>CM035419.1:61749927-61754927 GCA_020310875.1 Ceratopteris richardii
AGATTCAAGAGATTCAACACTTGAAGGACTAAGAAGTGAAAGCTTGGAGTCAAAGCTCGAGGAGAAGACAAATTGACATCAAGAAAGGCAAAAGGAGTTCAATTCGAAGTAAAGGTACATACATTGTTTGTAAAGCTTGAAGTTTCAATACACAGGTGGATACAAGATGGGAGAAAGCTTGCAGATTGATAAGCTAGATAGGGAGAACTATCCAGCATGGTCCATGAGGATGGAAGCACACCTCATGAGCAAAGACCTTATATCATTTATTACAGGAGATGAAGAAAAACCAGAGTTTGCAGATCCAAGTATTCCTACTAGGGAAGAACTTGCAATGTTGAAGACTTGGATGAGAAAAGATGCTCAAGCAAGGAGTATCATCTACATGGCTGTGAATGATTACCTTTTACCTCACATCAGAGGTTTGGAAAGTGCCACAGATGTTTGGAATGCCTTGGAAGAGCATTTCCAAAATACAACTAAGTCAAGGAAGTCCTCACTATGGGCTGAGTTCACAACCTTCAAGAAGAAGAGCTCACAATCAATTTCAGATTATGTGGCAAGGATGAAAGATATTGCAGATAGCTTGGGAGCAGTGGATGAAGATATTGAAGAAGAAAAGTTGGTAAGACAAATACTTACAGGTCTAAGAGGTGATGAGAAGTGGAAGCCTTTTATCTTGTCCATAGAATTGTCACTTGATCACTTTACTCCTGATCTTAATCAATTGCTAGGACACATGCTAACCTTTGAGCAGGATCTTAAAGGAGACAATGATAGAAGTACAAGTCAAGCTATGTACTCCAAAGACAAGAAAAAGAATGGCAAGGGAAAGCAATCAAATGATGATGAAGGGAATTCAAATCAAGCCAACTTCACAAAAGGGAAGACAAATTTCAGAGGTAAAGGAAGAGGAGGTAAGAACAAAGATAATGCTAAAGCTTGTTGGATTTGTGGCAGAACAGATCATTTGGCAAATGATTGTTGGTATAATAATCAAAGTGGAGGATACAACAATCAGAATTATAGTCAAAGAGGTAGAGGAGGCAGAAACCAAAGAGGTAACTTCAGAGGAAGAGGTGGTAGGACATCATATGGTAGAGGAGGTGGAAGAAACTTCCAATCTCAGTCCTACAACAATAATTATTACAATTATGCATCAGATCAGAAGGATGACATGACTCTTATCTTGAATGCAACTCATGAATCAATGGGAGAAGATCAAAGAGTGTTTTATATTGACTCAGGGTGCAGCAACCATCTGAGTGGGAATCTATCCTTGATGACTGATATGGAAGCAAGGGTAAATGGACATACAGTTCAAACAGGTGACAATACCAAACATAAAGTGGAAAGCATTGGATCAGTTAAGACAAAGAGTGGAAGTACACTTCTGAGCAAGGTACTTTATGTTCCTACTATTCCTAAAAATTTGATAAGTGTAGGGCAAATTGTGGAGAAAGGATATGAGGTAAGATTCACAAATGATGGTGTTTATGTACAAGATCCAAATCAGGGATATAGAAACATAATTGTAGGTAAAAAGGAAGGAAGATTGTTTACTCTCAAAGTCCAAGGTAATGTGGGACATGCATTGTTTACCTATGGAGGTCAAAAGATGTCTGAATTAGACCTATGGCATAAAAGGCTAGGTCATTTCAATGAGAGAGCTATAAAGGAGATGTCAAAGAATCAGGTGGTGCTTGGATTGCCAAACATTGAAGGGCAACATATGGTGTACAAGTGTGAAGCTTGTCAATTAGGTAAAGCACATAAAAGTTCTTATAACAAATCAGGGTACAAGTATTCAAACATGCTTGAATTGGTTCATACAGATGTATGGGGTCCCTCAAGGGACTATAGCATAAATGGATCCAGATATTATGTGTTGTTTGTTGATGATGCAACCAGGTGGATTACTTTGTATGTAATCAAGGACAAATCAGAAGTCTTCAAGACATTCAAACACTTTCATGCTTATGCAGAAAGGATCACAGGACAAAAGCTAAAGAGGTTAAGATCAGATGGAGGGGGAGAGTATTTCTCAAAAGAGTTTGATGATTATTTGTGGAATGCAGGTATCAAAAGAGAAGTAACTTGCAGGTACTCCCCTCAACAAAATGGAGTAGCAGAAAGGAGGAATAGGACTCTTGTAGAGTTTGCAAGAGCCATGATGAAGGAAAAGAATTGTCCAAATTATTTATGGGCAGAGGCCATTAATACTGCAACATACCTTGTGAATAGGTTGCCTTGCAAAGCTTTGGATGGAGGAACCCCTTATGAAGCATGGTGGGGTAAGAAGCCTAGTCTTGATCATTGTAAAGTATTTGGATGTATTGCATATGCTTATGTTCCTTCACAATTAAGACATAAGCTAGAACCAAAAGCAGAGAAGTATGTTTTTATTGGATATGATGATAGACAGATGGGTTATAGGTTGTGGAGTCCATCCACAAAGCAATTTCTTGTTACTAAAGATGTAACATTTGATGAGCAAAACATATGGTATACAGGATCACCAAATGAGTATACAGGTGTTGAAGAAATTCAAAGGAAAGGAAAGGCAAAGGTAAAAGTATGTGAAGAAATTGTTGATGAAGTTGACTCTAGATGTAGAGTGCAGGATCATGTAGAAGAAGGGCCAAGATTTGATCCAGAATCAAATGAGGCTGAAACTTCAAGAAGTGCAGAAATCAGAAGATCTACAAGAGAAAGGAAAGAGCCTATAAGGTATAGTTATGATACATCTTTCCTAACAACAAAAGATTATGCCTACATTGTGAAAACAGAAGAAGATCCAACTACTTATGAAGAAGCCAAAGGTAAACAGAATTGGGAGAAGGCAATGCAAGAAGAGTATGATGCTCTACTTGAAAATGAAACTTGGGAATTAGTACCAAGACCAAAGAATCAGAAAGTCATTGGATGCAAGTGGGTATATAAAACAAAGAGGTTTGCAGATGGTAAGGTGTCTAGATATAAAGCTAGACTTGTGGTCAAAGGTTATGCCCAAACTTATGGGATAGATTATGATGAAACCTTTAGTCCTGTTGCTAAGATGTCTACAATTAGGACATTGATTGCTATTGCTGCTTGCAAAGGATGGAAATTATCACAATTGGATGTGAAGAATGCATTTCTTAATGGATACATTGCAGATGAAGTATATATGGAGCAACCAGAAGGCTTCATGGAGTCAATTGGATCAGATTATGTGTGTAAGCTCAAGAGAGCTTTATATGGGTTGAAGCAAGCCCCAAGAGCTTGGAATTACAGATTGGTCAAATTCTTGAATGAATGTGGTTTTCAAGCATCAAAGGCAGATAGTAGCTTGCTAGTGAAGGCAAGTGAAAATGGATACATTTACATGTGCATTTATGTTGATGATATTATTGTTACAGGAACAGATGCTCAAGGAATCAATGAACTCAAGAAGCAAATAGAGAAGGAGTTTAAGATAAGTGACTTGGGAAACTTATCTTATTTTTTAGGAATGCAGATTGTGTATACTCAACATGGAGTATATGTTTCACAAGAGAGATACTTGAAGAATCTTCTAGTCAAGTTTAACATGGAAGATAGCAGGACCTCAACTACACCATTGGAGGTAAATCATAAATTAAGCAGGTATGGAGGTGAAGAGTTCAATGACATGAAGAAATATCAGAGTTTGGTAGGTAGTCTAATCTATGCTACCTTGACAAGGCCAGATCTATCATATGCAGTAGGTGTGTTGTCACAATTCATGCATTGTCCAAAGAAGACTCATTGGATTGCAGCCCAAAGGGTACTCAGATATATCAAAGGAACCCTAAGTGAAGGTTTGTATTATGGTTTCACTTCTGACACAAGAATCAAAGTGTTTAGTGATGCAGATTGGGCAGGTGACTCAGATGATAGAAGGTCTACTCATGGATATCTATGTTATGTTGGAGACAAGTTAGTGTCTTGGTGTTCAAAGAAGCAACACACAGTTGCTTTATCATCCACAGAAGCTGAGTATAAGGGAATGGTAGAAGCTGCAAAAGAAGTGATATGGTTGAAGACCTTGATGAAGAGTTTTGAGTTTGATCATAGTACTCCAATAATTTTTGGAGACAATATGAGTTCTTTGTATTTGGCAGCTAACCCTGTTTTTCATGCCAGGACTAAGCATATAGAGATTCAGTATCATTTCTTGAGGGAAAAGGTACTAGATAAAGAGATTGAAGTGATGTATACTCCAACAAAAGAACAAGTGGCAGATATGATGACAAAGAGTCTGGATGGACCTAAGTTACAAAGGTTCAAAGACATGGCAAGTATCAAGAAGACAGACAAGACCTCAATTGATGATTGAGGGGGAGCTGTTGGTGCAGACCAATCACCAATTGAAGGCTTGGAAGATCAAATGATGAAGGAAGAATTAATTCCTAAAGTGTGGAAGAAGATTACAATCAGATGACAAGAGAAGTGTACACATATGTACATTAGCATAGTCATAGATGACTTAGATCTTTTGTTCAGTAAGAATTATGTACAAATTATCTATAAATACCTTGAGAAAAGTCGGGGCATGTATGAGAGCATATGTGACAATAGTTAGATGTCAAGAATGAGGGAGATAGAAGTCATGAGATAGAGGAAAGTGAATTTTAGTTAGCTCTCATCACTCAGTTGTAATCTCTCTGAGTAAATGAAAAGTTTTGCGCCCGATGTTTCTGCGTGTTCTCCTTCTACAGTGAATCAATTGTGAAATGCTTTTGTACAAGTCTAAGTTGAGAGTTGCTTGACCTCTGTGCAAAGTTTCAGTTTCCAATTGTAATCAGGCTGAGTGAATTAAGTGTAGGAACATTCATATGTGAAGTGTATTCACTGGTTCCTAAAACAGGCGCATATTTCGAAGTTAATGTTTTGGACATTTCTCCTAGCACAGTTTAAATTTTTGCATGAGTGAGGGCTTAATCTTTAAGTTGGAAGATAAGCTACTTATGTCTAGAAGCATTTTGTAAAACGGGTTC
>CM035419.1:61783537-61788537 GCA_020310875.1 Ceratopteris richardii
TAGATCACCTTCCAACTTAAAGATTAAGTGCTTGCTTGCACAAAACTTTAAACTATGGAGTGAGCACTGACCAAAAGATTAAACTCAAAATTTGCGCCTGTTTCAGAGAACTGTAGACACTCAACACATATGAATGTTCCTACTCACAATTCTCCTAGCCTGTTTACAATTAGACTTTGAAATTCGGGTCACAGGCTCATTAACTAACAACTTAGATATCCTCAAAAGGATTTCACAATTGATCAAACACAGAAGGAGCAGACACGAAAAGATCAGGCGCAATATTTCTTCATTAACTTAGAAAATTACAACTGAGTGATGAGAGCTAACTCAACTAACTTTTCTCTATCTCTTGACTCCTAACTTCCTCAATCTTGGTTTCTACATATGCTCTCATACATGCCCCGACTTTTCTCAAAGTATTTATAGAAAATTTGTACAAGATTCTTACTCAAACAAAGATCTAAGTCACCTATGACTATTCTAATGTACATATGTGTACACTTCTCTTATCCTCTGAATATGTCTTTCTTCCAAGCTTCAATAGTTGATCCTTCCTTCACTCTTTAACCTTCCAAGCCTTCAATTGGTGATTGGTGTGCACCAACAACTCCCCCTCAATCATCAATTGAGGTCTTCACTATCTTCTTTATACCTGCCATGTCTTTGAACCTTTGTAACTTTGGTCCATCCAAGCCTTTTGTAAGCATATCAGCTATCTGATCTTTTGTTGAAGTATGGATTACTTGAATCTCTTTATCCATCACTTTCTCTCTTAGAAAGTGATACTGAATCTCAATGTGTTTGGTCCTGGCATGAAAAACAGGATTAGCAGCTAAATACAATGAACTCATGTTATCTCCATATATGATTGGTACCCCATGCATAATGTCAAGACTCTTCATCAATGTTTTGAGCCAAATCACTTCCTTTGCAGCTTCAACCATGCCTTTATACTCTGCTTCTGTAGAAGATAAAGCAACTGTATGTTGCTTCTTGGAACACCATGAGATAAGTTTATCTCCCACATAACACATATATCCAAATGTAGACCTTCTATCATCTGGATTACCTGCCCAATCTGCATCACTATAAATTTTGATATTTGTATCTGAGGTAAACCCATAATACAAACCTTCATTGAGTGTACCCTTAATGTACCTCAACACCCTTTGTCCTTCAATCCAATGTTCTTTCCTTGGGCAATGCATAAATTGAGACAAAACCCCTACTGCATATGATAAATCAGGTCTAGTTAGAGTAGCATAGATAAGACTACCAACCAAACTCTGATATTGTCTCATGTCCTTGAATTCTTCACCTCCATACTTACTCAATTTATGATTCACCTCCATTGGTGTAGGTGCTACCCTGCAATCATCCATTTTAAACTTGATTAACAAGTTCTTCAAATACCTTTCTTGGGTCACAAATACTCCATGTTGAGTATATGTAATCTCCATGCCCAAGAAGTATGATAAGTCTCCCAAGTCACTTATCTTGAACTCCTTTTCCATTTGCCTCTTGAGCCTTTGTATTCCTTCTTCATCTGTACCTGTAAGAATTATATCATCAACATATATGCACATGTATATGAAACCATTTTCACTTGCCTTGACAAGCAAACTACTATCTGCTTTAGACACCTGAAAACCAAGTTCTTTTAAGAACTTCACAAGTCTATAATTCCATGCCCTTGGGGCCTGCTTCAAGCCATACAAAGCTCTCTTGAGCTTGCACACATGATCTGGATACCTTTTATCTCTGAACCCTTGAGGTTGCTCCATGAATACATCATCTGAAATATAACCATTCAAAAAAGCATTTTTCACATCAAGTTGACATAGCTTCCAACCTTTACATGCAGCAATAGCAATAAGTGTCCTTATGGTTGTCATCTTTGCCACAGGACTATAGGTCTCATCATAATCAATACCATATGTTTGAGCAAAGCCTTTGACAACAAGTCTAGCTTTGTATCTAGACACACTTCCATCTGCAAACCTTTTTGTCTTATAGACCCACTTGCATCCAATAATCTTCTGACTATTTGGTTTAGGAACCAAATCCCAAGTTTGATTCTCCAATAGTGCATCATATTCCTCCTGCATAGCATTCTCCCATTTTTCCTTACCTTTTGCCTCTTCATATGTAGAAGGGTCTTCATCTGTATTCACCATATAAGCATAATCTTTTGTGGCTAGAAATGAAGTATCATAACTATACCTTGTAGGTTGCCACCTGTTTCTTGTTGACCTTCTGAGTTCTCCACTCCTTGAGGTTTCTGGTTCTTCACATTCAGGATCAAATCTTGGTGTCTCTTCCACTTCATCCTGCACTTCATTATTCTCTTGGTCATCAAATATCTGAACTTTTGATTTACCTTTTCTTTGACTCACTTCTTCTTCATCATCTGTATTGATTTTGATTGTACCTACATACCAAGTGTTTTGTTCATCAAATGTAACATCTTTAGAAACCATAAATTGCTTTGTTGATGGACTCCATAATCTATAGCCCATCTGCTTATCATCATAGCCAATGAAAACATACTTTTCAGCTTTAGGCTCCAACTTGTGCCTTAATTGTGATGGCACATATGCATATGCCACACACCCAAATACTCTGCAATGATCCAAGGTAGGTCTTTTACCCCACCAAGCCTCATATGGTGTCATACCCTGCAAGGCTTTACATGGTAACCTATTGACCAAATAAGTGGCTGTATTTACAGCCTCAGCCCACAAATAATTAGGGCAATTTTTCTCCTTCATCATGGATCTTGCAAACTCAACAAGTGTTCTATTCCTCCTTTCTGCAACACCATTTTGTTGAGGAGAGTACCTGCAAGTAACTTCCCTTTTTATACCTGCATTCCATAAGTAATCACTGAACTCATTTGAGAAATACTCTCCCCCTCCATCTGACCTTAGTCTTTTCAACTTATGACCTGTAATTCTTTCTGCATATGCATGATAGTGTTTAAATGTATTAAACACTTCTGACTTATCTTTGATCACATAGATAGTGATCCACCTAGTAGCATCATCAACATAAATCACATAATACCTTGATCCATTTATACTGAAATCTTTTGATGGTCCCCACACATCTGTATGTACCAACTCAAGCTTCTCTGAGTGCATAAAACCATGCTTGGAGTAAGAGTTCTTATGAGCCTTACCTAATTGACATGCCTCACATTTATATGTCATATGTTGACCTGCAACATTAGGCAATCCAAGCACTGAACCATTGTTAACCATTTCTTTAATACCTCTTTCATTGAAATGTCCAAGCCTCTTGTGCCAAAGATCTAACTCAGAGATCTTATGACCTCCATATGTGAACATAGCATGACCAATGTTGCCTTGAATCTTCAATGTAAATAATCTTCCTTCCTTTTTCCCTGAAACAATCTGTTTATACCCTTGGCTAGGGTCTTCCACATATACTCCATCATTAGTGAACCTTACTTCATATCCCTTTTCAACAATTTGACCTACACTTATCAAATTCTTAGGGATTGTAGGAACATACAAAACCTTACTCAATAAGGTGCTTCCATCCTTGGCCTTCACTGATCCAATTGACTTCACATTGTGCTTTGTGTTGTCACCTGTTTGAACAACATGATTAAAAACTTTACTTTCCAAATCAGTCATCAAAGATATGTTACCACTCAGGTGATTGCTACACCCTGAGTCAATGTAGAAGACTCTTTGATCTTCACTCTGCCTTTCACAAGTTGCATTCATTATCAATGTTGAATCTTCCTTTTGATATGAAGCATAATTGTAGTAGGTGTTGTTGTATTGTTGACTTTGGAATCCTCTACCTGCATTTCTTCCAAAGTAATTCCTTCCACCTCTACCTCTGTAATTACCTCTTTGATTTCTGCCACCTCTTCCTCTTGTATTATAATTCTGATTGTATCCACTATTATTCTGATTATTATGCCAACAATCATTAGCTAAGTGATTTGTCTTACCACAAATCCAGCAAGCTTTGCCTCCATCTTTATTGTTCCTGCCTCTTCCTCTACCTTTGCCACCTCCTCTTCCTCTTAGGAAGTTGGCTTGAGTAGTTGTTCCTTCATCTTCACCTGCTTGTTGTTTTCCTTTGCTATTCTTCTTCTTGTCCTTTGAGTACATTGCATGTCCTGTACTCTTGTCACCATCTCCTTTAACATCCTGCTCAAATGTTAGCATATGACCTAACAATTGATTTAAATCAGGAGTGAAATGGTCAAGTGATAATTCTGTAGACAAAATAAATGGCTTCCATTTGTCATCACCTCTCAACCCTGTAAGGATTTGCCTTACCAATTTATCCTCCTCAATGTCTTCATCAACAGCTCCTAAAGCATCTGCAATATCTTTCATCCTTGTTACATAGTCTGAGATGGATTGAGAGGCCTTCTTCTTAAAGGTAGTAAACTCTGCCCATAAGGATGCCTTCCTTGACTTTGTAGTGTTCTGGAAATGCTCCTCCAAAGCATTCCATATGTCAGTAGCACTTTCAAGACCTCTAATATGAGGTAACAAGTAATCATTGACTCCCATATAGATAATGCTCCTAGCTTGAGCATCTTTCTTCATCCAATTTTTCAGATCTGCTAACTCTTCCCTAGTTGGAACACTAGGATCTCTGAACTGTGGCTTCTCTTCTTCTCCTGTGATGTAACCAATTAAATCTTTGCTCATAAGATGAGCTTCCATCCTCATTGACCATGCAGGATAGTTTTCTCTATCCAATTTCTCTATCTGTAGAGCATCTCCCATCTTGTATCCACCTGTGTATTGAAAACTTCAAGCTTTACAAACAATGTATGTACCTTTACTTCGAATTAGACTCCTTTTGCCTTTCTTGATGTCGAGTAGTCTTCTCCTCAGGCTTTTGACTCCAAGCTTTCACTTCTTTGTTCTTCAAATGTTGAACTTCTTGAATCTGCAGCAGCCGGGACCTTCCTTTCCTTGATTTTGATGTCTCCTGCTCTG
>CM035419.1:61793537-61941037 GCA_020310875.1 Ceratopteris richardii
CTTTCGTTTGTAGGGCGTTCAATTCTTCAATGAGGGCCGGTGGGGTGACCTCCTCCATAATCGTAGGTCCTAATGAATCCTTTAACATCAATTGCTTGTTTGTGTCCTCGAGCATCTCGCACTTGACTTGTAGTCGATCGTAATCTTCTAACACATGTGTGTGGTCATCCAATATGATCTGCATAGACTCAGGAGGAATGCCTCTAAAGCAAGAGGAGCTTAGGAATGTCTCTAGATGATCCAATGTAGCCTCGAAGTTTTCACAGTTTCGCTATTGGAGTCCTTGATTTTCGTCTTTCACTGCATTGAGATGTCTTAGAAGGAGGGCCACCTTGTGCGATAATTGAGCATTTCACATTAAATCTTCCTCTAACTGAGACTCGATACCTTTCACACGCTCCTGTAATTGAGTCTCGAAGGTTTGTTGTTGTTGCTTCTCCGCTTCTAAGGCTTGATATTTCATGCTCAATTCTTGATTTTGTAGTGTCAGCACATCTACCTGTTTTTGCAATTCTTGGGTTGTCTGTTGGAGGACCGAATGTTGTCACCCTAATGAAGAATACTCTGTGTTAATTTGTTGAAGAAATTGTATCATCTACTGAATGGCAGCATCAACATTGGAAAATGAGGATGATGTGAATGATGGAAATGATACATGCATGGTGGGTTGTGATGCAATGGGTAGGGGAGTAGGGGTTGGGATGTTGGATGTTGTGTCAACTGTGGCAAGATGCACGGTGATGGCTATCATGTGGAGTGTACCAACTGATGTGTATGGTACATGTACATGTGCATCTGATGAAGCAGTGGGTTTAATCTCCATGTCACTAGAGGTATTGTCGATGATGCGATGTGAATAGTGAAGTGCGTGTGAATGTACGAGATGGGGGTTGCCATGGTGTTGTGAGAGGTGAGTGGAATGGTGTGCTTGGTGACCATAAAAAAGGATGTCGTGAACTCAATCCTTGTGAAGGGATTACAAAGGGCAATGGTGAGGTTCATGGATTTAAAAAAAGTGTGAATGAGGGGTAGAATGAGGGTGGTTCTGTAGATGATGTAGAGGTGTACAATGGGTTGGTGGTTTACGAATGGAGATGTGGAGGTGGGGAAATGACTGGTGGCATAGGGACAGGTGGAGTGAAGACATATGTAAGGGGGGGAGGGAGGGGGGTTAGCCGTAATCAGGTTGGAGATCGTGGGCTAAATGGAAACAGGTGAGGGAATGCAAGCGTCACGACTTCCTACCACATCAAGGGAAGTTTGGGTTGGGGCGGGGGAATAAGAGGTGTTTTTGTTATTGGTATATACAAGGGTAGTGTCATCACTCACAGATAGGTCAATGGTGCAAGAACCCATAGGAGGTGCAGATGTCATGGGTTCCATCGATACACAAATATATGAGCCTGACCATTTGATTATTCTGACTCGCCGAGGGTCAAACTTGGGTATTGGTTTTTGCTTCAGGTAGTGCAAGGCTTCAAGTACACCTACTGACTTGACCAATTCATGCATAGCTATAATGAATGTCTCGTCAAAGCCACGGTTGGCCAATTCTTGCACCAAAATGGCTTACTCTGTTCCTCAGTTAGCCTAGTCCTTGCCCAAGCTTATTCATTGTGTCATGCAACCATCTCATGGCAATTGTATATGCAACTGCTTCTCTGGTCTCCTCCTCATATGTGTTTGTGTCGCCTTGAGCTTTGGCTTGTGTCTCTGATCAATGTTCTTCTCCTTCACTCTCCTTAGTGTCTCTGCACCCTCATCGGTCACACTGTGCTCCTCATCTTCTTCTTCAAAGTTAGAGACCTGGCCCCCTTCCGATGGAGTGGTTGGGTAAGCGGGTCCTTCATATTCCTGAGATATGAATTGTGTGTCCAAAAACTAAAAGTCATTGGACAACATCTCTCGTATCTCAAATTCAAAGGTGTTGACAATGAGAACCTAAACTGTTGTGGTGGTCATGATGGGGATGGCAATAGGAATAGTGGTTGTGGCCTGAGGGCCTTCACACATTGTAGTAGTTCGATTCAAGTGGATTTTGAGTGGTGGGACTAGAGGATGCGCTTGAGCTGGAGATTGTTGTGCAGAGGTTTCCGGTGTGGGTTGTGGTGAAGGCGAGTCCACAACATTTAAACAGGGAATTGTACCATGCACTCGATTTACTCTCCTTGCATTTGTAGGTCGCTTGATTTTCTTTGAACCCTTGTATTGTTTTAACTATGCTGCTAGAAGACCTCTTTCAATGGCAATATCATAAGCTAAGCACATATAAATAATGCACGTGAGGGTATGACAACCATGGACAATCTTCTTCTTTTCCCAATGATGTCTTGCCAGTACGAGTTGGTCCTGAATGTAAGCTGCAATGTCAATCATTTGAGGGCCTATAGTAGCAAGGTATAATCCAAATTATAAGCACTTGTGAGGAATTGTAAAATGCTCTTAGGCTAGAAAAGCAAAGTGTTGGAGACATATCCTCAAAGGAGTAGTGAGTTGAGGAGTGATTGCTGAGATCGGAGGCCATTTGTCCATGTCACTTCTCTTAATAGCCTTGGGAATGAGGCTCTCTTTCTCTCTAGGCATACGATTACCATGAATCTTAAGAGGTGTCCTAATTAAATCCAAGGAAAAGGTGAATTTCTTGAATGGGGGTCATTGACTAGGGATGGGAATATGAATACTGGATCCAACTCCTTTGCTCCTATTCCTTGATATGTTGGGAAAGATGGATGGACGCTTCAAGAAATGAGTAGGTACTACCAAATCCTGCTTTGTACCAGCCCTTTCTTGCTTCAGAGTTGAGTTGTAGGCCCAATTAGCTTTCCATTGACATTATGCAAGTGCCTATGTACTTTGGAAATAATGTGAGGAAAGATTGAACCAAAATAGACTACTTCCAAGTTGAAGAATTAATGAAAAACTTCTATTTTTGTTCACACACCTACTGCTTGTTATGCGCAGTGCTTCCAGTACAACAGGTATTAGAAAAATTCCTTTTGGAAATATCAAATTAGCTTAATGAGCTAATGATTCCAAGTGGAATCACTTAAAATGATCCACTATACACAGAGAAATCAATTTAGCAATTTAATCATTACCCCCAATTTTTTTAGGACCCCTACAGAGTTTGACCAGTGAGTGCTTCGATGCGCTTTTCTCCAAATTGGCTGAATGGAGTATCCTCCATTGGCTCTCACTAAAAGTAGTCCACCAATCTAGGAGATATTCTCTCAAGTAGAGTCATGACTTTTCCAACTAACAAGTCCCATGATTTTAGTGGTGGTTACAAATATTCTTTCAAGTCAAAAGAATGACTTTTACAAATGGTAAAGATAAAAAATTCCTAGCAATGGTTTCCATGGAGCTTCAATTGTACATAAACTCTAGCCAAATGTGTAGGCTTGGTATTTGCACCAACAGCTCCCCCTCAAGCCAAACATTTTGGCTTGGTCTTCTTCTTCAATCTTCTTGAATGTCCTGCAGTCCAATCATAGACTTAAACCTGCAAAGTTTTGTACCATCTAATGCTTTAGTCAATAAGTGTGCACATTGCATATTAGTTGATACATAAGCCAACTAAATTTCTTTGCTCAATTGCTTCTCTCTCACATAATGATAGTGGACCTCTATATGCTTGTTCCTAGCATGATAAATAGGATTTGCTGCAAGATGTAGTGAGCTCGTATTATCTCAAAAAATCATTGGAGATGTAGTATGCAAACCCAAATCTGTATATAACAGTCTAATCCATATGGCCTCTTGAGTAGCATTGGCCAATCCTCTATACTCTACATGTGTAGAAGATGGAGCAACAGTAGGTTGCTTCTTTGAAGACCATGATATAGGTTTATCACCTGCAAAAGATAGGTATCCTGAGATACTCCTTCTATCATTATTGCAACCTGCCCAATCTACATCTGAATATATCTTGATGTCCAAGTCTGAAGTATAAGGAAAATAAAGTCCTTGATTTTGAGTGCCCTTAAGGTATGTTGAGCCCATAAAAGTCATATCGGTCAAAGTCAATCACAATCAAAGTCAACTATAATCAAAGTCATAAGGTCAAAGTAAAATTTGTCAAAGTCAACATGGTCAAGGCCAAAGTCAACAGGGGCAAAGTCAAAGTGTTCAAAATGCAGGTATCAAAGTGCACAGGTAGTGCACAAGTAATTGTCCACAAAGGGTGAATTGGAGAAAGTGGTTGCAGGTTGCAGAGGTATTTCTCTAATTTCCCTAAGGTTCAAAAGTGTTGTTTAAAGTGTTTTCGAAGGTTCAGGTGAACTCTCTCTTAGGTGCACAAGTGAAGGTATGTGAAAAGGCAAAATGTGAAAGGTATGTGAAGCGGCAGCGTATGCAGAAGTGAAAGTATGACCCCCCAATTAAAATTTTTGTTTTAGTCTAAAGTCACTACAGAACAAAACAGGGAGTCGTTGGCTGCCCGCTTTTGGAGACTATCTTGGGACATCAAAGTGAGCACCAAGATACTCTTGCAATTAGGAGCGTATATGAATCGACACTCAAATCAAGGCAAGGACTATTCTTAGACCATTCTAAGTGCAAGCAAGAGTAAGCATAGTATAAGCAAGGCAAGGGAGAGAAGTGAAAGAGACACCCAGTGTGCGACATAGAGAAGTGAAGTGCAAGGTGTGCATGAAGAGTGACCAAGGAAGTGTATCGAGAAGTGCTAAGCTAGTCCCCCAAGGATCCCAAGGTCTTATTGAAGTGTGTGTGTGCCGACAGAAGGTACCCATCCCTCCCCCTTAGTGGAAGCTTGGTGCAAGGTGTGCACAAGTGCATGCTTGGAGACGGTGGAGGTTTGGTGCATAGGAGGCTGGCAGCAACAAGCCCCTTGGGTATTTGGTATTTTGTAATTGAGTACTCTATGGGATTTTGCACAGAAGCATTGGATTGTATTGTGCTTCAACATTGTGTTTGTCTTATTATAATCAATTGACAGAGGCTTCCAGTGTGTATTCTTCTTCTTGTCTTCCCTTTTCTCCTACAAACACTCAAATCCCTTCTTGTCCAAGAATCCCCCAACCAAATTTGGCACGCCCAGTGGGACATCCAAGCAAATTTGAGCATAGGAGAAGATATATTGCAATTGGAGAAGCAATATTCAAGTGTCGACAGTACTACTTCAGTGGACTAAGAGGTACATATTCCTATCAATTAATTCATACTAAGAGGACTATGAACAGCCCATGACCGCAACCCGGTCCCAAACATTAGGGGTCAACTGCAAGCAAACAAGAAGGAAGGTTGTTAGAAGATCATCTAGTCCACTTTCATCAACTTCATCAGTAAAGAGCATGGCTGTTAAGGTGGACTTGGAAACCTTACTCTCAAGATTAAATATAAAATTTCCTTCTTTCAAAGGCCTAGCTCAGGAAGATCCGAACGAGCATATTAGAAGGTTTTTAGCACTATGCAAAACTAGAGGCTTAATGGGTAGGGAGGATGCCTTTTTTATACTCTTGCCTGCCACATTAGAAGGATTAGCAGATAAATGGTTCAGCCAGTTTGCGGAGAACCATTTTACAACTTGGGACCTAATGAAAGATGCATTCAAAAATCAATTTCAGCATGGAAATACTGTAGAGATCATCATAGAGGAATCAGAGAATTTGAGATTGGGTCTAGGTGAAAAGTTCCCAGAGTTTGTGACTAGGGCCAAGGCACTAATGGCTAAATTACCAAATCCACCACATGATTTTTTGTTAAGAAATGGTTAGCTAAGCCACTTATAGTGGCCACCCAATGCAAAATCAAGGAATTAGTGTTGCCTACAGCCTCCATAGAGGAATTCATCAACACAGCTACACGATTGGAACAGATAAGGCAACAGTATGGAGCAACTTCTTCTCAATTACCATATTCTACAGAAATGGAGGATCCAGTAATCCATCTAAGGAAGGAGCTAGAGGGTTTAAAATGGAATAAGCCCTACAAAGAGGAGGAGAATGTTGTTACTCAGTTGAGAAGGGAGATTGAAGCACTAAAGCTCCAAAAGGAGGAGGAGGCCCAAGTAGAGGAATTGGCTCAGCTGTGACAGGAGTTGCAAGAACTCAAAGGAGGTGGCATCAAGAATGGACTTTGGTGTACCATGTGCACTAAGCAAGATCATATAGTAAGTGAATGTCCTCTGTTAAGTATGACTTGCCAATTATGCAGGAAAGCTAGTCATGAGGCCCAGTTAGAAGACATTGAAACTTTTACAGTGCAGACAAGAAGCAAGGGGAAGGCTCAAGTGGAAATAGGTCAAGAATCAATGATCAATGGATTGAACAAAGACAAAGGTGCACCTGAGAACAAATCTACTACATGTGCAGACACAAGGCAAAATGAAAATTTCATAGATACAAGTGATGCCATTGAACATGCATTCAACAGGGCTCATGAGGATTTTGATAAGTCAAATGGAGCCCAGGATCTTAAGGAATCAGAAGCTTCCATACTACTCAAGTCCATGAGAAAGGAGGTTAGTATTTTTAATTTAATAAAGATGGATGGGAAGTTCAGGTCAGAACTCTTGCAGATAATTGATGAAATGTCCACAACAAGTTTAGTGGCAAAGGCTACGGTTATGCATAAAGATAAAAGTGTAGGGGAAGCACCCCTCACAAATTACAAGAGCCCTTGGCTAACACTCTCTATTAAAGGTCATGAGTTTCAAGGAGTTATTGTGGATGGTGGTTTTGGCATTAACTTGATGCTTGAATATACCAAGGAAAAGATTGGACGACACCCTTCAAGACCTGCCAACTTCATTGTAACAATGGCAGACCAAAGCATAGTAAGGCCTATGGGAGTGGTCCCTGGAGTTCCAGTCAAGATACAAGGTACCATCTTTAACTTGGACTTTATTGTTTTAAAGCTACCACAGGTAGAAGGAAGCTTCCCCCTGTTAATTGGGAGACCTTGGTTAAGGCATGCCAATGTGCTGCATGATTGGGGCAAGGACGGAATGTGGGTAAAGCAAGAGGGAAAAGAGTTGCAGTAGATAATTTTAGAAGAAGATCTAGACAATCAAAGACATACCAGCATGATGCAGACAATTGGTATTTGTATGGAAGAAGAACTGGTGGAAAACTCGGAAGCAGATCTATTTGAAGGAGCAGATTTATATGAAGATGAAAACATGTTGGCTTGGCTCCATGCGGAAGACCCATCTTCCTGTTATGGAATTTTTCCAAACTCAAGTAGAGAAGAAGCATATGAAGAAAAAGAGGAAAACACTCAGGATACTGATTCAAGTGAAACAATCTCAATCAAAGGCCATAGCAAAGAGAAGAAAAGCAAAGCCCTTAAGTACAGCAGTGATGAAGATATTCCAACTCATATGTCAATGGCCACTTTTTTATGGATATTGGTATGGCTATCTTCTGTTATGTCAATTTTTATGATAGGAAGTGTAGGGCTTTACAAGGATGTGGAAGGAGTACCTGCAAGTCTTTGGAAACAAAAGATGTAGTATGAAGGAGATAATATTTTATGGAAGGATTTAAGGGGGTCCTATCAAGTCGTCAACATGCCCAAAATAAAGACAAAACAAATGAAGTGCAGTACAATTGGAGATTATGGAGGAGTTTCTTTGAGTCAACATATCAAGATCATGGCTCAAGGCATATCATCAAGCCAACTAAAGAATTATGGATCACATGGAACTGGCAAAATTTGTCCAGGTTGTACATAGCTTTCTCATTTCATTTTGCTTAAGTTTTACTAGTTTTCTTTATCCTATTCATGCTTGTTCCTTGATTTTTTGGCAAAATTAGAAGGCATTTCATAACCTCTGCAAAAGTACATTTCCTTAGAATTTTTTAGCATTTTTTAGATTTTTTGTAGCATTTCATAACGTCTGCAAAAAATAGTGGTAGGCTTTATGGATGATACCTTGATATTTGCTCACGATACATTGAAGAACTTTTTTCTTATACTCTCTATCATTTGTCCATTTAGTGATGCCTTAGACTTAGATTTCAATGTGCAAAAACCAGCCCTCGTTCTTGTTACTGCATGTCAAAATGTGAGCTTGCTATCATGGAATGGAATTAAAGTTCCTTAAGTCAATATTTTTTAACATTGGGATATCCATTGGGGGTGCATTATCACATTGGGGATCAAATTCATTGGGTTATCAAAAATGTTGCATTGAAATTAGAATCATAGGAAAGCTCAAAATGGCATTGTCACATTTGTCTATATAATATACTCCCTTCTTTTGATAGACTAGAGAGAGCTCCATTCTAATGATATTGCTTAAGAATTTCCTTTGGAGTAGAAAACATACTAGACCTATTGTTCCATTAGCATGGTCATATATATATATATATATATATATATATATATATATATATATATATATATATATATATATATATATATATATATATATATATATATATATATATATATATATATATATATGTGTGTGTGTGTGTGTGTGTGTGTATGTATATATATATATGTATATATATATATATATATATATATATATATATATATATATATATATATATATATATATATATATATATATATATATATATATATATGTGTGTGTGTGTGTGTGTGTGTGTGTGTGTGTATGTATGTACATATCTATATGTATATATAGTCCTAAGGAAATTGGAGGATTTGGTTGATTAGACTTGGAGAAGCACATTATTACTCGTAGATGGGCATTTCTTGTTAGATTACATGGATCTACTCCCTATGGGTTGATATATTATGGGTCATTGTCGAGTAATTAAACGTGTGGAACAAGTTCTTCTCGCATGAGCTCCTTAAGTATTCCAGTAATACACTCAATTTCTGATTGCTAGTTTTAAACCTATGGCTCCCCACTTCATGTGGAATGTTGTCGCATGATTTCTCAATAGAAACCAAATTATTACATTGCAAGATCATTATGATTCATCCATATAGTTCCTTTGTTTTGCCAAAACCTCATATCTTTATTGATGAAATTGAGCCTTATCAAATATCTTTATCTAGTGATGCAAAATTTGATTCGAAAGATTCGATTTTCGGCTACACATAAAAGTGGTTGGGGAAAAAGTTATTTTTCAAGAGACTATGTCGATTCAAAGCGATAATAGATGGAACTGAAGAAAATCACATGAGTGGTGAAAGCAGAGATATAAGGTTTTATGGTCCTCGAAGTTGACCTTTCATATGAAGATCTTCTTGGGGAGGATCTCTACTGTGCTTATCGTAGAGACATGTGAAAAGACATGCTTATTGGCTTTGACCACATGTGAAAAGACATGGGAGAGTCTATTTTTATTCCCAATCTAGTGAGAAAACTCTACAAAACTCAAATGTACTTTCTTGCTTTTCCAAAGTGACGACATGAATATGCTATAGATTATGCATAAAGCAGTCTCTCACATACTTTGGCATGTTTGGGACTCATAAAGCAGTATTTCACATACTCATGGTTGTTCTTTATTCCCTCGCCTTACATGGAAATTGTGTAAAAGTGAAACTCTAAGATATCTAAGATTCAATAGGATATCTAAGGTTCAAAAGGAGACAATCTTTTAAACAGAGTTGCTAAAAAGTTTAATGATTTTTTGTCACCTTTCTGAGCAACCCATTTACTTTTAATCTTATTGTTTTTAAAGTAAACATTCTATGGTGTCTAAAGGGTGGAATTTTTACAATTTAGATATTCTTCTACCTAACATGTATAAAGATTTTTCAATTCACCACCCTTTTTTATGGACATCAAAGTTGATCACATATCTTCTAGAGCGCCTCCCCTCTTATGGCATTTCCCAAAGTAAAAGAGAAGTCAATTTCTTCTCCAAGTAATGTTTGTTTCTAGCTAACCTGCCTTGTTAAACTGAAAATCATGGCGAGATACTCATGAGGGGGCCCAAATATTTTATTATCTTTGGCATTGGTCCAGTTTCTAGGATGGACGATTTGCCACATAAGAACACAATTTTTTGTCCTCAATGAGAGGGTGCCGTAGGTCTCCACACACGACTTTCTATCTCATGCTAGATAAGTTTTGAGACCATCCCCCATTAAGGGAGATGTTCAAGTCAATGTGCTTATGTAACCTCAAATTTTTTTCTGATTTGTTACCCTTGGTCCATTTTAACCCTTCAATCGATGGGGGCTCATTTCCAAGAAGGAGATGAGTCTTTGAGTTGCCCCAAGAGTTGATTCTCTGCCTGAGAAGACACCAAGCATCAAAGTCAACTCTCCTAACACAGCCTATGTCCTCAAACCTTATCAAAGATAGGTCACAGTTCTAGAGATGTTTCCACTTGTTAAAACCTTTTCTCCATAACTTCTTTGCTCTTTGGATTTTCTCAAAATCAACTTCTTTGATTCCCTTCATCAGAAACCAAATAGAATCATTTTGCCTAATCCTAGTTGCCCATTTCTAGTCTTCATTAACCTTGATGTATGGTTTCATCTTGTTCCAAATCTTCCACATTGAGAAAACAAGATCAGAGCCTTTCAAAGCCACTAGATGCTAAGAAAACAACAAGGTGATCAAATCAAGATCCTTCCACCTAGGGATTCCCTGAAGTGTAAGAGAGGATTTGTCTCTAAGAATTAGTTTTGACCAAGAATCTTCCACATTGCACCATGCTTTGAGAAGCCATTTGGCAACCAATTTATCTGCATTACCTCCCACATTCAGAATGCCCAATCCTCCATACCCTTTTTGGTCAGCACATAAGGCCCACTTGATCTTGGGCATGCCCCCCGTATCGCTACTCTAGAGGAAATTTCTACAAGTACTTTCAAGATTCACTAAATCTTTGTCTTTGGGTCTCCAACATGCAAGAAAATAAATAATAGATTAGATAAGGAAGGTGTTGAACACCATTGCATGTCTTGCCAAGTTGAGTTGCATGCCCTTCCGGTAGGCAAATTTAGTATCGTGTTTTGGAGAACCCAATTCCAATACTGGCCAACAGATACTTCAAAATCCATAGGCATACCAAGGAGTCAAAATATATGCCAATTGTTTATTTATTAACATCCATGGTTAGTCAAGAGTTGCAATGAGGGTCCCAAAATAGCCTTGAAAGCAATTTTTGAGTGATTAATTTTAGATACCAATGTAGTAGAGAAGACATTTAGACAATGCTAGAAGTTGTTGATACTATTAGGGTCATTATAGACAAAATCATTCCGTTCATTGGTGAAGAGTCTCATTAGCATCTAATTCTTACAATGAGGGATCCAAAGGGCTTGGATGTATCCTAAAAGGGCCTTATGGCTTACCAAGAAGCTAAGGCCGTCAGTGGCAATGGGAAAAAGAAGATGAGCCATAAGACAACCTTGTCTAATAGAGCATTCTAACTTGATTTCCTAAAAGATTTGACCATCGATATTAATATGAGTTGAGGCATTCCCCCATAAGCATAGAGATCATTTTGATGAATCTAGATCCACAACCTATACCTTTTAGGAATTATAAAATGAAATCCCACTCTAATCAATTGTATGCTTTGTTGAAATCAATCTTGATGAAGAGGCGTTCTTGGGAGGACTCCTTAGCAAACTCGAGATGTTACCACACATCAATAATGGCCTCCAAGATGGATCTTCCCTTTATGAATCTTTTTTAATCCTCACTAATCCATGAATGCATATGGAAATCTAGAAGATGCATGATGTTTCGTGGAATTTGTTTTGATCTCATTCTTGAGATAGCAGCCATGTGATCCCGTCTCTAGGACATTATTAACTCAATATTCTCTTCCACAGAAGTGCATTCCCTCCTATTGTTATCTACTATGAAAGGAATCTCTTCCTTGATTTGCTTCTTCTTTAGGATCTTACACATCTCTTTCATCTGTTTGTCTACTTTCCTGGACCACCAATCTTTAAGATAAATCTACATGTTACTTCTTTGATTTTTCTCTTTATACCTTAGTTTTCCTCTAATTTTCTAGACCTATTGGAGGCTAGGATTACTATTATTGACTTCCATCTCCAAACACCAATGTCGATGGTAAAGGTTTTCCCTCCTCATCCTCTGAATTTTGAGGATTTCTTTTGGGGCCTTGACAAAAAGAACTTGGGACCACCTCACCACAATCCTTGAGCACTTAGCGAGAGAGGGATAATGTCTAAAGGAATCAATCCACATAGAGGAGATCACCTGCTGAAATGAAAGAAGGGATAGGATTGAAGGATGAAAATGAAACCAGGGGGCCTTTCTGTGCCTAAGTTGAGGTGTGAAGGTGAGAATCATCAAGTAGTGGTCAAATAAAACTAGGTCCACACATTGCAAAAGGGACGGAGGGCTGTGTTTGTCAATGATTTTCTTCAAGATATATCTTCTATATAGTCTAACGTTCCACAAACCTTTGCCAAATTGGATGTTTGACCAAGAGAAACTGTGAATATCATTGACTTCTACGAGATCCTGGTGAAGCTTAACCCAATCCCGGGCATCTTTCTCATTTTTGTCAATAGCTTGTCCCATCTATCTGATAAGAATTCTACCATATTAAAGTCCCTAGAGAGGATGACCTTCAATGGTAGAGATTCTAAAGAATGCTAAGTATCTAGTCTTTTGGAGTCAATATTACAAGCAAAAAACCAAAGCAATGGTGATTAGAAGAGGTCCAATAAAAGATGTAGCAATCCATTGATGGTTAGAGTGACATTTTGGTATGAAGCCAATCACCCTAGCACCACCCCCACATCGGTGTTGTGTGGTGATCCACATGTGTGATGTCGAGATGCTCTATAACCTCTTTTTTAGTTCCACTCCACCAACATTGATCTCTTAAAGATAGATAAAGTATGGGTTGACATCTTGAAGCCATTGACGAATCATAGTCTCTCTTGAGTGGTCAAAGAACCCATGAATGTTGTACAAAACAACAATCATTTATGATGGGAGGTATCTTTTTTGGTCATGGAATTAGTCTTGTTTTTCTTGTTTATATCTTCCTCTCTTCTTTTAGAGGTTGAGGGATTTTGGAACACGAGACCTCCTAGCGGGTTTTTTCTTGGGGGGGGGGGGGGGGGGGGTCTTCCATGGGAGTCTAGCAAGGAGTTTCCCATTTCAATAGCACGTCTTCTAGAAGATGAACTAGCTTCTTCTCTGACTTGTCTTGTCCTTGGATAAGTGCCATTGACAATATTCCATAAGTCCTTTTATACCAACAAATTCATCATTGTAAAACTTTGCATTGGATAATTAGACATTCCCTCAAGTTTTTCTTCATTCTCAAGTCTATAGATACTCATCTTGTTAAGGGTGTATGTGAATTACGCTCTAATACCAAATGTTGGAAGTGGGTGGGGCCTCAATCACAATTAATCATAGGTTTACAGGATCTTTAGACACATGAACCTTATCATGTACACCTTAATACACAAAACGATGATGAGTGAGAGATAGAGAGAGAATAGAAAATTTTCAAAGTGTATGGTTAGCTAGAAGGTTCACCTACACTATCTTATATTGGAATGTCAAATTACAATGTGTGAATATAATACAAACTGACAATATCTTAATCTAGGTAGAAATAGAAACTAGATACAAGAAATTTGTGTGCAAGATTACTAAGAGGTATGAACTGTGTGTGTGTGTGTGAATATGGAGAGCATGAATATTTTAGATTTCTTTTGTAGCAAACTCTAATTTTGGTTAACCCAAATCAGAAACTAGTGAATGAACAAGTGAAGATAGATGTAGACTTGTTACTCACATCATATCAAAGGTTGATGGTTGGCTGATACAAACTCCTCTAATAACTCTAAAAGTATAGCACACCTCCTCCAAGAGTATAGAACTTCTCATCTAACTAATCACCTCCAAAATTGACTATCTTGCATTGAGCCGTTGAGGTGATTGACTGATGCTAAACAATGATTCCATGACCTCCTTCTATAGCTTCTTGATTCTATGTAAAAATCATGTTGCAAAAAGCAAAATCAACTCTAAATTTAGCAATCATGAAATGAAACCTCAAAACAACTACCAAAAGAGATTGCAAAAAAAATCCTTCATCACTGCCATATTTTTTTGCACTGTGCTATTCTTCGGAATGGAATCAAACCCGATCAATAGTATGTGGATTTTTTCTCTTAAGACACTAAGTCCACGACTTCTCTTAAGGAGTATTTTAAAGAATGTACATTATATTGTTGCAGATTTGGAGTATTTGGACATTGTTTCTAACAATTCCCCCTTCATAGTCACAATGTTACAAGGTTGAATAACCTTCAAAATGTCCTCTCTGAAAATATATCTCTTATATGAGTTCTAGTTAATCTTAAGCACACTATGCATGAACCTTGATACTTGAGGTCATCTATCTATGATGCTAGGATGTGTACTCTTTTTGGTGCACATAGCCATGTGATATCTTGGGGCATGGGGATTAACATCTAGGCCTTGTCACCATAACTTATTTAACCTAATGTGCTCTCTAGCCTTTGGCTATGCTTCTTCTCTAACCCTTAACTCTTCTTCTTTTTGCTTCTTAGTAGTGTTGATTCTCATTAGAATATCCTCTGTAAGAGGTTCTTGATATAGCTTTAATCGACATCCACTTATATAGCTTGGCAAGATGTCACCTTTTAGAGTGGCCAATTGAATGACATCGCTAGTGGAAATTCTATTAATGACCATGGCTCCATATCCTCGTTTTTCCAATTTACAAGCATGCTGCTTTAGTGCATAAGTCAACATTAGGTCCCCTCTTTCAATCCTTTATCCTTGATGTGTGAATCGAAGTATGCCTTTTCTCTTTTCTTTGTGGTGTAGATGTCTACTATCGCTCGTAGCCTAGTTTCACCTAAGCATTCTAGATCAAATATCTTGGAGTACAACTCATGTCCATTCCACTGGTGCTCTTGTGCTACTTTTAAAGTCAAGATGAGGAATTCTAATGGTAACACAACATTCTATTTGAAGATCATCTGAAATGGGGTGCCATTGAGTACCATTTCATAGGCAACTTAGTAAGCCCAAACAACATGACGAAGTTGTTTATCCCAAACATAGCATTTATTATTTACCAATTTTGTCAACACATTACATAGGATCTTATTTGTACTCTTGGCTTGTGGATGATAGGGGGTAGACTTCTTATGTATCACAAAGAGTTTGGAGAAGTTTTTCAATGACTTCCTTCAAAAAGTGCGTACCTCTATCACTTACTAACTCTGTTGGTAACCCATATATGGTGAACATGTTCTCGAATAAGAACTTAGTCATTGTGTGAGCATTGTTCTTTTTCATGGCTTTTACTTCTATCCACTTTGTAAGGTAATATGTGGCTACAATAATGTACTCTGCATGGGAGTTTCTAGTTGGGGGGTTAATAGGACCTACAGAATTTATACCCCACTTGGAGAATGCACATCCTCCCATCATCAGCCTCAAAGACATCTCATCTTTTCTGATCGGATATTGTGTACATTGGCATGTGACACATCTCTTCACATGGGTATGTGCATCCATATGAAGAGTGGGCCACCAAATTCTTGATAATAGAATGGTCCTAATTACTTAGTCAGGCCCAAAGTGTCCACCTACGACACCACTATGTGCAATTTCTAAGATTGTCAAATAGTTTGATTTGTGAATGCATAGTTTTAAGTAACTATCTTTGCCTCTTGAGAATAGGTTCTCTCCTAATAAGGCATAGTCCTAAGCCTCTTGCTCCATGCTTTGTTTCCTTGCTAGACTAGCCTCACTAGGTGGTGTTTCCAATCTCATAAATTCTACCAATGGAGCACTCCATTTGGGAATTAGCACATGATAGAGGGTAGCATACTCCAATGGGGGTCTCTTCTCGCACCCTAGACAATTCTTAATTCTTTCATGTATTCTTTTTTCCATACTAGGCCAATATACTCCTAAACATTTTAGATTCTATAATGTTCATTGTTTAGATTATTGTTTTCCTAGCAATCCTTCATGGACTTGTTGCAACTAGCTGCTATGTTCCTCCTTGACATAAGAAGATAGTACACTCCTATATCTTGTTTGTAAATACTTCCTACCAATATTTGATATTTTTGTGATTTTTTAATTTCATCTTTTTTTGTTTTCACATTCTTATTTGAGAGTCCAAAGCTTAGGATAGATACTAAGTTATTTTCCCATTTAAGAGAAATTTCTAAATTGAACAGATTAGCATAGGGAAGTTCATCAAAAACTCCTTGCGATGACTCTCCTAAAGTGATGTGAGAAGGTGATCTGCCTTGAGGTGGGTGCTACCTTAAATAACAACTACTTCAAAGTCGTATTCAATTAGTAAGAGAAACCATCTTACTAAGCATCTTGTATTGCAAGGTTTAGTCACAAATATAATACAGCTTAATGAATACTGAAAAATTTGAGCTTGTTGGTCAATAGATAGTGTCTAAACTTCTTCACGATGTATACCATGTCCAAGCCTTCTCTCTCGATTGCTCTATAGTATTGTTCAATCGTGTTTACATGTTTGCTAGCATATGCTTTAGGCAAATGTAGATTTCCTTGACTTCTGGGTTATGCTAGCACACATCCTATTGCATAATTGGATGCATCCACATGGACATGGAATGGTTTATTCCAATAAGGAGTGGTCAGTATTGATGTTGTGCACAAATGTCTCTTTAGCGTATTGAAGGAATTTTCACATTCATTATTCCACTCAAAAATTTTCAACAAAGCATAAAGAGGTTTAGCTGTGATTGCACACATGTGGATAAACGTGAGATAATATCCACAATATTCCATAAAGACTTGTACCTCTTTAATGCTCCTTGACCTTGGAAACTCCAGTATGGCTCTTACTTTGTCCTCATCTATTAATATTCCTACCTTAGAAACAATATGACCTAAGATTTTACCCTTACGTACCATGAACACAAACTTTTGTGGGTTCATACAAACGGTATTTTTTACACTTGTTAAAGATTTATCTCAGCTCTAGGATATGTTGTCTTTTTTCTTGGGAATGAGCACATAAATCAGCCACATATACTTCTAAGCTCTTTCATAAGACATCTTTGAGGACATGACACATGAGCCTTTGGAATGTTGCAAGTGCATTGATTAGCCCAAATGGCATCACACAAAATCCAATGATTCTCCACTTTGTGGCAAAGGCCATTTTGTGTTGATCTTCTAGGGCAATGGCTACTTGGTTTTAACCTAAAAATCCATCAAGGAAGCTATAAACTTCCTTGCTTGCAACATGCTCCAATAAATTTTTGGTGATTGGAAGCAGATAGCTATCTCTGATTGTAGTGGCATTAAATTTTTTAAGGTTAGTACACACCCAAAACTTTCTATTCTTCTTGGGCACCACTTTGATGGGGGACACCCATTCAGTATGCTCAATCTCATAGATAAATCCAACTTCAATCAATCTATCGCTTTTTTCCTTTTATTTTGTCACTTATGTGTAGGGCTTTTGTTTGGTGGGCTTGGCCTCAACCGTCATGTGGGGATTGTATGAGAGCATATTTCTGGATCTACTACCTTCAAGCCTCTATAGGTCCACACAAACACATCCATATATTCCCTTAATAAAGCTATAAGCTCTACTTCTTCTTCTGCATAAGGTCTTCTCCTATGTACATACATCACTCTTCATTCTCTTCAATGGTTACTACAAATTTTGTGGTTTTTTATTTATTATCACATACTTCTCCTATAATGGCCTCTCTGTTAAGCATTCATACCAAAATTTTCCGATCTTCAATTTCTTATTTCTTGAAAGTCTCTAGTACTTCAAACAATAATTCCTCCTCAACTTGTTTCACTACTTTTCATTTTGTTTTGACTACCTTCACTTTCCTCCCTTGAATTTATAGTTTTAATGCTTGTGAAAGGTTCTCCTTTTCGGGTAAATATTCCTACATTTTCAAGATAGTGCTCCTCTGAGTCAAAGAAACTATCCAACATAATGGACTCTAGATTGTCACCATCCTCTTCTTCTTCAGTGGCCTCATTGCACTCGCACTCTTCTAGTGAGGGTTCACACATGAACAAAGAGACATCATAAGCCTCCTCGTCACAATGAGGTGTCCACTGTTCTTCATTCAGAGTAATGTCCATGGTGGCTAAGATTTATGCCCAACCATGAGGTTCAAATTCCTCATCTTGTAAGATCATCGGTGTGTAGGTTGGGCCTCTAACCGGTTTGGCTCCTTGAGAAGTTCCTTCTTCTCTCACTTTTAGGCATCTTTCCTTTTCCTATATGTTGGAGTAAGTCTATGACAAGCCTAAGTATTGACTGAGTCATCAAAAGGCTTAGAAACTTGAAGGAAATATCTACTCCTTGTAGAGTTCACTTGTGAACTCCCTCTTGTATTTTTTTAGTCTTTACTTGATGTAAAAGTAAAGGGAATCTAAAGTGGTAGTCCACTTGATCAAAAAGGGAAAGAAAAGCCACGAATTCATGATTTAAGGTAGTTGGAGATTCAAATCAATCACTAATAGATTGGAGAGTGATTGTAGGTAGTTAGGCTCCCAACTATAAATACATGGTAGTTTTAGTCGTGGTTAAGAGAAGACCTCCAAGAGCTGAGCTTTATGCAATATCAAGGTGTGCTTTCAAGGCACACATATGCATAAGTAAGTCCATTTCTTTCATTTTCGTGATCATTTGAGTTCACATCTTCATGTTCTTGTGAAGTGTACTGTTCACTGCCATATCTCTCAACTTTCTTAGACAGAGTGCAAAGATGATTTCTCTGAGCTTGGTGCATCATTTTCAGCGATTCAACTTAGTAAAGTTATCTTTTTAATTCTACTATATTCTCACCTATTTTCATTTTTTTGGATGTTTCAATCTTCAGTTATGATCATTTGAAGTCAACTATGTCACCTCATTTTCTTCTTCTCTTTTAGCACTGTCTCAGAACAGTCATTTTGTCATAGCTATTTCTCAGTGTGTACTTCAACATTTTCCATGATTTAAGGCTTGTTAGAATCCTCATATTGTCTAGTATATGCTTACAAATTTTCATTGCGAGATATCTCTATTTTACTATGCACGGGTCTATGTACTATTGCAGCTAGAGAAAATTGGGGTCATCCTATCACTTGCTAAACTTATTTCTCCTCATCATTTTGGTTGAAATAACTCTTGATTGATAGCTTAATAAGCTAGTAAGAGTTCCCCAAAAGGAATTAAGTTAATTGCTACTATGGCCAGAGAATTGTTCAAAACTTTGGACAGGTGTATGAACATAAATAGCTAGTTTTTGGCTCTTGAATCTACTCCAATTTATCTGTTTTGATTCAACTTTTTGAGAGTGATCTTTCGAGGTACATAGGGTGTCTAATACATCCCTTGGCAAGCTAAAAGGGCCCAAAACATATATTTGGATTCCATTTGGCTGGTGTAGTGCAAAGTTTTTGCAGCACCACTTCATCTTCATCAACTACAAATCCATCTCTTCACAGTGGTATCAGAGCAAGGTTGGACAACGTGGTAGATGGATTTCCTTCATCAATTGAAAAATTGGATAGAGGTAACTACTCAGCCTAGTCATTAAGGATGGAAGCTTATCTTCAAGGAAGGAGTTTATATGGTTATATAGTTGGAGATGAATTTATGCCAAGTTTCAGGAACAAAAGTCAACCAATACAAGAAGAGCAAGAAATATTGAGCACATGGTGCTCCAAGGATGCACTTGCAAGGTCTTATCTCCTCAACTCTATCTCATATTTTTTTTTGCATCACATTAGAATTTGTAAAACATCTCAAGAAGTGTGCAATGCACTTGAAGCCTTCTTCTCTTCAAGTACAAAGGCTAGGAAGCATCAACTATGGCTAGACTTCACAACTCTCAAGAAAGCTCCCAAACAAAATGTGACTGATTTTGTCACAAAGCTCAAGGACATAGTAGATCAGTTGGGAAGCATTGGAAAGGTAATAGATGAAGGGAAAATTGTAAGGCTGGCATCAATGGTTTGAAAGTAGATGACAAGTGGGAAGCATTCACCACAGCTATGGATCTATGCATGGATATGCATGTACCAAATTTCAACACACTCTTAGGACAACCACTTACTCAAGAGGCCAAGCTTATCAAGAATGGATAAAGCTCCAAAGGTAATCAATCTTCATCTTTGTATACTAATAAAAGCAAGTCCAAAGAAAACAAAGGAAGAGGAAAAAAAGTGGATGATGAAGCAGGTACACATCAAGTTAACTATGCAGGTAGAGGAAGACATGGTAGAGGTAGAGTTAGAGGAGGAAGACATGGTAGAGGTAGAGTTAGAGGAGGAAGACAAGGTAGGGGGAGATCTCACGACTCTAATTCATGCTCTATTTGTGGGTTAACTAATCATAACACTGAAAATTGCTTTAGGAATTCTAGGAATCAAAGAGGCAGAGGCTACAATAGAGGAAGTTATGGCTACTCAAGAGGAAGGTTCAACAATTACCATGGCAACCACAACAATTACAATCATTCAAACTATCAAGGAGGCAATAGGGGAAGAAGAGACTTCAATAACTACACAGAAGACTCAAATCAAGAGGACTCATTGCTAATCATGAATATGGACATGCCACAAGGTAAATCTGATGAGCATGTTTTCTACATAGATTCAGGTTGTTCAAATCATATGTCAGGAAATTGTTCATGTATGGAACACCACAAGAACTAAGCTAAAGTGATATTAGAATACCTCCATAATCATCATTAGCTTAGCAACACTCTAAATTTGAAAACTCCATCACTACACAGTGAAATCCAAAAAATCACTTTCCAGAAATCTACACCTTTTCTTCTAACTTCAAATATGGTCTATATTATCTTGATTCTTGTAAATTATTTTGATCTTTTGCTAATAGAAGTCCTTCCTAATGTTAAGCAACACATTCCAAGCCAAATTTTCAAGCAATGACTTCAGAGTTCTTTGAATTCACTTCAACATTTGAACTATGTCTGAAATCTGAAAAATGACTTCATCAATTTGACATACCTTCACTGTTAGACTCATTTCTCTGAGTACACATCCCGTTTTGCAAAGATCTTTTGTTCGATTGTAGTTGAAGGTAGTAGCTTCAAAATGAGCTATCATTCATGAAAAATGTTACACCATACTGTGAGATTTGACCTTTAGAAGATCAGGAAAAAGTGCACGAGAAAACTCGTAACTGTCAATTAACTTTCACATTGATATACAAGAAATTTGTTAGCAAATCAGCTCCACTCCCGCACTTCACTTTTCCAACTGAATGCATATTATGTTTTGTATTTTCACCTGTTTGTAATGTGTGACTTGAAATACCTTCTTCCTGAACATACAAGACATTTGTTAGCAAATCAGCTCCATACCTGCACTTCACTTTTCGAACTGAATGCACATTATGTTTTGTATTCTCACCTGTTTGTACTGTGTGACTTGAACAACCAGAGTCAATATAGAATACATCGAGATCCTCCTTCTCTGATGCACTTATTGAATTCATCATCAACGTTGTATGTTTGTCATTATTTGTATCATTTGCATAGTTGTAATAGGTAGTGTTATAAGACTGATTCTGATTCGCCCATTTTTTTGCGTTGATTTTCAGATAGATTAATTTGAAGTTGACCCTCAGGTGGGACTAGGAATCATTTGGCTTATAAGTGTTAGCACAATCAACAAGATTCAAAACAGAATCAAAGTAATAATGGCAGAGGAAGAGGTAGAACATATCAAAACTATTTTCAAAGAGGAAGGCAAAGTCAAAGAGCTGGCTATGGTAGCGATGGAGGAAGAAATTGGGGACAAAACCAATCCTACAATACCATCTACTACAATTATGAAAATGATACACATAATGAGAACCATACAACATTGATGATGATTTCAATAAGCACATAAGAGAAAGAAGATCTCAAGGTATTCTATATTGAATCTGGTTGTTCTAATCATTTTTCAAGAAATATAGAATAAATTTCAGAATTAGAAGAATGCATTTCTAGTCATATAGTTCAAACAGGTGATAACACAAGATACAATGTGCATTCAATTAGAAAAATGAAATGAAGGAGTGGAGCACACTTGCTAACCAATGTTTTGTATGTTCCCACAATATCTAAGAATCTAATTAGTGGGGACAAATAGTATAGAATGGTTTTCAAGTCTGATTCATAAATGAAGGAGTATTTGTCGAAGATCTAGAGAATGAATATAATCAGATTGTTTGTGGTAAAATGGAAGGTAGACTATTTACCCTGAAAGTGATAGGGAATATTGGTCAAGCCTTTCTCACACATGGTGAGAAAGTCATTATAGAATTAGACCTTTGGCATAAGAGTTTAGGACATTTTAATGAAAGAGGAATCAAAGCTATGGTGGCCGATCAATCTCTACTAGGGTTACCAAATGTGGAGAACCAACACACGGTCTACAAATGTGAAGCATGCCAAACGGGAAAAGCACATAGATTACCACTTCAGAAGAAAGGATTCGAGCATGATGGATTGCTAGAGCTCATACATACAGATGTATGGGGACCAACAAAAGAAGGATCAATCAATGGCTCTAGGTATTATGTTCTCGTTATTGATGAAGCTACAAGATGGATAACTTTTTATGTTTTGAAGGAAAGATCAGAAGTATTTTGTGCCTTCAAGCATTTTCATGCATATGCAGAAAGACTTACAAGTCAAAAGCTTAAGAGACTAAAATCTGATGAAGAGGAAGAATACTTCTCCCAAGAATTCAATGATTATATTTGGAATGCAGGTATTAAGAGGAAAATATCTTGCAGATACACACCTCAACAAAATGGGTGGCAGAAAAAAGAAATAGAACTTTGGTTGAGTTTGTTAGGGCCATGTTAAAGGAGAAAAATTGTTCAAATTATGGTTGAGGCTATGAATACAGCTACATATCTTGTGAATAGATTACCATGTACAACCCTAAATGGAATAACCCTTTATGAAGCTTGGTTGGGTAAGAAACCAACACTATATCAATTTCCTATGCTTATGTACCATCACAACTCAGACATAAGCTTGAACCAAATGCTGAAAAATATGTATTCATTGGGTATGATGAAAAGAAGATGGGTTATAAGTTATGGAATCCTCTAACCAAAAAATTTCTTGTTTCTAGAGATGTGACATTTGATGAACAAAAAAGTTGGTATGGAGATCAAAGTCACAACATTGAATTGTTTGAAGAATACGTAAGAAGAAGTGAGAGAGGTAAATCAGATATGCAGGTACATGGAAGTGAAGATCACATGCAAACAAGTACATCTAGAGTTGGATCATCAAGAAGAAATGAAGATGCACCTAGGTGTGATGAAGAAGTATACTCAGATACACATGGAGAAACTGAACAAAGAAGGTCAAGCATATTAAGGAGACAACCAATAAGGTATTCCTATGATACTTCTTATGTGAATCAAAAAAGATATGCTTATATGGTCAAAGAAGATGAAGAACCTAAGAACTATGATGAAGCAAAAGGTAAGAAACAATGGGAAAATGCAATGAAGGAAGAGTTCAATGCACTTACGGAGAACAAGACATGGGAACTCATTCCAAATCCAAATGGTAAGAAAGTGATTGGAAATAAATATAAAGTGAAGAAGCTTGCAGATGGAAGAATAGCCAGATATAAAGCTAGATTGGTGGTCACAGGCTATGCTCAAGCTCATGGCATAGATTATGAACAAACATTCACTCCTGTGGCAAAGATGTCAACCATAAGGACAATCATTGCTATTGCAGCATCAAAAGTATGACCTTGAGTCGATTGGATGTAAAGAATGCATTTTTGAATGGATACATATCTGATGAAGTATACATGGAGCAACCTCAAGGGTTTGCAAATTTTCATGTATCCAAATTATGTTTGCATATTAAGAAGAGCACGATGGGTTAAATAAAGCCCCAAGAGCTTGAAACTATAGGCTTGTGAAGTATCTCAATGATCTTGGATATCAAAGCTCAAAGGTAGATGCAAGTCTACTTATCGAAAGAATAGATGAAGGTATAATCTACATTTGTATTTATGTAGATGACATTATAATCACATGTACCTCAAATGGACTCAATGAAGTAAAGAGATTACTTGAGAAGGAATTCAAAATAAGTGATCTAGGGAAGCTATCATATTTTCTTGGAATGGAAATCACTTATGCGAATCATGATATATATGTATCATAAAAAGGTATCTTTTGAACCTATTGAAGAAGTTTATGGCGAATTGTAGACAAACTTCAATTCCACTTGAAGTTAATCATAATCTTAGCAAATATGATGGTGGAGAATTCAAAGATGTGAGGAAGTATCAATCTTTAGTGGCAAGTTAGATTTATGCTACACTAAAAAGACTGGATCTTAGTTATGCAGTGGGAGTCCTCCCACAATTCATGCATTGTCCAAAGGATCAACATTGGATTTCAGGTCAAAGATTTTTTAGACACATCAAAGGAACTATAAAGGAAGGATTATATTACCCTTTTACTTCAAACATAAAGTTGAGAGGATATAGTGACTCGGATTGGGCAATAAGTCAAGATGATAGAAGATCAACACATGGATAGATGGTGTACATAGGTGATAAACTTGTAAGTTGGTGCTCAAAGAAACAACATACAATAGCATTATCATCAATTAAAGCAGAATACAAAGGTCTTATGGAAGTAGCTAAAGAAGTAGTGTGGATGCAGACCTTGTTCAAAAGCTTGGGCATTGATCAAGGTATACCTATAATACATAGAGATAATATGAGTTCACTTTATCTTGTAGCAAGTCTAGTATTTCATGCAAGAGAAAAACATATAGAGATCCAATATCATTTCCTAAAAGAAGGTAATGGAGAAGGAACTTGAAGTGGTGTATACTCTTACAAAGGATCAGATAGCAGATGTCATGACAAAAAGCTTGGATGGAGTGAAGACAAGTAAATTCAAAGCAATGGGAGGAATAAAGGGGAAGGAGATTGTATGAAGAGACAATAAATGATAATTAGTGATTGAAGGGGAGTTTTTGGGGCTTCACTCAATATCTAAGCATAAAGACATGAAGACATAAGTGGAAAGAAGAAGGACAAAAGAGCTATGGAATTTGGACACTCAGAAAACCATGCCCATGTGGAGGGACAAATTCACACATGTAATATACTTACGAAATTAGGTTCAAAATTAGTCTAGAAGTTTCAAAATTATGATTTTGAAAAATAGAGGTATATAGGCCAAATGTATATAAGTTAATTTGAGAGAAATAAAGGGAGATGAACTTGCTTGTAAGTCCTAAGATAGTAGAGAGGCAGTTCAGTATTTTTTTGAGAGAGATGGTGGTGAGAGATCATTCATAGATATAGATCTTTCCATCGCTATGAGCAGAATGAGGCCAAGCCATTTTGTACACATCTTATCTAATAGAAAATAAATTTTTATGTAGAATTACTTGAGTTAATTCTCCTTGTGTGAACAAATCTAAGTGATTTCATAACTGTATGAATGTTAGTTGGAAGTTATGAGTTTTTTGGCATAGATTTTATTGATCTTCTAAGAGTCAAATCTCAGAGTATGGTGTAAAGTTTTTTATGACTGATAGCTCATTTTAAAGCTATCATTCTTAGCTCCAAAAAAAATATCTTTGCAAAATGGGACGTGTGCTCAGAGAAATAAGCTTAATGCCAAATTGATGAAGGTAATTTTCAGTTTTCAGACATAGTGTAACTTCTAAAGACATTTCAAGTTATTTGCAAGTAATTACTGGAAATTTTTGCTTCGAATGTGTTGCTTATTGTATGTAAGAAATTCTATTAATCATGACACATAAGAACCCCTAAGATTCAAGGAAATTAGAGAAGAATTGAAGCTAGAAGAAAAGGTGTAACTTGAGGAAGAGTAGTGTTTACATTTACTATGGAAAGTGTTGAAGATTTGAAAGTTTGAAGCTTTTCTAAGTTAATGGTGATTATAGAGGTTTTCTAATATCACATTAGCTTCGTTCCTGTGATGTTTCATTCATCAACATGAAGAAGATCGAACCATTTTGTCGAATACCGATTGCCCACTTCCAATCTTCACTCATTTTGATGAATTACTTCACCTTGTTCCAACTTTTCCATAGAGAGCACACTACGTGCGAGACTCTCAGCATCACCAAATAAGGGGAGAACAACATAGCAAGTAGATCCACGCCCTTCTGCCCAAGAAGGCTCACAAGCTTAAGAGTGCTAATGTTTCTAAAAATCAGCTTGGCCCAAGAGGCATTCCTATTGCTCCATGCTTTAATTAACCATTTAGTTGCCAATTTATTTTCCATTCCCTCATGTAAGGAATACCAAATCCACCTTCATTTTTCGGGCTTATACAAGTGGCCGATTTAATGGTGGGGACACCTCTTTTGTTAGGGTCCCTTGTCCAAAGAAAGAAGAAAGAAGGAACGTGTTAACCACCATAGTGCACCCTACCAGTTTGATCGGCATACCTTTCCAATACATCAACTTGTTACCGAGCTTGGAAAGAGCCCAGTTCCATCGTTGTCCCATCAAAACATTGAATCCCATAGCAATGCCTAAGATTGTCCCCTCACGATAAACTCGCATCCATGGTCAATTAAAATTTGAGGTGGAAGCCCAATTATTGCCTTGAAAAGGATTTTAGAGTGTTTTATTTTGGAGCCTCAAGCCACATAAAAAGCATTTAGGCAACTCTAGAAGGAGTCAATGTTGACCAGATCATCATGCACAAAGGCATTCATGTCATCGGCAAAAGTCTCATGATCATGTGCTCTTGAATTAAAGGGAGAAAGAGGCCTGGAATAAGACATAAGCATACATGATGCTTAACAAGACAACTCTAGCAAGGTTATTCACCATGTCATCAATCCAATGCATTGACTCACTTCTTGGATCTCCAAAATATACTAATTTATATTTCTACTAGATGTTTTTCTCAAGTTATTGAGTTCATTCTTCAATTCAATATTTTTAGCTTTGGTTGAAGCGGAGTAAAGTCTCTCTAGGATTTCCCACACTTTCATAGAAGCATCAAGGCCTTATATATGCCCTATCGTTGCATTGCAAATTTATTGGGATAAGATGAAGATGACTCTTTTATCTATGTCATTCCACTCTCTAAAGTTTCCTTAATTGATCAAGAGTTGGATTCTCAGCCAATCTAGGTCTATCATCTATACCACTAATGAGACCCTATAAGCCTTTTCCCATGAGGAAGCTAGAGATTCTAAACCTCCATAGCTAATAGTTATTTTTTTCTAATTTCTTGATCTAAGTGTTGTACTCTTACATAATGTACCCTAATGTTACTCTCTTAGATCCCTTTGATGCAAAAGGAGTGAACAATATCAATAGCTTTACCTATATACTTCACAAATACCTTTCAAGCAAGTAGGGGGATTGCTAAGAAAGGGGTTTACTATCTTATTGAAATACTATAAGAGATTACATACATATGATCACACAAATTCTAAGTACATTGTGTGTATATATGACCTTGAAAAGATTCCCTAGATGATAGGGATCCCTTTTCCTAAATTATAGGCTTTATCACACCTAATGTGATAGGTGATAATTGAATATTATGAAGGGGCTTTGAAATTCAAATTTGAACATGAGATTTTTTTATTGACTCCTTTGCTTCTCATTGCTCTAAGTGGAATCCATCCAAGGTGTCCATAAGCTCCTAAGGTTGGATCCTAAATTTCAACAATCAATACTCGTACATCTACAGGCTTTTTCATTGGGCTGTCTGTTATGACACTTATGTACTCACAAGTGGTTGGTTTATGCTTGATAACTCCTGAATATCTTGGTTGAGCAAGAAGAATCCTATTGTGTCCACTTCTTGTTGTGAGGCTTGCACTCCCAATCTCCAAACTCTAGCATAGATCTCTGTTTTCCTATCTAATCCATAGGTTTGAGCTCTAAAAGTAAAGAAAAGAGTACCGTTCTTCCTAATTGACCTCATGAAAAATGACGTGGGCATCATTTGAAAAACAAAACAGAAAACAAGGACCCCAAAACAATAAACTTGGCCAAAAGAGAAATGGATATGCAAGTACTTCCGTAGAATAGCTTGGAGCTAAGAAGAATTATCCTTTCTTCCATTACACGATCTCTTTTGAAAGCTCTAAAACCTCCTATTTCACCTCATCATGTCTTTATTTTCTTAAAAACGTTTTGGATGCTAATCTCCAACCTTCACTTTTAGAGTCATTGTTTTGTTGAATGCTTGAAAGCTTTTTGAAGGTCATTGAAAAATTCTTATAGAGGGTGATAGGAGTCTTCCAATGGACTTGGAACTGCATATGTATTCACAGATATATGTGTATTAATGCATGCACACAGGGAGAGATTCTCACCTGGAAATTTCACAATTTTACACATAGAATTACAACGACTTTGTCTTTTTATCAAAATACTTTTTTTCTCCATTACTATGTCACCTTTAACCTCTAAGTTTTTTTTTTAATATAAAGGAAGTTCAGCATTAGCCTACTCTCCCGGACTTGAATTAAATAAAGAAAAGTACAAGAGAAGGGGACTAGTGCCTACAGGACCCCCCAAATGCCACAAAGCAGAGGAAGCTTATACAGAGCTTAGATGGCATTACAAAGAAGGTTAATCACCCTCTCATCACCTTCATGTGGGGTCCACTTGGGTTTAAGCTTGTTATTGATCAAAAGGAGTATTTGATGATGCTTGAAGGGGGGGGATTTCTTACAGTTGACAATCCTTTTGCCGAGGAGGAACAATGATTTCTCAATTGACCACTCTTTGGGGGAGTCACTGAAGTTGAAAGCACATCTTTCCCACCAGATTTTCCATAGGACCTCCCCTCTGATGGCGTTCCAGAGAGTCGCGGAGCAACCGATCGCTTCTCCCAGCAGGGCTTGCTGCCAACTGAGATGTTTCTAAAGTCTAATTTTCTTTCCAACCATCTCCCAGAGTCTGTTGGAGTTGGGCCAGGTAAAGAAGATGTGTGAAACATCTTCGATAGACCGGTAGCAGCGTTTGCACCAGGGAGGAATCCCACAAAATTTGCTAGCCTTAAGGTTGGTTCAGATTCCATGGTGGAGAATTTGCCATAAGAGGACAGACTTTTTGATTTCTATGAGGGGGTGCCAGATAGCCATGAACCTCTAAGTTGCAATCCCCCATTTTCGATAGACTTGATGCACTGAGTTTTCCATCGGGAGACAATTTTGTAACAATGAGAACATGCATTTCAAATATTTTTTATGAGAAATCTCTACTTTATTTAAGATTGAGGAAAAAAGTGTTGAAACATTTGAATCAGTGCTTGGTTTCCAATTTAAAATTGATGAAAAAGTGTTGAGGTGCTTGATTCAATGAATCTTTTAAAGTCAACGTCTATCGTATTTCTCCACCATGTCTCCTGTAATTACTATTCCGTCATCAATACCAATATCATTTAACATTTGAAAGAAAGAAAATCCAACACTTCCCACAGAAGAGGAGGAGATTTGAACTGTTGTCTGTACATGAGAGAATCAAGAGCTGAACAGGTACAGTGGACACAGCTATGGGCGTCTTCTTCAATATATTGTTTTACTTCTCACAGAGCTGCTTTGTCAACTCCGAAGCAGATGTGCAGATCAAATAATTTATGTCAGCATGGCGTTTGTTGACACGTACAAGCATTGACATTAGCTTTCTTGAGATTTCCTCTTGCATCTGCGGAAGCTAAGGCTGACTCGGTCTGTGTGCAAACGATGAAAATCATTAAGAAGGCGAATTTCAAGGTGCTACAGGTTAATCCGGTCCCGGAAGAAGTATTTCGCTGTTCTCAAGAAGAACATAGAAAGAACACCATTTATTTACCTTGCAAATGATTGTGGTGATAAGGACCTTCGCTTTCTCAGGAGTTAATTTAGCATACAGGTACGTTTTTCTGAAGAAGAAGAAGAAGATAAAACAGGTACATTTTCTGAAGAAGAAGATAAACTGTACATCATTTATTCCCCTTTCCAATTATATTTCCAATGATGGGAGTCTACAAGTCCTTCGTTGTTTTTGAGGAAGAGCATGAAAGCCATTCCAATCTATCCCGGAACAAGTATTTCGCTGTTCTCAAGAAGAAGATAGAAAGAACACCATTGACTCACCTTGCAAATGATATTTGCAGTGATAAGGACCTTCGCTTTCTCAGAAGCTAATTTAGCATACAGGTACGTTTTTCTGAACAAGAAGAAGATAAAACAGGTACGTTTTTCTGAAGAAGAAGATAAACTGTACATCGTTTATTCCCCTTTCCAATTATATTTCCAATGATGGGAGTCTACAAGTCCTTCGCTGTTTACTGGCGACCGATTACCATGCTCCAAACAGGATACAAGATAATTGCAAAAGTTATCGCCAACAGAATCTCTTGTCATTTAAAGTCATGGCATTGTGAGGACCAGACAGGTTTTATCAAAGGTAGATCTATACTTGAAGCAATTGTCGATATTTGGGAAGGCCTTGCATTTGCTGAGGAGACTGCACAAGATCTGGTATTCATTAAGATCGACTTCGACAAAGGGTATGACAGATTGGAATGGGACTTTATTCTTCAATCATTGAAAGACCTTGGATGCAGCCAAAAGTTCACGAAGATGGTTTCCACTCTTCTTGGAAACGCTTCAACTAGAGTAAATATCAACGGTAAGCTCTCTGAGCCCATTCGTTTAAAAAGATCAATTAGGCAAGGCTGCCCTCTAGCTCCATTACTTTTCGCTATCGCCTCGAATGGACTCAGTCGCCTATTAAAGCATCACATGGATGCTGGCAATCTCAAGGGTCTTTCCCTTCCTCTAAATCACGACCAAATGATTGCGAGACTTTTTGCGGATGACATGAATGCCGTTGTGCATAACGATATAAATAGCATTGGGGTGTTTTGGTGGTGCCTCGACACCTTTTGTGTGGCATCAGGTTCGAAAATCAACCATGCTAAAACTGCTTTTAGAGCAATCAGCGGACCTACATCCCAATCGTTGTTAGCTCAGGGATGTCAAGTTATCCCTAGAGGTCAAGTCTTCCTTCTCCTTGGCATTCCGATGGGATTCGGCATCTCAATGGACCAACGATGGAACTGGGTGCTATCCAAGCTGGATAGCAAACTAAATCATTGGAAAGGTATGCAAGTCAACTTGGCAGGGAGTGCTATGGTTGTTAACACATTTATGTTGTCTACAACTATTTACTTTCTCTCGTGTTGGAGACCTAAGGAGAAAGACTTGGCCAAAGTGGAAAGAATCTGCAGAAACTTCCTTTGGACTGGGACCCCAACATGAGGGGGATTCCCAAAATAAAATAGGAAACTTGCATTAGCCTGAAAGACTCAGGGGGCTTGGGAATTTCGGATATTGTTGGATTGGCTGACAAGCTGGCGGCAAAGTGGCTTATCAAGGCTTGGAGCAATCGTGAGTCCTCTTGGGCTAAATTGATCTTCAGAAACATGGAAGACCTTACCCTGGTTGGCCATCCTGGTTGGAAGGACATAGGGATTCTCACGCTTTTGTTCTCCCCCCACCCGGTGTCCCCTAAGGGCTCTAGCCTCGTGTGTTCTTTATGGAAGAGTTGGAACAAGGCCAAACAATTCATCAGAATCAGTGATGAGTGGAAGTGGGCGGCTCAGATAAGACAAAATGACTCTATCTGGTTCCCGATCGGCGGCATTAGGGGAGTGGAGTCTTGGAACCTCCAAACTGCAAAGAGGCTATGGAACAAGAGGTTCAAACAGTGGAAACAACTTTGGAAACAAGAGACCAGCTAGTGGATTAGGTTCGAAGATTTGGATCCGAGGCTTAGAGTTACCCTAGAGGAATGGAATCTTCTTCAAGGAAGATGTTTAGCATGGGACTCCCCAACTACCTGCCTTCTCTGTAGTCAAGATCTTCCTTGCCTGGAGGGCCTCAAATGGAGCAATGGAAAGAAACTATCAAGAATCCCCAACTTCAAAGAGAACTTAGATATTCATCACACCCTTAACAAGAGATGGTGCCTTTCTTGGACCAAACTTCGATGGGAACTAAAATTCATGTCTATTTGGCACCCCCTAATTGAGATCAAAAAGTCTGTTGTCATGTGGGGGATCTTGCACAAAGGTATCTGGTCCAATGCAAGGGCTAAGAAAATCTATGGTGTGCCGCCATGGTGCAAGCGTTGCCATCGATGCATTGAATATTTAGCTCACGTGTTCTTCGATTGCCCCAAGTCCCATGTTATCTGGCATCACGTGACCGGAGTATTGAGACTCACGAACCAAATCAATTGGCAACAGGTGTTGTTGGGTGAGGTGCTCGGCTGATCATCGAGGCTATGGAATGCCATCAAGGGTGAGACTCTTTGGAAGATTTGGAGGGAGCAATGTGCTGTCAATTTTGGCCAAACTCCTAAGGAATGGTCGATCGAGAAATCCTTGTTTCTTCTAGGTAAAAGAATCTCCCGAGATAAGAGATCTCCACCCTTTAGACATCATTGTATTTATCTCCTCGAAAACAACAAGTTGAAACTCAAATGGGTCCCACATGAGGGTGATGCTAGATTTATCCGCCTCATTTGTAATGCCCTCTAGCTTGCCATACTCCTCCCCTCCATTGTGGGATTTGGGGGGTCCCATGGGCACTAGTCCCATTCACTTGTAATTTTTCTTCTTTATTTTAATTAAAGTCTGGGAGAATAGGCTAAGGCCGAACTTCCTTTTATTTAAAAAAAAGTCCTTCGCTGTTTTTGAGGAAGAGCATGAAAGCCATTCCAATCTATCCACCATATCCTTTTATAGATTGAAGATCCGAGACTTTTCTGCAGCCTTCAAACTCCGGCAAAATTGAAATGATATGTGTTGCAATCAAGTATGAGTTACAAGAGATTACATCACATCTAGTTGACGTGAACAGTAGCTGAGAGGACGATTATGGAATGGCTTACATCTTCCATTGAAACTCATAGTTGCCATCTCATGAGGAGGCTGGAGTAAATGGGAAAGCTTCACCATTGCCATGGACCTTTACATGGACATGCAAATTCCAGATCTTACCACTTTTATGGGGCAATTGTTCACTCATGAAGCCAAGCTCAACAAGAATGGAGACACATCCAAAGGTAATAGCTCTTCTGCCCTATACACTGATAAAAGTAAGTCTAAAGATAAAGGCAAGAACAAGAAAGGAGAGGATCAAGGCACTACCTCCCAAGCCAACTATGCAGGGAGAGGTAGATCATCAAGAGGAAGGGGCAGAGGAGGTAAGCAAGATAGGGGGAGATCCTATAACTCCTCACCATGCAACATTTGTGGTTTATCAAATCATACTACAAATGAGTGTTTCAGGAACTACAAGAATCAGAGAGGAAGAGGATATCAAAGAGGTGGATACTCACAGTCAAGAGGTAGATTCAATCATCATCAAGGGTACAACAACAATTACAACAACAACTACAACAACAACAACTACAATGGCAACTACCAAGGAGGATTCAAATCTAGGAAGAACTACAACAACTATACAGAAGAGCAGGATGATTCTCTTCTGATTATGAACATGACTTCAAAACCAGGTACAAATGATGACCATCTCTTCTGCATTGACTCAGGACGCTCAAATCATGTGGCTGGCAATGTAGCTCTACTCTCTGACCTTGAAGAACCAAGAGTTAAGCATCAAGTACAAACAGGTGGTGCCACCAAGCACTCAGTAGTTAAAGTTGGAAATGTTAAGACTTTTGATGGAAATCAGAACTTGTTGAGTAGGGTACTATATGTACCAACCATTACAAAAAACTTGATGAGTGTTGGACAGATTGTGGAAAAAGGGTTGCAAGTTAGATTCAACCAATTTGGAGCATTTGTGGAGGATCCAAGGCATGGGTTCAAGAGAATAGCTTAAGGAGAAAAGTCAGGTAGACTTTTTACATTTGAGCTAGAAGATACAAAGAATATTGCACTATACAATTATAAGGATCAAACACTTTCAGAGCTTGAGATTTGGCATAAGAGATTAGGGCATGTAGGAGAAAGAACCTTAACGCAAATATGCAGGGATCAATGTGTAATTGGAATACCCAATGTTTCCAAACAACACATGATATATAAATGTGGTGCTTGTCAGTTTGGGAAGTCACACTGGTTACCCTTCTCAAGGAAAGGCTACATGCATGAGGACTACCTAGAACTTGTTCATACAGATGTATGGGGACCAAGCAAAGACCCTTCAGGTACTATGTATCTTTTATTGATGGTTATAGCAGGTGGATTGTATTACACTTAATGAAGCACAAAGATGAAGTGTTCAACTGTTTTAAAAAGTATCTTGCACTTGTTGAGAATCAGACAGGTAAGAATCTAAAGAGGCTAAGGTCAGATGGAGGAGGTAAGTACTTCTCCAATGAATTTGAAGCTTTCTTGCAGGACAGAGGAATCAAGAGAGAAATCACCACAAGGTATACTCCTGAACAGAATGGGGTAGCTGAGAGAAGAAATAGGTTGATTGTTGAAACAGCTAGGTCAATGCTAAATGAAAAGAAATTACCTAACTACCTATGGGAGAGAGTGTTTCTACTACCACTTACCTCATAAACAGGTTACCATCTAAGTCCCTTGATGGGATGACTCCTTATGAAGCATGGCATGGGAAGAGACCCTCACTTGATCATTGCAGGATATTTGGATGTGTAGCAAATGTACACATTCCTTCTCAGATAAGAGGTAAGCTACACCCTAAGGCTGAGAAGTGTATCTTTATTGGATATGATCTGAATCAGAAAGGTTACAGGTTCTACAACCCTTCAAATAAGGGATTCATGGTTAGTAGAGATGTTGTCTTTGATGAAAATGATTCTTGGTATGAGAATGAATGCAGGAAGTTTAAACTACCCTATGACTTGGAGGAGGAGTTTCCAAGTCTTGCTAAGGAGGAACCTACTCAGAATGAAGACACCAATTCAGATGATGAAGACATTATCAATCTTGAAGAATTCAAGGCATGGAAGTCCAAAGGAAAAATGAAGAAACTTGAAGACATACCTGAATCTTCAAATTAATCAATCAAAAGATCACAAAGGGAGAGCAAAAAACCTATTAGATATGGGTATGATACATCTCTTGTTACTAAACACTCTGTTTATCTTGCCAAAGACTTGTCAATTGAAGAACCAGGATCATATGAAGAAGCCATGATCAAGAGAGAATGGAAAGAAGCTATGGATGAGGAGATTGAAGCACTCAAAGAAAGTGACACATGGGAACTAGTACCAAAGAAAGAGTGCATGAAGGTAATTGGATCCAGATGGATCTATAAAATCAAAAAAATTTTAAGATCACCATATAAGGAAGAATATCACTGGAGTGAGGGATATCAAGAAGATTGGGAAGAATATGAAATAAGAGAACCTGAGTTAAAAGCCCTAGACTTGGGAAATGGGAAAATTGAAATGGACACAGCAACATTCATGTATATTACCAACAATTACATGTCCAACCAAAGACCTCAATTCAAAGGGGGACCAAAGATAACTTGTTATAGGTGTGGGGGAGAGCATTTCATTAGAGACTGTCCGCAACCTCCTACATTGAGAATAGAGGCAGCCTACTGTAAGGATTGTGGCAGAGAACATTTGATAAAAGATTGCCCAAAGAATCCCCAAAAACAACAGAACACACCTAATAACATACCTTTAAAAACAGTTAATATTATGGAACAAGAAGAATTGAGTGAAAATGACCAAGTGGGAATAAATATTATAACAAGGGCTCAAGCCAAGCAACAAGGAACAATTAAGGAACAAAATGAAGGTTCAGCCTCAAAGGTGAAGAGAAATAGACAAAAAGGGAAATGGGAAAAGAAGAGAAGGATGGGCAAAAATTTGGAAGAAGACAATCAGGATCAGTCCAAAAGTACTTCTCCTCAAAAGACACAAAATCAGTCTGAAATAGGAAGTTCTCAGAGTCTAGACACCCTAATTAAAGCATATAAGGGAAGGATTCAAGAAGGACCAAATCGAGCAGATCATGCAGTGGCCTATCCCATACCAGAGTTAGAGCATGAAAGGATGCAAAAGTGCAAACAAATTATTCAGGAAGTACAACTCAGAATGGGGGAAGGAGGTAGCTCGCAGAGGACAGTTGAACAACTTGAGAAAACGAAAAAACGGGAAAATGCTAACAAAAAAGAAAATCCACAAATAACATTCCAGATGATTATAGATGAACAATGTAGCATTACATGTCACACAACATGGGAAGAACTGTTGAAACAAAATCCTCATTTACAAAACAAAATGAACAAAGGGGAAACAATACCTGGAAACCTTCATTCACCACTACAAGAATTAGAGGAATTATGGTATATTCCTATTGATAAAATAGGAGGGTATTGTGAAGGGGAAGAAGGAAATTCAACCCTAAAAATACAATATGGAAAAAACTTTGCTAAAGCCATTTTGGATAGTGGATCAGGAGTGGCAATAATGACTAAACAAACTTGGGAGAAATGGGGAAGCAATGAATTACTACCCACTAAGATGAGATTGCAACTTGCAGATGGGCATATAGAAAAACCCCTAGGTATTTGGGAAAAAGTAATTGTGGACATATGTGGAACAGAAATAGAACATACTTTTGCCATAGTAGAATTTCGACAATCCACTTCATATGAAATCATCCTAGGAAGGCCTTTCATGAGACAAATGCAAATTGTGCAGGATTGGGGTAATGATTGTTTATATCTCCAAAGCAAAGGAAGAATAACAAGAGTGAACTTAAGAAATGGGCACTACTGTGATATATCTCCTCAAGAATGGTACAAAATACATCAAAATGAAGAAGAAAGTGAGGAATCAGAGTTGGAGGATCAGGAAGAGAGTGAATCAGCAATATGGAAGTGTAACATAATAAGAAACCTCACCAATAGAAAAAGGAGACTGAAAAGAGAAGATTGTGTGGAAGGAAGAAAAGTGCAAGATGAAAGTTATGTGCCACAACAATTTAAGGATGAAGAGTTTGAGCCCTACGGCTGGAACCAAATTTTGGCTACCATGGACATAGCCAGTGAGGAGTATGTAGGAGTGGAATTTCAAAATGAAGAAGGGTTTGATATTTTTCACATTAGTATAAACATGATAAGTGTATCAAAAACAGAGGAGGATCAAGATTCAGAAATGGTATTAAAAAAAGGAAAAACAAAATATTTGGAGATAGTAAAAGCTGAAGATGCAATCAAAGATAAAATCTCAGGCAAATACAAGGAACATAAACACATAGAAATGGAAAAGGAACAAGAAATTGAGAAGAAAGAGAAGGAAATAAACAAGGATCAATACTTTGATGTACTAGCAAATTTTAAAACCTATGAAGTGGAAGACAGACTACTTCTAAAAATGAAACCAAAGAGAGAAAAAAAGAAAGGAGAAGCTTATGATAATGAAGAACAAACTAAAAAGATCATGATTACTCAGGAAGAAGGAGAGGAAAGACATATTGTAATAGCTGATGACATGACCATAGAGGAAGAAGAAGCACTAAAGAACCTAGCGAAGAATTATAGGGATGTATTTGCTTACAGTTATAAAGATTTAAAAGGAATTGATCCAAAAGTCTGTGAGCACAAAATTCCTATGACTCCAGATGTAAAACCTAGTAAACAGAGACATTATACATTCAATGATAAATACTCTGCCAAGATAAAGGAAGAAATTGACAAGTTGTTGGCTGCTAACTTCATTTATGAAATTGAGTATATTGAATGGATATCACCCATAGTTGTGGTACCAAAAAAGAATGGAAAACTTAGGGTATGCATTAACTTGAAAAAAGTGAATGCAGCAACTATAAAGGATCATTATCCATTGCCAATAACAGATCATCTTCTTGAGAGAGTTGTAGGAAAGGAAGTTTATAGCTTTCTAGATGGTTTCTCAGGGTACAATCAAGTACCAATAGCCTTGGAGGACCAACATAAGACTGCCTTTTCTACAGAATGGGGGATTTATGCTTTTAGGGTTATGCCCTTTGGATTGACCAATGCCCCAGCAACTTTTCAAAGATTGATGTGTCATATCTTCAAAGAATTCTTGAGAAATGTGATGGAAATCTATGTAGATGATCTGTGCACTTTCTCTTTAAAAAGACAGGATCATTTACAAGATTTAGAAAGAATATTCAGGAAATGCAGGACATACAGAGTATGCTTAAATCCTGAAAAAATGTGTATTTTATGTAAGACAAGGAAGAATGTTGGGTCACATAGTTTCAAAAAATGGAATTTCTACTGATGAGAAGAAGATAAAAGCTATAATAGAGCTTCCAAGACCTACAAATGTGAAGGAACTCCAAACTTTTATGGGACATTGTGGGTACCATAGGAAATTTGTTCACAAATTTGCAGATATAGCTAAACCCTTATATGCCCTCATCACAAAGTTTGAGTGGAATAAAGAATGTGACCAAGCCTTTGAAACATTGAAAACTTGTTTGGTGACAGCCCCAATTCTAAAAACACCTCAGTGGGATAAAATATTTCATGTGCATGTAGATGCTTCAAATTATGCTTTGGGATGTGTGTTAGCACAACCTATAGAAGGAAGTAAATTAGATTTCCCAGTAGCATATGCTAGTAGACAATTGAACATTGCAGAAAAGAACTATACAACCACTGAGAGAGAAGGGTTGGGAATGATATTTGCTGTTAAAAAATACAGACATTACCTATTGGCCAACAAGTTTAAATTCTTTGTGGATCACCAAGCTCTACTTTATTTAGTAAATAAACCATGTCATACAGGAAGAATAGTTAGATGGTTTCTTTTACTAATGGAATTTGAATTTGAGGTGGTGGTTAGACAAGGCAAAACACACTTAAGAGCAGATCATTTGTCTAGAATTCAGTCCAAAGAACCTAGTTCACCCTTAGATGATGACCTGCCAGATACATACCTGTTCAAAGTAGAAAGTGTTCCTGAATGGTCCATATCATTAGTTCCTTTGTTAACAATGGGACCTTGTAAGTCATTAGCAAATAACACACATTTGGTGTTACAAAGCAGGAATTTTATGTTGCTAGCTGGGCATTTGTATCACCTCAATCAGTCAGGTGTACTGGAATACTGTACCCTAGAAGAGGAGCAACATGAATATGTAAGAAGAGCTCATTGCTGGAACCCATGTACTCATGCTTCCAAAATAGTCACTTTAAGCAATCTTGCTAGGATGGGAGTACACTAGCCAAAAAAAATTCAAGATGTGGAAAGATATGTTGCTAAATGTCAAGAATGTCAAGATTTGCAGAATTCAGAATTAATAACCCTATATTGGTTTAACAAAAACCCTGAATGGAGTGAGAACATTGTTGAAGAATTAAAGAAAAAGGAGAAAGGGAAGCAACTTATAGCTGGTACAGATTCAAGAAATTTACAAGAAATCTCTGAAGAATATCAACTCATAGGAGAACAATTATACAAAAAGGAATGGATGGTTATTTAAGAATATGTGTTCCTGAAGAGAAGTATTTGGAGATGTTGGAAATGGCACACTGTGGAGTGGCAGGAGGACACTTTTCTAGTGATAGAACAGCCAAACTCATTTTGTATTCTGGCTTTTGGTGGCCAACTCTATTTCTTGATGCAAGAACTTATGTAAAAAGATGTGACATCTGTCAAAGAGTGAGTCAACCAAATAAAAGAGATAACATGCCATTAATCCCATTAATTTCAGCCAGAGCTTTTAGCAAATGGGGATTGGACTTTATTGGACCTATACATCCTCTAGCTAGACAATCTCATGCAGAATACATATTAGTGGCTACTGATTATTTGACAAAATGGGCTGAGGCCAAAGCCACTAAAAGAAATGATGCTCATACAACTGCTAAATTTTTGTATGAAAATATTGTTACTAGATTTGGACTTCCAATTGAATTAGTAAGTGATAGGGGAACTCATTTTTTGAACCAGATCATAGAAAACATGACCAAATATTTCATGATTCGTCATAGTAAGTCAGCCCCATATCACCCACAAGCTAATGGGTTAGCAGAAAGTACTAATAAAGTACTTTGCACTGTATTGTCCAAATTAGTCAACACAAACAAAAATGATTGGGATTCTCAACTTAATCATGTTCTCTGGGCTTATAGAGTGGCATACAAAACTGCTTTAGAGACTACTCCATTCAATTTGGTATATGGACAAAATGCAGTTTTACCCATGGAATTTCTTATTCCAACATTAAAAGTGGGTAGTCAATACAATTGGACAGGACATGAACTATCTGAGAGGGTCATAGATTTAGAAAAACTGGGAGCATCTCGACTACAAGCAGTAATGAGTATATATACAGACAAGAAAAGACAAAAAGCCTACCATGATGTGCATATAAAAGAAAAAGATCTTCAAGAAGGAGACTTGGTTCTCGCATACACAGTCAAGGAGCATCAGAAAAAATTTCAAAAGAAAGGTCATGGGCCATACATTATACATAAGATAAGCAAGAGTGGAGCCATTCAATTAGCTAACATTGATGGAGAAATGATGCCAAATTTTATAAGTGGATGTAGAGTTAAGAGGTATGAGTGTCCATTAACTACTGAGGAATGGAGAAGACTGCAAAAAGCTCAAAATAGGAAAAAAGAAGAAGAAAACATGAGAAAGGAGGCTCAACAAGAAGCAAAGGAGAGAATAAGAAAAATGAAAGAACTTAAGGAGGTGTGTTTATGTGAAAACACTCTAAAACAAAGAGAACATTTGCCTGTGATAGAAATGGATCATCAAAATGAAAACATAAGGGTTTTGATAGATTCAGGAGCTCAAGTGAACTTGATCAGTTCAGCCTTGGTAAATAAATTTAGCATAAAGAGGAATAAAAGCAGAATGTTGATTAAAACATTAGAAGGAAAAATGATTCAGAGTTTGTCTTCACTTGTTATTAAAGTTAAATTTAATAATGAATATATGAAGATAGATTGTGAAGAGTGGCCAGATCATTTGATGACTGAAAAATTGATTTTGGGACAACCCTAGCTCAAACAAGGTAAAGTTATTTTAAACTTTGAAAAAATGAAGCTTAATTTGACCATAAATGACAAAAAATTTTTAATGTTTTTTCTGAGTAATGAAAAACAGGAAGTTCATCTAGATGTTCATGACCCAGATATGGAAGGATTTACTTTCTCAATGAAGGACAGGGACATATTGCCACTACAAAATGATCAAGCTTCTCACAATCAAAACCAACAAGAGAATTCAGGAGTAGAGAAGAATGGTGAGACAAAACGAGGAAGACACTTATTGCCTAATTTGAAACATCAACAAATCAGAACAAGAGGGACATGGAAAGAAGGCATACACCGATATTACTCATTAAAACAGGAAGTTAGAGCAAAATGGGTATGGAGACCAAAAAATGCTACAAGATGTTGGTCTGGGAAGCATGGATGTTTGGATGACATAAGGACAATTGCAGTTAAACATTATTGGGTAAAAAAATCAGAATTATGTCAATGGCAGAAAGATCATCCACATTTGACCTATCTTCAGAATTTCAGAACAAAATATTAAAAAAAAAAAAAAAAGAGAGAAGGATGACAAAAGTATTTTTCTTTTTAACCTTTTTCCCCTTAAAAGAGAATTAGGAGGGGAAGGAGGACAAAAAAAAAAAAAAAAAAAGAGAGAACAAATGGGCAGTGTGTATTTTTTGTTTTTTTAATTTTATAAAGCACAAAGCAAGATATAGGGAGGAGGAAAGTAAATTATTATGGAAAATTTGTATTATTTTGTTTCAATTTTCTATGATCATCTTTTGATTTCTATTTTTTTGAAGTTGTTTTTTCATTAATCATTGTTTCCATCATTCCTTTCTTCAAGCACACTAGACATCTTGCTACACCTGTAATGATCACTTTAATTGAGTCTTTTGAAGAAGCAAAATTTATTTGGAAGACTTTCTTTCTTTATTTTCATGGCAAGAATATTCCAAAAGAAAACATTAATTTTTCTGGATTTTTGTGACTTATATGGGTGGAGTATTTTCTCTTCTTTTGTATGTTACAAATACAGGATGGTGAATACGAAAGAATTACAAATCCATGACTTCAGAGCAGATTCGGTAACTCTGTCCAGAGGACACTAGTTCCTGGATGGTGATGCAGCTGAGGAACAGGTGGACTTAGAATCAGATGAAGAAGCAGAAATTCCAGAAGCTGAGAAGGTGGTAAAGGAACTTAAGGAGACTCTAAACATCATCGGTCAACACATATTCACAGTGGGAGTAGGAGGGTATAAATATACAATGTTGTGCCAGGAATTCTACAGGTTTCAAAGAGTTGCTGTCAACATAAAGAGATGGAAAGCTGTGGGATTGCACAAACTCTTGGAAGAACCTATCTTCTTTATTGACTTTGAGAGGGTATCACAAGTAATGAACAGTTTGACAGAAATAGGAAGAGGAAATGATGCCTATTTCAGATGCAAAGTCAAAAACAAGGATAACCAGGAAGTAGGTTGTTGGAAGCAGTCAGGGAACCGAAGGAGCCACAAGACGAAGAGAGTCAGAGCGAAGGGACAGCACAGGCAGACATGGCAGTCAAAGAAGATCTGGCAAGTAGGCCAATAATTTTCCTCATGAAGAAACAAGTATGAGCATTCACGCAAATCTAGCACTTAGGCAACCCTTTAACTTTTCAAAAACCCTTACACCAATTAAAAGTGATTCTCATCACTAAACACCATTGTAAATACCATTTCATATTTTTGTAGCTCCATTTTGTGCAAGCCAAGGAGTCCTTGAGCTTGAGGAGCTTTAGAAGTATCTACCTGCCAATTTTCATATTTTTTAGATCTCGTTTGAGCCCTCTAATAAGCCCTGGAACCTAATTTTTAACTAGGCCAAACACTAGGTCTGAACAGGGCCAAAGCTAGTCAAAAACTATAAAAGGAGCTAGAGAGCTCATTTTTGAGGTTAGATTGTAAATGAAACGAACTTGTAAGAGCTTTTTGAAAGTAATCTAAGAACGCCATTGCTTCTCACTCTTTGTCTTGCCATGTGTGCGCGTGTGTGTGTATGTGTGTGCATGTTTGTGTGCTTCTCACTCACGCACTTGTGCCGCCACTTGCTCGAGGTCTTCATACCATCCTCACGTCTTCCCGGATTGACATTAAAGGAGGTGCTACTCATCACTGAGCTACACCAAATTTTGGCGCCGTTGCCGGGGATCGAGCTTTGAGGACGAGCGTGTGATGGTAAGACGTAGAGTTGACGCGTTGGAGTTGTAGGTATTTTCTTCACTTTCATCTATCTTCTTGTTTTTTCTTCACCATCCTCATCATCATCATCATCATCACCATCTTCCACCTCCATTTCCATCATCGCGAAAATTTCAATTTTTTGAGTATATCACCATCTCCACCTCATTTCCCTCATTTCACTTGTGAGAGAGAGCGAGAGAGCGAAATTGCGTGTGCTGTTGTTGCATGTTTCTTGAGTTGTCTTGCAGGTACAGGTCACATCATCGTCCCCAGCACTCTGCGCAGGTACGGATTTCGAAGTAACTGTCTGTGTGTCACCGACTTCTGTCAATCGCGACCGACAGAAAAACGCTCAAACCACCAAACAAAGTGCAAAACCATGATCTACAGGCCTAGAGCTTCCCAAAAATGTGTTTAGTTTCTTGAAATTCCTCAGATTTCTATCAATCGCGACCGACAAACCACGACGGACAGATCTGTCAATCGCGATCGACACGTCCATCGCGATCGACAGCCCACGACGGCTCTGTCAATCGCGACCGACAGAGTCAACGACCGATTGACCACGACCGACGGACCATACGCGTGACACGTGTCAATCGCGATCGACACAGTCAACGACTGTTTGACCACGACGGACAGACCACGACGGCTCTGTCAATCGCGACCGACACAGTCAACGACTGATTGACCACGACGGACAGACCCTCGCGACCGACCTGTCAATCGCGATCGACACGTCATTAAGGCAAAAATATTGGTCTAAATTTTGGCCAAGTGTGGGACAAACACTCGGGCTTAGCATTGCATGTTGAGGCCGCTTGAATCCTGTTTAGCCCCAAAACCCTGAACTGGCATAACTTCCTCATACGAAATCCGTTTGCCGGGATTCTTGTTTTGTTGGAAAGCTCGTGGGGAGTACAACAAAAACATCGACTGGTTACGGTTGAATTAAGATCAGGAATATTAGATAGGGCCTTTTGAAGTTGACCATACCCAGGGGGAACAAAAATTCAGGGATCTCTAGAGTTGTGTCCAAAAAGTCATAGTGCAAAATTGGTGAAGTGTGACATGAATAAAAGTGATTGGTTCTATCTTTTGAATTTAAGTCTTGAGCTAACCGTGGGCCTCTTACAGGTCCTTTGAGAGTTGCGAAGGGTACGCAAGGCAAGAGTAAGCGCAGGCTTGGGAATACGCGTCCTGGGCACACCAAGGCAACAATACAAGGAAAGGAACTCAAGGTTGGAAAACCCGCAACACCCTCTGTCAATTCTTAGTTTAGGCTAAGTGCGGGTAGTGTTAGAAGTAATTCCAGGCAATGATAGGCACGAGATAAATCAAAGACTATCTAAGAAAATCAAGTGCAAGTTAAGAGATAACCTGTGTGTGTGTGAACGACAACTTTAAAGGAAAAGAACCTAACGGGAAACGACCAAACTAAAGTGCGAAATTAAACTCAAGTGTTCCTAACGACGTGACATCAGACAAGAGTATAAACACGATAATCCACATAAAAAGAACCAAGCAACCGATACAAAAGGACTCAGAAACGTGGTTGTACCTGGGAGAAATTGGGTTAATCAAATAGGCATATGAACCTTAGATCAGGACGGCACCTAGTAAGGGAGAGACAAAGCCTTAGGTCTTCAGAGGCTAGTGTCAACCACACTGCTAGGTCTTGGGCCCAGCAGTTGAGTCACCACTCGTGCTACCCAAGTTCTGAGACTAGTGAATCAGAGATGTCTCAAGGTATGGAGAGACCTACGGGAAGTTCAGGTGTGCCATACTTGCACAGGGTAGAAGGCCCTTACAAAACACGGTTGGAATACCTTCGGACCAACCGATTAGGTGCTAGCATCTATGAGGACGGCCTAGGAAGATCTGTGGTACAGATTAAGAATCTTGATCAATCCATTGGACTAGAGCGGCCAGCTGTCAAGTTTGAAAACGGAGCATACTTGGACAAAGAAGGAACCATATACGTAGTTACCAGTCACCCAGATAGGACGGACGAATTCGGAAATGTGATCTCAGAAGCAGATTCAGGTGACCTAGAGCAAGGAAACATGGGTGCAAAACCTAGAACCCCTCGAGGTAAAGCGGTTCTCACTAGGATTATCACACCGGAATGGATCCCCCAAGACAACAAGAGCATAGATTTGCTCCTCAATCGAGAAACTGACGAAGCCTTTTGGAGGTATAAATCTGATCAGCCAACTGATATAGGAACAATCATGATCTACGAGTTTAAGGATCCTGATAGCCCAGGTAGAGTGACCTACTTAGATCACGCTTCGGAGAGGATCTTTGTGGTGATAGAAAATGATAGGCATGCTTACACTTGGAAGGGTGAATTCGTTTTCCCCCAACCAAGATCGAATGTATCCTATGGTCACCCTGGAGCTGGAACATCCCAAGCTCATGGAATGCAAAGAGACAAAAGTAGAGATAGACCAGAAGTAAGCTTTGCCAACCCGGTGGGCAGAGAAAGAACGAGGATGGAAACAAATAGAGTAGAACCTGAGATGCTTAGAGCTCACAGGAAACTCCTAGAGGCTTTCATCATTGAATTTTCGAAGAGTGGCATAAGACATAATACCTCCTCACTGATTCACAGCTTCAAGCAAACCCCTCAAGAGACCGTGAGACTTGCAGGAAGAAGATTTAGGCAATATCTTGAAAGATGCCCTGTCCTTGAGCTACCCATGCCAGCTAAGCAAGTGGCTTTATTCCTAGATGGATTGCTAAGTACCAAATTGAGATCTTATGTGTACTTGAAGGACCCTAGGACCATAGAAGAGTGTGTGCGCATGTGCATTGACATCGAGGATAACCTAGGGGAGGAGTTAGAGCTTTCCAAGATATACAAAGACTCGGATAGTGCCTCTAACCTCTCTTCCACGCAATCCACATCAATCGAGGAACTTGCAGAGAAAGTAGCTCAGAAATTAGGTGTAACTAGCAAAGAAATCCCAAGGTTTGCCCCTGTGAAAAGGTGCTATACTTGTGGTGGTGACCACATGGCGAATGTATGTCCCATTATGGCCCAACCCCAAGTTAATCCTAGTAGCCAGTACTGCACCATAGAACGGAGATACACAAATCACACAGCGCAAGATTGCCCATACAACAAACAGGCGGTTAGGCAACCCTACCCTCAGCCATACCCTCAGCAGGGAAGATACCAGAACCCGTACCCTCCACAACCATATGGCAGGCCACAACAACCGTATCAGCAACCATACCAAAACCAACAAAGGCCTCAGCCTGTGTTAGCTCAACAACCCCCTGCCCCAGCTAATCCCGGTAAAGTATGCTGTTGCAGAAGAAAACCTGAATAGAGCGATAGTCCCTGTAACACCATTGCTTTCTGAAAGTGATCCCAGTGACCATAGCTTTGACTCTACACATGTTGATAGCCCCCAGGCCTACTACATGCAGTCTCCTAAGCATGGTGGGTCTTACTATAGTGAAGAGCCAAGTGAACCTAGTTGGGAGTCAGATTACACAAACGTCATGTATACAAACCCCAACCCTAGGCCTCAACCTAGGCAAGTAAGACCTCCATTCCCAAGAGGATCGTGCTACAGATGCCAAGGAGATCACCTCATTCGTGATTGCCCCTTACCTCCACCTACACAAACTCAGTCAGTGACGATCCAAGGCTTTTGCCAAGATTGTGGAAAAGAGCATCTCTTACGAGATTGCCCAAAGAACCCCAATAATATGCCAAAAATCACTCCTATCAACGTTATTGAGTTAGTGGTAGATTCCACAGGAAGTGTCACTTCCACTGCTCCCGTACAGGTAGTCACTAGAGCTCAAGCATTGCAGCAGAATCAAGGGGTAAACCAGGATAAGAACCCAGAGGCTAGTGAAACCGAGAGCATAACAAAGAAAAGGACTAGAGCGTGGAAAGATAGTCGGGAAAGAATGAAAAGACAATGGGCTAAAAAGATGAGTGAACTCGAGGAAAGCATAAGAGAAACCAAAGCTAGGATAACTGAACTCACATCTCAAACTCCCTCTCACACTATCCCACAACCACCATTCCCATCGCCATCTGACCCACCACCTTCCAACCCACCTCATATGATTCCACCACCCCCTAGAGTAGGATCAGTACTTGCTGATCCCACTCCTGAAGATATAGACATGATGCTTAAAGCATATCAGGCCAGAATCCAAGAAGGGCCAAATGTCACGGATCATGACAAGTGTTACCCTAGAGCTGACCTAGAGATAGAAAGAACCAAGCTTTGCGCGAAAATGGTCGCATTGGCTCAGACTATGTTTGAAGCCAGTCGCCTGTTCAATTACTCGGGCTCAGCCAAGACGCAATTACACTTGGATGGACTTCTAGAGAAGTTAGAGGGCATAGTTGCAAGATCTGCCAAGGAAGAAGAAAATCAAGAAAGGGAGAAAGCAAGCAAAAACATGACCCATCCCCCATCAAAAGTTTATGTGGCCAATTCCACTGAACCAGACAACCCCCCCTCCCTAGAAAGAATAGGGAATCTAATGGCACAATCACAAAAGGAACCAGCCTCTCAATACAAGGATAAGGCAAGTGGAAGAGTAAGCATTCCTGCTCAAGAAGCCTATGTGCCTGAAGCCTTTGTGCCTAATTCTACGGAGCCAGACACATCATCTTCTATGAATCGGTTCACACCAGAATTCCTACGTGAGATTCAAGAAGACAAATGGGCTAAAGAAAGCGAAGTCCCTCCTCCCATTGAACTTGTGGATGATGCACATGACCGATTTCCACAAGACATCCCATCCATTTATGGAGAGCAAGAAAGTACCCAATCTCAAGAAAGATTAGACTTCGAGTCTAATTCTTTACAAGAACTACCCCATTTCACAGGCCCATGGGAAGCAAGGTCCACCTGTATGAGAGCACCTACAGTCATGGTAAGAAACGAAGATTCAGTCATACCTAGGAACACAGAGGTAGTGAAGAACACCAAAGTGCAGTGTAATCTCAAGTTAGAAGAGCTACTCAAGGTTAGACCTGAATTATGGAAACATGTCGCCAAACAAGTACCAGAAATAGCTAAACCTCGTTCCCAGGTAGGATCCCAGAGAACAGTGCCAGAGATACCCTTGGATAAGATAGGAGACATGTGTGAAGGTGAAGAAGGGAACACCTATCTTCCCATTACCTACCAGGAGTACACCACCAAGGCAATTTTGGACTCAGGTGCAGGAGTTGCAATTGCCACCACTTCCCTGTGGAAGCGTTGGGGCAAGCCAGCACTCAGGCCAACGAGAATGAAATTGCAGATGGCAGATGGTCATATTGAGAGACCCTTAGGATTGCTAGAAGGAATAACTCTCACCACTTGTGGTGTCGAGTTTGAGCATACATTTGCTATATGTGACTTTAGCAAAAATCATGCCTATGAGATGATTTTGGGAAGACCATTTATGCGACAGTTGCAAGTGGTACAGGACTGGGGAACCAACTCCTTGTATTTGCAACACCTAGGTGTTACAACCAAAGTAAATCTCAAAGATTACTCTCATAGAGATGTACCTCCTATCCAATGGAATCCCATCCATAGAGCTAAAGATGATACGGAATCGGTGCATTCCATAGGATCAGGATCCTCATGGATGCATGAAGACACCCACTTATGGATGTGCAAGGTAGCAGTAGAAGAAGAGAAGAGAGAGAAGGCCAGAGAGGTAGGTGCAAAAGAAACCCATAGATCAATCCAAGACCCAGCCTATGCACCTGTAGTCTTTCCTGATGAGGAATTTGAACCCCATGGCTGGGCAGAAATCCTAGCAACAATGGATGTAGCCATCAATGAGGAACAATGGACACCTCACTGTGATGAGGATGGCTATGACATTTCAGTCTTCTCCATAGAGCCAATCATGGGAGAGGCAGTTCTAGAAGAATGCGAACCCAGCCCTGATGCATTCGAGGATGCAAGTGATTCCGATCTAGAGTCAATCATTATGGACCCACCTTTTGCATCAGATGAAGATTACTTCCATGAAGTAGAATTTCAACCCCAGAGGCATGGAGAGCTTACAAATGATGTAAGATTAGCGACACATGTGACCCTGAAGGAAGAAGGGAAGAAACGAAAGAAGAGAGAAGTCTCACCAGAAGAGGAAGAATCTTTGTTTGAGGTCCCAGAAAATTTTAAGAAGTATGAGATAGACGACAGGAGAGTCATGATAAGAATGCCTAAACGAGAGGCACAATCAGGAGAGGCCTATGATAACAAAGAAACCACCAAGAAAGTAGTAGTGGCCCTAGAAGAAGGAGAGGAGAGATGCACGTACATAGGCCATGACCTAACAGAGGAAGAAGAGCATGCGTTAATTGCCTTGCTAAGAGAATGCAGAGATGTATTCGCTTGGAGTTATAAGGATTTGAAAGGTGTTGACCCTGACATATGCTCACACACCATTCCCATGACTTCAGATGCTAAGCCCTCTAAGCAAAAGCCCTATACATATAATGATAATTACGCTGCTAAGATTAAAGAGGAGATAGATAGATTGGTCGAAGCTGGATTTATCTATGAAATTGAGCACACCGAATGGGTATCCCCCATCGTAGTGGTGCCCAAGAAGAATGGCAAGCTGCGTGTGTGCATTAACTTGAAGAAGGTCAATGCAGCCACAATTCGAGATAACTATCCACTTCCCATCACAGAACATCTCTTAGAAAGAGTGGCAGGCAAGGAAGTGTACAGCTTCCTTGATGGATTTTCGGGTTACAATCAAGTAGCCATAGCTCCAGAAGATCAGCATAAGACAGCCTTTGCCACAGAATGGGGCATTTTTGCTTTTAGAGTAATGCCATTTGGGCTTACCAATGCACCGGCTACCTTCCAGAGGCTGATGTGCCATGTGTTTAAGGAGTTCCTGAGGAAGAACTTAGAAGTCTATGTTGATGATCTTTGTGCCCATTCCAACATTAGACAAACCCATATTCCTGAACTCAGACAAATCTTTGACAAGTGTAGAGAATATCAAGTCTGCCTGAACCCAGAAAAGTGCGTTTTTATGGTCAGGCAAGGCAAGATTCTAGGACACATAGTGTCAAAGAATGGCATATCTACTGACGAAGAGAAAGTGAGAGCTATAGCAGAGCTACCTAGGCCAAAGAATGTCAAGGAAGTACAAGCTTTCATGGGGCATTGTGGTTATTACCGACGATTTATACACATGTAGCTGTCATTGCAAAGCCCATGTACGGACTTCTGACTAACTTTGAGTGGACGGATGAATGTGAGAATTCCTTCCAGGAGCTTAAACGAAGATTATGTTCAGCACCAATCTTGACCACACCGGATTGGAATAAGCCTTTCCATGTTCATGTGGATGCATCCAATTATGCTATTGGATGTGTGCTTGCACAACCTACTGGTGAAGGTAATATGGATCTTCCAATTGCCTATGCCAGTAGACAATTGAATGCGGCTGAACGGAATTACACCACTACAGAGCGAGAAGGTTTAGGCATGGTATATGCAGTTAAGAAATTTAGACACTATTTGCTTGCAAATAAGTTTAAATTTTTTACTGATCATCAGGCATTGCTATACCTCGTAAACAAGCCATGCAATACAGGAAGATTAGTGAGATGGTTTCTCTTGCTCATGGAATATGACTTTGAGGTAGTGGTGAGAAAAGGGAGGACTCATTTAAGAGCAGATCATCTCTCTAGGCTCACATCGGGAGAAGCCCCACAAGGAGTATCAGATGACCTTCCTGATGCTTACTTGTTTAATTTGGAAGTGGTGTCGCAGTGGGCTAAGCCATTGGTACCAGTATTGACATACGGGCCTAATCATCCAGTGGTAAACACATGGAATAGAGAGGTGGTTAAAGCCCAAAAGTACCACATCATGGCAGGAAGCATGTACAAGCACACAGATCAAGGGATCTTGGCTTGTTGCGTAGAAGAGGATGAGTAGGCTAAATGGTTGCAACTAGCACATGTAGGTGCGTTAGAGCAACACTACTCAAAGCAACGAACTTTACAGACCCTAAAGAGACTCGGAGTACATTGGCCAACTATGGAAGCGGATGTCCAAAAGTTGTGCAAGGAATGCCCAATCTGTTGCACTAAACCACCTGTGGAACACGCCACTCTTTATCAAGTATCCATTGTGCCAGATTGGAGTGAACCTCTAGTATCCTTCCTGAGGACAAAAACATTCCCGTCAGACATGAATCTGGCTAGGAAAAGGAGTTTAGAACAAGAAGCTCTGGATTACTCACTCATTGGTGATAATCTATACAAGCGTGGTAAAGACGGTTACCTGAGGCTATGTGTCCATGAAAGTGAATATCTTAAGATCTTGGAAACTGCTCACCAAGGTGTAGCAGGAGGACACTTTGGACAGGATCGGGTGATCAAGGCAATACTATTTGCAGGCTTCTGGTGGCCTACCCTTCACATGGATGCACATACCTATGTGAAACGGTGTGATGTCTGTCAGAGGACTCAGTATCCTATACGCAAAGATGAGATGCCACTAAAACCTATGATGGGTGGACGTGCGTTCTCCAAGTGGGGAATAGACTTCGTAGGTCCTATTAATCCCCCAGCGAAGGGTTCTCATGCGGAATACATCATTGTTGCAACAGACTATCTAACTAAGTGGGTAGAGGTAAAAGCCACGACAAAGAATGACGCTCAGACAACTGCTAAATTTTTGTTTGAGAATGTATTCACAAGGTATGGGCTACCTATAGAGCTGGTAAGTGATAGAGGCACTCACTTCTTGAACGAAGTGATTGAAAATCTACTCCAAGAATTCTTGGTAATACATAAGAAGTCTGCCCCCTATCACCCTCAAGCTAATGGACAAGTGAGAGCACTAATAAGATCTTATGCAATGTACTGACGAAATTAGTGAACACTAAACGCTCTGATTGGGACAAACAGCTACACCATGCTGTTTGGGCATATCGAGTTGCCTACAAAACGGTACTCCAAGCCACCCCCTTTCAGATGGTATTTGGCCAAAATGCTGTGCTACCCTTGGACTTCTTGATTCCTACATTAAGAGTAGCACAAGAGCACGAATGGACAGGTCATGAGCTCTCCTCTAGGATCTTTGACCTTGAACGATTAGGAGAAACAAGACTGAGAGCAGCTGCAGGAATCTATGCAGCTAAGAAGAGGCAGAAGGCATACTTTGATGCCCATGTGAAGGATAAGGGCTTGAAAGCAGGAGATCTAGTTCTAGTCTATACACTGAAACAACACGCAAGGAAGCTAGAAAAGAGAGGCTACGGACCTATGATTATCAATAGCATCTCCACGAGTGGAGCAGTACAACTGGCCACATTAGAGGGTGATGTTCTCCCGAACTATATTAGCGGATGCAGAGTCAAGATGTATCAGGAACCCCTCACGGAGGAAATGCTCAGTCGACTCAACACTGCTAAGAAACGCAAAGAGGAAGAAAAGCGAATTCGAGAAGAAGCTCAAGCAGAAGCTTTAGAACGCATCAGAAGGATGAAATTAAGAAGACAAGGTAGAGAGCACCCTAGGCAAGATGCATACGCAGATCAAGGATATCCTATGGCCATGTGTGGAGTCGCAGGAACAAGCTCTCATAGGATAATTGATCGATGTCCTTTCATGACCCTAGATATAGGACAAGGAAAGAGTGCAAGGACCGTAAGAGCCTTGATTGACTCAGGTGCAGCCTCTAGTGCTGTTAAATTGTCTTACTATCAAGAGTTGCAGTTAACTGTCAATCCTGTGGAAGCATATCTCATAGGATTGGGAGGCGTGGAAACCCCTTGCATGGGCGAGGTGGAACTTCCCCTCTACATTCATGATGAGGCAATTATAGTTAAAGTACTAGTGTGTCAAGATGAGGATCTCACTGAACCTCTTGTCTTGGGTCAAGACTGGATCTATGACCAAGCAGTCAACTTAAACTTAAGAAGTGGACATCTTCAGGTATGGGTCAATCATAGTCGAATTACAGTAGAGTTAGATAATGGAGCACTCAAGGAACTAGGAAAGGCACAGACTCCTGGTCCCTCCAGGGGTGCACATGAAGTTGACCATGCTGTTCTTGTCCAAAACTATGTGTTGCAGAGGAATGATATTCTCAAAAAAGGAGTCAGGGATGCAACGGAACTCCCTTCTTTTCCAAAGGCCAGAAGGAGGCAGCAACCAAAGGTGGATCAAAGGCAGAAGAAGCAGAGTACTACCTATGCCGGAAATCAAAAGTACCTGCGCAGCAAAATGTCTCAGCAAGTGAACCAAGTGTGGGTGCGGAAAGGCGAACACCCGGTTGCACTCAAGCCAACCACACGAGCAAAGCCTCTTATTAGTAACCAACAACACGACACTAATAAGAAGTCTTTCAGAAATTCTTCTGCTAACGTGAAAACTATTTGGGTGCCCAAGAAGTCGATGAAGGCTAGCCCACAATCAAGACAAATTTGGGTGCCTAAGGCTTGCTTGCGGGCGCAAATAGCTACGCCGAGGCCACAACCTATACAGCGTAACCCATTCACTCGCACAGCCAGCATTCACTCGTTTCCAACACTCAGGAACACACCAAGGCCCATGAGCACGAACATAATCGCTTGTAAATGGGTCCCTAAAAAGCCTCATTTTCAAGTCGATACACCTATAAAGCTCTCTAGAGTCTCTACGAAACCAAGAACAAAACCCATCCACTGCATTTGGCAGCCTAAGACCTGTAATAAACCCCCCGACCCCAATTTGTAAATTCATCCCCACTTACTAACTTCATTAGTCTCCTAGGACTACCCAAGCATTAACTACACACACTGTCTTCGTGCACTTAATAACCACTAACTCACCATCTACCTCATGTTAATGTTGTAACGGGGACAACAACGGATTTATTCTGTCCATTACGATGTTAACACGTGGTTCTATATTCTCATTCTCACAGAACCAACCAGCAAGCAGGGCCATGGCAGAAGCAGGAGGTGCCAGTTCTCAAGCCGGATCCGGTGCACAGATTGTGGACATAGAAACACTCCTCCTCGAGCCACATCTCACCGCAAGGCCGCAAGAACTTCAAGCCGTGCATGTGCTCCCCATTCAGGATCCTCCTCAAGGGCACACTTCTCAAGTAGGTAAACGCGCTCATTGGTTCAATGATGTCGCTGGACCATTGGGCGATGGAACCTATTTCTGGGAAGCAGAATTGGAATTTAATGGTAAATGGGGACGATACCACTTTTTCACACGCGAGTTTGAAAGCTATTAGAACGCCGAGGTCATGCGATCAGTATGGACCAAAGCCGGTGTGGACAGTTATTTCAGGTCCCACTTACCAAAGCCGGATTTCTTATGCTGTTCATATCTTATCAGTACCATCACGCCAAGGAGGGCCAAGGGAGGCGACAGCACCTTTGTGTTACCCTCACTGCTGCCGGGTCATGAGCTTAAAAGATTCAAGCTGACCCTTAATCTGGTACGAGAAGCATTGGGCATGTATGGCATGCACATCCCTACAGAAAAGGAGACCATGGTTCCAGGTAGAATGAAACACAAAGATCTTAATAAGCTGAAGGATATGGTGGCAATGACACCAACCATTTCTCTTCACCTGCGGACCGTCATGCAACATTTTGCTTTCCCCGCCCAGGAAAGATTCACAATGCCCCCAAAGAAAATATGGTTCAGCTTGTATCTGGCAGAGACGGAAGGCCTTCCCATCAATGTGCCACATTGGATCATAGATCAGATCCACCTAGCCCATCAAAGGTGGAGCAAGAAGCAGAAAAATGTGCTTCATGGATGTTGCGCTCTAACAAAGATAATCTACCGATGTCTGGCCTATGACGTGCCTATTCAGCGGGCACTCATATGGCCCCGCGCCCAGGAATTCCAAAGAAGACTATCAGCAGCAGGTCCCCCATCAAAGAAGATGAGGGGGGGAGTACAATTACCCTGTGCTCAACCTAGGGGAGCCACCACTACACCAGAAATTACCCCTCCCCAGACACGACGCGTTAGGCCATTCACAATCCGGCTACCAAGACCAAGCACAGATGGACCTAATCTGGTATTCCCACCCGTCCCATCAGATCTGGAATTCCCACAGGGTTTTACTCTAAATGATCTCACGGATGAAGAAGTAGCCCGACTGATCTATGATTCTAATCTCGAGACGGAAACAGAACGTGCTCAAGAACCACAACCACAGACAACAACAGCAACCCCCACCCGACCAGAAGTGGTAGAAGTCGACGTCGAGGAACAAGAGACAGAACAAGAAGAAGAAGCCTACGAGGAACAAGAATATGACGAGCTTTCAGAGCTGGTAAGTGCCCCTGCGTATTCGGCACAAATCAAAAGACTATATCGAACCATGCAACTAGTTCAAGAACAGCATAAGATGTCACTGGAATCGGGCAAGAAACTCATGAACCAGTTGCTAGCTGAGGAAGGTGTGGACGATTTGTTCATTGAGTCCATAAATCTTCATGCCGACGCCGTAGGAGTGGATGAGGCCATCCATGAGGCAATGGCTTACATTCACAGATTTGAGACGAGGGTTCCCGTTCGTCCCAGGAGGTCCGAGAAACAAATTCATATCAATGTATGAGCACCAGGAGAGACAACGCAAGTAGACGAACATCAGGAAGCACCACTGTCGCCACCATCCCCACCTCGCACTACACAATTCACTCCACCACATGACACTAGCACCACCACGTCCACTACCACCACCATTGTCATGGGTATCCCACTCTCTCCGGGAATCCAATTCGGGGGAGTCACCATGCCCACTTTCACCACTCTTTTCACTGACGTCACATCCACTCCACCCACGATCCCCATCTACACTGTCACTCAAACAATTGACACTATGGAAACATCTCCTGCCACAGCACCGCTCCCTCCCCCCATGCCACCTTCATCTCCCATACCCCCTCCACCCACATCTCCACTTGCATCCACATCATTCACAACTCCCATTCCCGCCCCCACTCCCCCTGCATCTTCACCCCTCCCAGCATCATTTAATGTAAATAGCATATTTTTAGCATTAAATCAATGTGTATATCAGCTTCAGAATGAGTACAGAGCTCTGGACGGCCGGTATCAACAACTGACAACACACCATCAGAACTTACAAAGGCAATTTCACATTCTACAAGAGGAAAATGCAGAAGTGAATCAACGCTACACAACGCTTGAGCAGGCTCACCAAACACTATTGGAGGCACCACAACCATCGACAAAATCAGGCGTCAAACAACTAGAAGCCTTGCTCGAAGTATACCAGGCCGATAAGCTACGAGTCAGACGCAACTTGGCGCTACTACAGAAACATATGGCCATAGCACTGGAAGAGAACAAAAGACTGCAAAAACAAAATGAAGAGAATCTGGAAACGGCAATGGAAGGCTCCCCTCACGAGATAGATCCAGAGCAGTTCAAAGCAGTTCCCACAGAGACGATGAAAACCATTTTGGAAAGCTATGCAGATCTCCTGGAAGCCCATGATGACTTGGAAAGAGAGCGTGACACACTTCAGAGCAGACTTAAGGAACAGGAAGAACAACCGAAGAGTGTCCCATCAACCTCCACCTCAGACGAAGTAAAGGCCTTAACTGAGCAGGTAGCAGAATTACAGCAGAGGTTACTGACATACGAGAGGCAGCCATCTCCAGTGGTAGAACCAGAGCAAGAAGAGTTGGTCCCTATTGAGGTAGATGATTCGTACGAGGAACCGTATGTTCCTATGCCAATGCTAGGCGGGCGACGAACCTCAGAGGGACTAGACACATTGGAAGTGGAAGCACCCGAGTGGCTTCAGACACTGGAAAGGACAGCGAACACCCACGAAGAACGGGTGGCTATTCAGATCCAATCACTAGCGAACTTAGAAGAAACTGTCATAAAGTCTGAATATTTCATAAGCATGTCTCATCATAGATGGATCGCACCAATAATGACCAATATGTGCCATTCTGTATACTTTTGGCCGATTACAACACGGATATTCAACGACAATGTGGCAAGCCTCCCACATTTGCTACACAATTTGGTCCAGATGATATACCGAAAAGTGCTCAGCGTGGGTCCATCCATCAACCCACCTGGAGAATCAGGCTTTTGGAAACGTATCCTGAAATGGTCCGAACCTGGAATAATATGCCGTTGTTTATTAAATATAATCCTTGTTACATTCCAGTTCTTCGACGACGCACCTGGCCTGAATTCACTATTGCCGTCAGAGACATCAAAGCCTGTGCAAAATGGTTGAATTATGTTTACCTAGCACCTCCACGAGGACCCCCCACGGTCAACTACATGATTTCTACAATCCGTCACTGGAGTACTCGGCTACGCAATAATCTTGATGTGATGGCCTAGATGTGTATGAAAATATTTGAATTAATGCTGATCACTTTCAGGACGTTTAAGAACATTAAGGACCCTCACTTCTCAGGTGCAGGCTTTGTGACAGGAAACCAGGATCTAGTGTACGATATGAGTACCACACCGTCAATTGAAGTAATATATGCTTGGCACGCCAGAATCAAGTACCTCCCAGCCTGCTTTAAACAGACATTTGAGGAGATGTTCATCACAGGATTCTGGGAATATCACTCCGAAATCTTTATACCCAGACCATCACATCTCCTCCAATTATTTGCTGTGGAGAGAACCATTTACTCAGAACAATTGAGGGTGCCTCATCCCGATGTTCCCGGACCTGTGAATTGGGATGATTTGCTCACAGATCTAGCACGCGGCTTGCGCCTCGAAGAACACCACCTAGCCTCTGATGTCGTCCAATACTATGTTCAAAAATCCTCTAGACAAGGGTCTGTCAGGGGCGACAGACGCAAGAGCGGGGGGGGGGGGGGGGGGGTGTTGGCAGCAATCAGGGAACCGAAGGAGCCACAAGACGAAGAGAGTCAGAGCGAAGGGACAGCACAGGCAGACATGGCAGTCAAAGAAGATCTGGCAAGTAGGCCAATAATTTTCCTCATGAAGAAACAAGTATGAGCATTCACGCAAATCTAGCACTTAGGCAACCCTTTAACTTTTCAAAAACCCTTACACCAATTAAAAGTGATTCTCATCACTAAACACCATTGTAAATACCATTTCATATTTTTGTAGCTCCATTATGTGCAAGCCAAGGAGTCCTTGAGCTTGAGGAGCTTTAGAAGTATCTACCTGCCAATTTTCATATTTTTTAGATCTCATTTGAGCCCTCTAATAAGCCCTGGAACCTAATTTTTAACTAGGCCGGACACTAGGTCTGAACAGGGCCAAAGCTAGTCAAAAACTATAAAAGGAGCTAGAGAGCTCATTTTTGAGGTTAGATTGTAAATGAAACGAACTTGTAAGAGCTTTTTGAAAGTAATCTAAGAACGCCATTGCTTCTCACTCTTTGTCTTGCCGTGTGTGCGCGTGTGTGTGTATGTGTGTGCATGTTTGTGTGCTTCTCACTCACGCACTTGTGCCGCCACTTGCTCGAGGTCTTCATACCATCCTCACGTTGTCGTCGGGTTTCGTAAAAAGGAGGAGGCACTTATGATGGGATTTCAGCTATTCACGAGCTTTCACTAAGTTTTGGCAAGGAAGATGCTCTTTAGTGAAAGGGTCTTCTCTATCTTAGGTGTCAAATCTATTATAGAATATGGTCAATGACACATTTGACATGTGATGAGAGCTAAAACTTCTGAGGGTTCCCTACTTTAAGCGTTTACAAAGTTGTTCCTTGAAATTACAATGCTTGACCTCTTGTTTGCAATCCTGGACGTTTATTTTTAATTTTCCTTTTTATTTATATGCAGTTTATAACATATTAACAAAAATGAACATTGCTAGCGAGAGATCTCACTTTCATAGATGAACAAAGCTTTGCATATGAATTCGGTGCAAAGGGATTTTGATTTGATGTTAAATCCAACACAATAATTTTAGCTTTGAAAACACCTAGGCCATGAGTTTCATGTGCTGAATAAATGAAGAAGTTTATTTGGCAAAAAGAAAGCGAAGTAAGTCCTTCGATGTATATATAGAAGGCCTATGTTTCTCTCGTGATGTATAGGTAGTGAGACATATGGATAACCACTATTCTATATACATATATAAACATAACGTGATCAAAATCAATTCATAGAACATGATTCCACGTTCTATAAGCATAACAACTGTGATGATTCCACATGCTGAACTCATGATGTGATTTTATAAAGCAGACAAATTGAATGCAAGATTTGACGTTTTAAATATACAATGAATGATTTCATATGCTAAATTTGCATGAACCTGAATCAGTAAAGAGGCATAGTTTTGTGGAAAAAAAGTCGATTCGAACAGAGATTGGTGAAAATTGATTTAACTTGTGCATAAGAAATCGCCACGTAAATGTACCACGCTGCAAAATTCTTCCACTATCTGTGGCAGTAAGGTCGTATCTTGTACAAGAAAGCCAGAGTCCTGGTCAAAGAGACTGATCAGCATAACAAACTCTCTCCATCCCCAATCCTTAGCTACCTTTGAATACCGATTTTGAGACTCTTTTGTCACTGAACGATCCTCAAAGCGTTGATTTACAACAGAAAGCCGATGGCTTACCAAGCAGCTCCAGTCAGCAGAAGTATTTCGAGGATCAGTGACCTCCAAAAGCATAGATCCGTTATCTCTTTGAAAGCAATAAAATTCTCAACACACCACATAAATCTTTTACAAAATAAAGTTGTTCAACAACACTACAATGTAGTAAAACAAGAATTTGTGTTAAGTTCAATATGTTCAGATAGTTGAACTTTCGAGTGTCCAGAATAACAACGATACTTTGAAGCATTAAATCTGTTTGAAATTGCATCAAAATACATTAAAAAGATCTATATCCATACTGTTCAACCACTTAACCTCTAAAGTTCGTTCCAGAATTTGCATCGTCAAACGTGCTACGATTAGAACACTAATTACTTGATCATGACGATTCTCCTATGCTAGTTATTCCATGCTATCCTCTCTTCACAAGAAATGTTGAAAATACAACTGTACCGATTTCATTCAAAAGTATTCATCAATAAGAAACAAGTTATCAATGCACATGTTTTCATCCGGAGTCTCTGTGCAGAAGTTTATAAGCCTTTGCTAATTACTGTCGCAGTGAACAGTTTCCATTGACTCACTTAAGTAAACAGATAAATTATCATTAAAACTCACAGATTTTATGACAGAACATAGGAATGCATCGTACAACTTCTCATAAACGCATAAGTTCAAAACCAATTTATGTTCAGTTTGTTTTTATATTCAGTTGACATAGGAATAACACATGGCCGTGAATTATATTCCTTTGATATCTGTTGCACAACGCTTATTAAAATATCAATTTCAAATACATTCTTTGTATGTGTTCTATTTCTGATATATCATAACTTTGAAATTTGTCACCTCCAGCAAGACAATAAAACAACAAACTAAAACTTATCTGTATCGGTCACAGCAGCGCAGATTCTCGAACAATCTTCTATTCTTGATGACAGTTACTCAGCTTCGGAGATCAAGCACTAGCCATCCAGCAATAGCTTCCTATGAGCCAAAACCTCCATTGATTAGAACTGCAAACCTGTGAACTCCATCAGCTTCGATGCTCTCTGATCATGGGCGTATCTTCTTGTTCACTTGCGCATACATTCTGAATAACATGCTTGTTCCAAGGCAATAGAGAGTTCCCCCTCCAGAAACCTCTATCTTGATGCATCAAGTATGATCGGCTTCCAAGCAATGATGCCTCAACAGGGGACTCCAAACGGCTTAATTTCAGTAGTTGCGCACATCACCTTAGAATAGCATCGAGAGGATATTCCTTTCAATATCTTTCACCTTCCCTCGTAGTATGCTCCATCTTCCGATTTCTGTGTCGCTTCTCCTCTTTGATGCCAAACTAACGGATGCTAATCATTTTTTTCTGAAAATTTGCCAGCTTTTGAAGATGGCGAAGGAATACAGATTTGAGCTGCTACCTAGCTTTCGTAGCTTCCTCTTCTTTCACATGCCTGGCCGCTCGAGCCCCCTGATGGAAATAGCAATTCCTTTTTTTTTTTTTTTTTTGTGCGTTCATCTCTCAACCCTTTCTAGATCTTCCCACGTGATCGCTTTTCCACTGATCTCTATATTTTGGGCTACGATCCCAAATCCTTCTCGTGAAATTCACGTGATGAGGCCCTCCCAGTCTCCACTTCACTTACTAAGGGTAATATGAATCTTCTTCATGCATACACATTTATTTTCATGCTCGCTAATACATTTAAAGTGGTTTTTATCTTGTGCGTTCGAATGCACACCTTTGGGTAAAGTACTTGTATACACTTGTATGTGCATATGGTGACATAGCGCACATATATGTTTACGTATGTATGCTAGACCTTCATAGAGGTGTTCAATTAAGCAGATAGAAATTTACCAAGGATCCATGCCTTCTACTATTAGCAAACTCGAGGAATTGATATCAAGAGCAAATACATGAAGAGAATGGTTATAAGAGACGGAGATCACCTGCTAGCACAACATTGTTATTATTTCTTGTATCAATTACCATTCGAAAAGATTTCTTTGACTCGAGAATTTCTCTTTATCCTGATCGAGCTTTCAATTGTTGCTTCAGGTATGATTTGCCAACTGGATTTTCATATCACGACCACATCCACCCCCTCTGAACCTGTGCATCCTTCGGATGCACCACCAACCTGCATACACAACATTAAATACAAGCGAGGATCAAGTGGTCATGGCATATAAACAGAACTTAAAGAAAATTTTAACTTGATGCATGAAACCTGAAAACACATTGAATTTGATATACATTAAGAGAAGAGAGGTAGACAAAAACACCTCATACAACATATCAGATTACACTAATGCACTTAGACTAGAAATCATATGAGTAAATCGAAAACTTCTTAGCTCTCTCGTTAACTCGACCCAGTCGGATCTAGTAGCCTATCCGAAGCATTTGCATATACCAGTCTTCACTAACTCGATTTATGAAACTCGCTTCTGGCTTCCCTATTGATCTTCTATCATCTGAAGCCCCTTCAGACCCCTTTCTTATTTTTCTCATATTTTTATTCTGTTTTTCTTTATTTTAATTCTTTATCCCAGCTCAACCTTTATATCTTTGCTTTTATTTTTTTATTTATTTTATTTTTCCACACTTTTCGGCCTATGTCGAAATCGGATGCGATTCGTGGACCTGACCACCCGGCCAGGTTTAGCCCACCCATCTACCGACCCGACATAGCGCACGATGCACAATGTCAGCCTCATACGAAATCAACGTCAGCTCGTGGCTCTGACCACCCGGTCAGAGTGACTCCACCCGCCTATCAACCCGTATGAGCGCGTAACAACATATAGGTCAGGCCATACGACACAACTAGCGTCAGCTCGTGGCCCTGATCACCCGACCAGGGTAGTTCCACCCGCCTACTAGCTCATCGCAGCACCCAACAACACATACACATACATATAAAAAGCTGGCTGGTATAAGAATTCTTTTCTCAAGATATAATTTGTCTGAAGATCAGGCCAGATGAGAGATCAAGAGTAGAAGTCGAAGTGTCTCACTCATCAAGTATTTGTAAACACTACTATATACAGATACTTAGTCTAGGTCTTCCCTTCACCTTCCTAGGTCTTGCTTTCGAAAGTTCTAGTCCATCCTCTAATCTTACTCATATAATCCTGGCCCTTATACATTATAAGTAATCTAATTAGTGGCACAAGATTTTTTTTGTTCTACTTAATTTTTCTTAATTATACATTTATTTACATATCATATGCCCAACCCATGTAGTCTTTTCATATAGATATATATATATATACATATATACACATATATACATGAGAGGAAAAGAAACTCAAACAATAACATCTCACCAGTATACAATCAGAAGCCGCTCGAGCTTGTCGCCTTTAATCATTCTTTCTTTAAAAAAAAACTTGAACTTGGTCATCCTGCAAAAATCAGAGGCTTATTTCACACGAATCTATATAAAAAACAATTATTCAAAAGAAGGAAAGTATTACCTGGCTTTATTTATATACATTGGTATTTATTTTCTTGCCGATCTCCGAGGATCTTTCCTGACTTTATTCTTCATAAAAAAACCTAACTTGATTCAAAATAGACATTATTTACACATATCTTTAATACAACATTTTAATCTATCTTTAAGACGTCTCACCCCCTTCACGTTCTCTACGGAACAAGGCAAGCTGATGTAAGAGTTCTGCATACTCTGCTAAGTCACGGCTATATACAAGAAGTGTTGTTGGGTCTACTTCCATATATGACTCACGGTTATCCGAAGTATCATCTTCTCCATATGTTCGTGCCCTTCGATACCTGAGTATACTTCTTTCATTTGATGATGGAATCAAGGTCTCCCTAGTGATACGATCTTTAATAAACTCTTCTACAGGAATTCTTTCTTCATTTTCAGGTGAAGGGAGCAAGTAAGTTGATATAAAAGAACTATCTAAGGTCCTCCTTTCAGGTACACTCCCTGACGTCTCTCTAAATCTTTGAGGAATGCTACCCTCAAGAATGGATGTATCATTGGAATCTTCACTGTCCATTTCAGATCCTAAGATAGTCAAACAGTCCAATCAAACCTAAAAAAAACTTCCTATTAATGGTCTGATCACAAATCTCCGTCAGTACCCTGTAAGAAACAAAAATTAGTATTAATAGAAGTTTATGACTAAGTAAAGCACATACATTTAATTTAATTGTTGCTTAACTTATTTATTACATATAGACGGATTCATATCTTGTTAATTGTCTATATAGTTTTATTATATACCTACATATATGTATATATGTTTTTATATGTATATATACATCATCTTACGGTGTAATTTATTTTAATCATTTTCCTTATTGATATCCTCATCTTTATCATCTTCACATCCTTCCTCTTCACTTTCCTCTTCTTCGTCTTCATTTATTACCGTCTCGTAATTCTCATTCTCTCTTCTTTTAAAGAGCTTAACTCTCTTTCCAGCAATTAATTCCTTTAACTTAGTCCCATCTAATTCTTTAAGTGAGTATGTTCCATTATCAAAAACTTTACATACCACATAAGGACCAAACCATCTCTTAACCAGTTTTCTTCGAGCCTCATATTGAGTATTCAATGAGCTATCATAAACAAGTACCCAGTCTCCTTCCTTCAACTTTTTTGGCCTTAATCTGTGGGACTTGTCAAATGCAATTTTATTTTTCTCTCTAGAAGCTCTAAGCTTAAATGCAGCTTCTTCTACCAGATTTTTCCCTCTTTCTAGTTGAAGAATCCGCACTGCTAGAAGATCTTCTCTTGACACCTCATCTTCCCAAGGCAAGTCCATGCTAAAGCATGTGACTCCGTCGGCAAAATAGGTTTCTGACAATACATCAATTCCGCTGGCATATATCCGGTAGTTCTAGTATATGTCATCTTATCTGCCCAAAGGGCAAATGGAAGGTAATTTGGCCAATTCTTTATTTTCCCCTCACAAGCCTTAGCCAAAGCTTTAATAATTGGTGGGTGACCACGTTCAATTTTTCCATTAGCTTCAGGATTGTAAGCGGTGGTGAGTGATAATCGAATTCCGTATTTTTTAAAGAAGTCTTCAGCTTCCTGAGCATCAAGCTCACCTCTATCGGCAACTATTTTCTCCACATAACCAAATCTACTAAACACATCTTCTAGTAGAAATTTGCATACATTGCTTGTAGTTTTCGTCCTTAGAGCTCTTCCTTCAACATGATTTGTTAGGTCTTCCCTTGCTAATACAATATACCTCATCTGATGCACCCCTAATGGCATTGTAACTAAATCAACAACCCACTTATAGTGAATATTAAGAGGATATGTTGGATGTAATTCATCTCTGTGTCTAACATTGGAGTACATCTGGCAAGGTTTACAAGTGGCTACGTAGTTTTGGGTATCCACATACATCCCAGGCCACCAGTATCTTTCCCTTATCTTTTCATAAGTTCCTTGAAAGCCTTTATGACCGGCCCATAGTGAGCTATGCATTTCACGCATAATCCTTCCTCTCGATTCTTCACAACCTACAACTCGCTGGGGTATCTTTCCCATTCCAGTGCTTCGCTTCCAGAGTAATCCATCTTTCAGGAAATAATTGCTTGACTTTCTTCGAATGGTACGAAATTTTTCTTTACTCCAACTAAAATCAGGACACTTCATACTTAAATATCTCCCGATTTCCTTCCACTCATTTTCATATTCGTCTTCATTGAATCTTTCTGTTATTCCTATTTGGATCTTGTAAGGTTCTTCTTCTATCCATCTATTATCTTTCCCTCTTCCTAAGCTATTTTGAACTTCCTTTGAAGACTCAGTACAAATTCCAAGCCTTTCATTTTGACTCTTTGGCTCTTTTCTATTTAGTCCAGTCGATGCTTCATTTAGGCTTAGATTATGTACATGTGAAGCATAAAAGTCCAGACCTATCTCTTCATCATTAGAAGTCATCAAATCTTCATTTTCATATATAGCTCGTGATAGCATATCAGCCACCACATTATTCCTTCCAGCTATATGAACAAACTCAGGGTTTAGCGACTTAATATATGCTATCCATCTTAACATGGCAATATCTGCAGTGGAACAATTCACAATCATTCCCAACAATGGTAAACAATCTGTTTCTACTATCACATTTGCCCCAATCAGATATTCTTTATCATTTTTAAGTGCAGTTACTATCCCCCAAAGCTCTCGCTTAATTTGAGGGTAACCTCTCTGACGAACATTTAGAACTTTAGCCCCGAAACGAATTGCATATCTTTTTCCTTCATCATCCTCTTGGCCAATCGCCCAACCTATACCTGTCGGACTTGAATCTATGGTGATATAAATTTCTTTATTATCAGTATAATCAGCCTTTCTGAGCAATGGAGCTTCTGCAAGTGCTTTCTTTAATTTTCTTACTGCTTGAGTATGGATATCTTTCCATTGAAATCTTTGCCCTTTTCTAAGTAATTGATAAAGTGGATCAGCAATATGGGCAAAATGGGGAATCCATACAACATAGAAAACACATGCCCCAAGAAATCTCCTCACTTCAGTGATCGAGGAGCAGACCTCTTTCATGTGTTGGATGGCATCTACTTTCTTTGGACATGGCTTTCTTCCTTTAGGTCCACATAAACTTCCTACAATTAAAACCTCTTGCACTCCAAATACTGATTTTTCAGCAGACAATGTCAAATGAACCTCTTCCAGCCGACTAAGAATGGATTCACAATCAGTTATATGCTTTTTAACAAAATTCCTACATCCATCCTCATCAAGAGTCTCGTCTCTATCTCTTTCTTCACAGCCTTTAATAGGAACATCATCAATGAATGGCATAGTCAGATGTGGAATAAAATCCCTAAGAACTTTATGCATACCATTCATCATGTGTGCCACTGAGTTCGTGGCACCTTGCGGCAAAGTGCACATGCGCACAAGCCCAAGTGGCGTCCTCATAGTCGTCAAATCACGGCTTTCGAGAGCTAGCTGGAATTGATCATATCCAGAGTGTAAATCTCCCATTGAATAAATAGATCTTCCTGCAAAAGCTTCTGCATATTCGTCTACAATAGGCCCAGTTCCCATATTTCTAATTGTCACTTTATTCACTGGCTGTAGATCTTGGATGAATCTTAATGACCCATTCTTTTTTGGTACAGTAAACCAACGGTTAGAATAGGGAGCACTTGATGGCTCAAGAATCCCCATTCTAATTTTGTCATTCAACAGATCAATTAGCTTTGAAATATGAGCTTTTGGTACTGGAATCGGTCTGAGATTCCAAGGTACATGTGGAATTGTGAAAATTATCATAGGTGTCACCACAGATGGATCTACACATCCAATTTCTTGGTCATTGAAAGAAAAAGCTTTTCCATGCTTAAATAACATCCGAGAGAATACATCCTTCTCTTTTTCGCTGAGGAAACCATCTTTCCCTAATTGAATTTGCTCGAGAGTTTCTTTAGTGAATTCATGGCCTATTTTTCTCTTATCTCTGAGAGGTGGCTGAGATTTTACATTATCCATAAGTTTATTACTATCTTCAGGAAGTGGAACTGCGACTGGCTTTATCTTTTTATCAATTGTTTTGTATTTTGTTTCAACAAAGACTTCTTTACCTATTTCATCTTGCTCAAACTTTGCTATTTCCTTATACATGGAAATAGAGTGCGTTTGAATCACATAATCACTCCTTTTTCCTTGAATTAACTCTTGCAGATCAAACAATGTGTCTGCAAAGGATATCTCATCAAAGACTCCAGAGATTTCCTCGTCGAAGTTAAGTACTCTACATCCATGGAAATTTCTTTGAAGATCCACTATGTATTGTTTTTCCCACTTTTTTAACTCAGAAAAAACACGAAACTGAAATGAATTTGTCGAAGAAAGTGCGATAAAACTTGATATAAACATATTTACATTCGGGATCTTTTCACCTTTCAAGCCTTCATAGTCCCGACTTATGAAAGCTTCCTTTAAAAACTTTGATCCTCGTATTCTTCAGGAATAGGCCTTGTCCGAAGAGAAGTTCTATTCCTGATGTGATCCACACATACCGTCATGAATTGAACTGCCTTTTTCCCATCCTTACTACGGATTCGCGCGTAAGCCGATCCATCTTCTAAGACTCTTGTTTCCATTCTTAAGGCAGTAATATATGGCTGCCCTAGAATCAATGAGTAACTAGAATGATCTTGTACGAAAAAATTTTGATAATCACTGACATCTCCAATTGTAACTAGAACCTGCGGGCATGCACCAAACAACTCACCTGGCATTGAGTTCGCAGCCTTAATTCTCCAACCAGGCTGCATGTCTATTGGCCATTTCCCCTTCATATAGAGATCTTTAGACATCAAGTTAACTTCAGACCCATGATCAATAAGAGCGACAACTGGAGTGCTAATTTTTTCTAATCTTACCAACGTCTCAGTTGTGGCTCGGGCCCAATGATCTTTAGTGTAATAACTCGAAGGGGTTATGTCGGAAGAATTCTTTTCCAAGGATATTTCCTCATGCATGCACGGTTGAACATTAGTCTCAATTGGTTCAAGTATATTTTTTAGCTCTTGAACTTGCGCTTGCACAGTATGATCGGGAGTCTCTTCATCCATTCTTTCAATTTCTTGCATGTCAGCTATTGGTTGTCGTTTCCTTCTTAAGAGGTCAATTATTACTTCTAGAAATTCTCTTTTTGCTATTCCCAGTAACTCACCGAGTGTAAATTCAATTACACTATCGAGCACTCTTTTTTCGAGAACTTGTTTAAGATTTGTGGCTTGCTCTATATGCGATTTTAACATATATGAGGGATTTCTCACTTTTCCTTGTCCTTTTTTCACAGGTTGCATTTCTTGATCTTGAGGAGGAATATTATCGTGGGTAGAGACTGGCATCTCAGCAGAAGTAGGAATTTGAACTTGAGTCGGAATTTTATTTGGTTGGATTATTGTTGGTTGTGATGGTGGATCTATTTGGTTTGTTTGTGTTGGATGGCTTTGGTTTGGTATTTGAGGTTGTTCATGCGAGGCTTCTACTTGACGCCTAGTCCTCCTTTTCTCCTCTTCACCCTCATTGGTTCTTCTTCGTTTCTCCTCCACTACTGCTTCATGCTCTACCGAAGAGCATAGGTATGTAACAACCGAAAGAGTGTCTACTGGATCATCCCATCCACTTACCCCTCGGATTTCATTACTAGCTGTCTTTAAAATTTCATGATGCATCTTCCCATGGTCTAAGGACTTTATTACTTTAGACCACGGTTCTAAATCATTATTTTCGTCAACTACCTGACATGCATACGTATGCGATGTTGAAGCAACGTTTTCACATGTGCCAGGGAAGAATATTCTCATTCCTCCCCGACCAAAATTAATGTTTACCTTTTCTCCAGTCTTAGAATCATATATCATCTTTTCCTTAACGAATACCAAGTTCTTTGCTAATGCTTCTTTGAAGCTCTCACATGAGTATCTGTTATGCTCCAAAGAGTCACACCAAATACATCTTTTAATTTCTGGAGCTTTTGGATTTTTAGGTGCCGGTGCTTGTAAAGATTGAGATTCAATCATCTGCTTCATACTTTGAATCGTAAGGTCACTAAACTTTTTGAACATATCTTCCATTGTATTAGTGGGCACAACATCCTTTGGTATTGGTAGGTTTACCTGAGGGTTCTGTACAGGTTGCTGAACAGCCTGAGCTTGTTCTTCTTGCAAATCATCATGCCAGCTTTGCATGAACTTAGACAAAGTTCTTTGCTTTTCTACATATCCCCTAACAGCTTCATCTACATTACCCCAGTCTTCGGTAAGACCAGACTCAGTTCCTATTTGTTGTAATTGTGGAAAAATTTCTTCTCGGGCTTTTGAATCTATAGCCCGAAGAAACAAGGATACCTTTTCTTGATCCATAGCCCTCCTATCATAATCAGATAAATCTACAAATTGTTGATCAAACTCTCTTTTTATATCTAGAACAGATTGATCTTTTGGTTTATGTATCCACTTTAGAAATGTGGATCTAGTCACTTTATCTTCATCATCCAGTGCAAACATCCTTATGAGTATCATCTTGTATTGTGACCACCTTATTTGCCCTTCTATAACTAGTCGAGGTGCATCCACAACTAGTCGGTCACGCAAATGTAATTCTGAAACGTATACAAAATTGTCAATTAATTCTTGATCACTTAATGGTGTTAGACCCGTACCAAGGTATCGTGCCTCCAATTCATATTCCTTGCAAAAACGAGTAACATTTTTACCACTGAAATATCCACTTCTTCTGACTACTCGCTCATGAAATGCCTGGATGGCACTCCGTCTTTTCTCGTCCTGCTGAAAGCGCAGAAGTTGGGTTATAACATCCATCGTTGCGTCGCCCATAAATGGTCAAGCACAATGAGCTCACTCAACTGCACCACTCTTTAAACTAGGATCAGGATCTCTACACTCTCCTCCTTTCACGTCGGGTTCACCAGGTATGTCGTCGGGTTTCGTAAAAAGGAGGAGGCACTTATGATGGGATTTCAGCTATTCACGAGCTTTCACTAAGTTTTGGCAAGGAAGATGCTCTTTAGTGAAAGGGTCTTCTCTATCTTAGGTGTCAAATCTATTATAGAATATGGTCAATGACACATTTGACATGTGATGAGAGCTAAAACTTCTGAGGGTTCCCTACTTTAAGCGTTTACAAAGTTGTTCCTTGAAATTACAATGCTTGACCTCTTGTTTGCAATCCTGGACGTTTATTTTTAATTTTCCTTTTTATTTATATGCAGTTTATAACATATTAACAAAAATGAACATTGCTAGCGAGAGATCTCACTTTCATAGATGAACAAAGCTTTGCATATGAATTCGGTGCAAAGGGATTTTGATTTGATGTTAAATCCAACACAATAATTTTAGCTTTGAAAACACCTAGGCCATGAGTTTCATGTGCTGAATAAATGAAGAAGTTTATTTGGCAAAAAGAAAGCGAAGTAAGTCCTTCGATGTATATATAGAAGGCCTATGTTTCTCTCGTGATGTATAGGTAGTGAGACATATGGATAACCACTATTCTATATACATATATAAACATAACGTGATCAAAATCAATTCATAGAACATGATTCCACGTTCTATAAGCATAACAACTGTGATGATTCCACATGCTGAACTCATGATGTGATTTTATAAAGCAGACAAATTGAATGCAAGATTTGACGTTTTAAATATACAATGAATGATTTCATATGCTAAATTTGCATGAACCTGAATCAGTAAAGAGGCATAGTTTTGTGGAAAAAAAGTCGATTCGAACAGAGATTGGTGAAAATTGATTTAACTTGTGCATAAGAAATCGCCACGTAAATGTACCACGCTGCAAAATTCTTCCACTATCTGTGGCAGTAAGGTCGTATCTTGTACAAGAAAGCCAGAGTCCTGGTCAAAGAGACTGATCAGCATAACAAACTCTCTCCATCCCCAATCCTTAGCTACCTTTGAATACCGATTTTGAGACTCTTTTGTCACTGAACGATCCTCAAAGCGTTGATTTACAACAGAAAGCCGATGGCTTACCAAGCAGCTCCAGTCAGCAGAAGTATTTCGAGGATCAGTGACCTCCAAAAGCATAGATCCGTTATCTCTTTGAAAGCAATAAAATTCTCAACACACCACATAAATCTTTTACAAAATAAAGTTGTTCAACAACACTACAATGTAGTAAAACAAGAATTTGTGTTAAGTTCAATATGTTCAGATAGTTGAACTTTCGAGTGTCCAGAATAACAACGATACTTTGAAGCATTAAATCTGTTTGAAATTGCATCAAAATACATTAAAAAGATCTATATCCATACTGTTCAACCACTTAACCTCTAAAGTTCGTTCCAGAATTTGCATCGTCAAACGTGCTACGATTAGAACACTAATTACTTGATCATGACGATTCTCCTATGCTAGTTATTCCATGCTATCCTCTCTTCACAAGAAATGTTGAAAATACAACTGTACCGATTTCATTCAAAAGTATTCATCAATAAGAAACAAGTTATCAATGCACATGTTTTCATCCGGAGTCTCTGTGCAGAAGTTTATAAGCCTTTGCTAATTACTGTCGCAGTGAACAGTTTCCATTGACTCACTTAAGTAAACAGATAAATTATCATTAAAACTCACAGATTTTATGACAGAACATAGGAATGCATCGTACAACTTCTCATAAACGCATAAGTTCAAAACCAATTTATGTTCAGTTTGTTTTTATATTCAGTTGACATAGGAATAACACATGGCCGTGAATTATATTCCTTTGATATCTGTTGCACAACGCTTATTAAAATATCAATTTCAAATACATTCTTTGTATGTGTTCTATTTCTGATATATCATAACTTTGAAATTTGTCACCTCCAGCAAGACAATAAAACAACAAACTAAAACTTATCTGTATCGGTCACAGCAGCGCAGATTCTCGAACAATCTTCTATTCTTGATGACAGTTACTCAGCTTCGGAGATCAAGCACTAGCCATCCAGCAATAGCTTCCTATGAGCCAAAACCTCCATTGATTAGAACTGCAAACCTGTGAACTCCATCAGCTTCGATGCTCTCTGATCATGGGCGTATCTTCTTGTTCACTTGCGCATACATTCTGAATAACATGCTTGTTCCAAGGCAATAGAGAGTTCCCCCTCCAGAAACCTCTATCTTGATGCATCAAGTATGATCGGCTTCCAAGCAATGATGCCTCAACAGGGGACTCCAAACGGCTTAATTTCAGTAGTTGCGCACATCACCTTAGAATAGCATCGAGAGGATATTCCTTTCAATATCTTTCACCTTCCCTCGTAGTATGCTCCATCTTCCGATTTCTGTGTCGCTTCTCCTCTTTGATGCCAAACTAACGGATGCTAATCATTTTTTTCTGAAAATTTGCCAGCTTTTGAAGATGGCGAAGGAATACAGATTTGAGCTGCTACCTAGCTTTCGTAGCTTCCTCTTCTTTCACATGCCTGGCCGCTCGAGCCCCCTGATGGAAATAGCAATTCCTTTTTTTTTTTTTTTTTTGTGCGTTCATCTCTCAACCCTTTCTAGATCTTCCCACGTGATCGCTTTTCCACTGATCTCTATATTTTGGGCTACGATCCCAAATCCTTCTCGTGAAATTCACGTGATGAGGCCCTCCCAGTCTCCACTTCACTTACTAAGGGTAATATGAATCTTCTTCATGCATACACATTTATTTTCATGCTCGCTAATACATTTAAAGTGGTTTTTATCTTGTGCGTTCGAATGCACACCTTTGGGTAAAGTACTTGTATACACTTGTATGTGCATATGGTGACATAGCGCACATATATGTTTACGTATGTATGCTAGACCTTCATAGAGGTGTTCAATTAAGCAGATAGAAATTTACCAAGGATCCATGCCTTCTACTATTAGCAAACTCGAGGAATTGATATCAAGAGCAAATACATGAAGAGAATGGTTATAAGAGACGGAGATCACCTGCTAGCACAACATTGTTATTATTTCTTGTATCAATTACCATTCGAAAAGATTTCTTTGACTCGAGAATTTCTCTTTATCCTGATCGAGCTTTCAATTGTTGCTTCAGGTATGATTTGCCAACTGGATTTTCATATCACGACCACAACGTCTTCTCGGATTGACATTAAAGGAGGTGCTACTCATCACTGAGCTACATAGGTATCACTATCAAGGGAGAACATATCAGAGCAGCACTGCAATTCTACACAATGGGAACCAAACTTGATCCGAGTTTTGTCAAAAAGAATAAGGAAACTTACACAGGATATACAAAGTTCACTGATTTTAAAGGAAGGGAGAAAGAAGAATATGCTGTAAGGATGTTCTTACAATTCTTCTGTTTTCCAAAACTACCGAGATATACAATGCCACATAAGTCAGTAACATTATTGATGTTGAACCAAACCTTTTGGAGTAATGGATGTCTCACCATACATCCATGAACAGCTAAAGGAAGCAGCAAAACACTGGGAACAGAAGAAGTTTATGAATGGGGCCCAGTTCTTAACAAGAATCATTTATCATGTTCTAGGAATGGAAGATCAACTGAAATTGGCTCCAGAAGCACAGTATTTCAGGAATCTTATGCATGGAATCAAGAGTCCTCCAAGGAAAATGACTGAAAGAGAAACAGAAGGACAAACCCGCATGAGGGGAACAGGTATGAAAAGGAAGATGATATCTGAGGAAGTAATTCCTGTAAAGAAAAGAAGGGTGGACCCAAGGAAGGTGGAACTAGAAATGGAGGAAGCCACAAAAGAGGAACATGAGGAGGCACAGAAGCAGGTTCAAGCCTCTAGTGAACCACATCCACCCCAAACAAGCAAGGAGCAATTATACACCTATCTAACCCAAGGGAACAACAAAAGAGCTATGTATGAGGCACAGTATCAAAAAATGTTGGAAGACTACTCATGCAAAGCTACAGATCGGATCCAAGAAGAAGTGGAGCATTATGAAACACTACATGATGAAATGATGGCAGCCGATACAGAAGAGGTGTTTGTCAGGAAAGAAGTGGAGTTGTTGGCCTATTTTAAGGAATTACAAGGACCTCCAGAAACCAGAACAACTGTTGTGGTAAAAAAGAAGGTTCCAAGGAAACCAGTACAAAAGAAGAAATTGACCAAGAAGGGAAAGGGTAAATCCATAGCTGAAACTGTTATCAAAGAGAGGGAGGAAGTAGTCATGGAAGAAACACAAAAGACATCCATTGTGGAAGAAGTATCAAGACTCACAGTACCAGAAAAAGGAGGACCTTCACACTTCTCATCTGATTCTGAGAGTGATATTGAGAGTTTCCTGTTAAAGAGTTTAAATTTATCAATACCAAATACTCCTAATGTCATCATACAGACCTCTGAGAAACAAAAGACACCTGAGGAATTGAAGAAGAAGTCTCAGGAGGAACCAATTCAGGAACAGGCAGAAAAATAGCTCAGTTTGGAAGATGAAAGAAGGATAATGAAGGGAAAAGCAGTAATGATAGAACAAGCAAGTGAAATAAGAGAAGAAGTCAGTTATTGGTGGGTGCATACAGGAATAAAACCCATATGGACAAAACCATCACACTTCAAATTGGATGAAAAGCTAGAAGAGTTGACAAAGGAGATACAGAAGAGTAGTTCATTTAAAGAACAGAAGGATGTAAATAAGGCAAGAAATAAAGAAGATAGAAATGGGAAAGAGTGCTCCAAAGGTCACAGGGAGAGTTGTGGAAGAAGAGATCATTCAAAGTATAAAGGATGTATTACATGATATAAAAAGTAGTGAGGAATTTACATCCAATGAGGATCAAGAACAAGAGGTAGCAATGGACCTCATGCACAGTGATGAACAGGAAGAAGAACACAAAGAGGAAAGAAGTAAGGATCAGGTGAAAGATTTGGAAGTAACTGGAACAGTTCTAGCACAGGAAAAGGAAAGACAGGAAGAACAAGCAGGTGAATGTCAGGGAAATTTTGGTGAAGAAACTGAATACAATTTGGTCCAAGAAACTCTAAGCCATGAAAAGGAGATGCAAACAAAGGAAGGATATCTTTCTGAAGAAACTCAACAAGTGTTGGAGAAAGAAAAGGTACAAGAAATAAAGCTCATCTCAGATGTTTTGGAGCAAAAGAGTTCAGGTGTTCAAGAAGACATGGCAGAATTAAAAATACTGGACACTCAGCCAAGCCATGAGGAAAATAAGGCCAAAATTATAGAATATGAGGGAGAAGAGGAAGAGGAGAGTGAATGCAAAGAGGACAAACAGCTAGAAACCAAACAAATAGCAATAGAAGGAGGACTGGAAAGAATCCCAAAGAGTATTAGATCAGCATGTCAACTCATTATGAATAATATTGAACAGTTCAGACCCTCAAGCCGAAATATGATCATTTCAGGGATGGTAGCAGAGTCAGAATTTGAAAAAGGCAGTATGGTTATTAAAGAGCATAAAAGGGAAAAGGAGCATATGGCAGAGCAACTAAGGAAGGTGCAAGAGAAGAATGAGGAGTTTTCCAGTAAAATAATTGCTTTGGAAGAGTTGGAAGTACAGAAGCAAAACAAGATTCAATACTTGGAAGAGAAGAATATGCAACTAACAGAGCAGAACGATAAATTGGAAAAAGAATTAAGAACGATTAAGGGGAGATATAGAACTCTACAAACTTCCTATCAGATTTTGACTAAAGCTAATGAAGAAATCAATAAGCTACTATTGGAGGAAGGGCAATTGAAGGAGGAAAGTCAGACAGCCCAGATAACAGAGGGAGAAAAGGAAGGATTACTCAAAGAGATTCAGGAATTACAAAGAGAATTGAAAGAAGCCAAGGAATTAGAAAGGCAGGCTAGTACACATGCTGCTACATCTATGAGAGGCTATAATAAGCTACATCTGGATATGGAAAAGGAAAGAAATGAGTGGCAGACAAAGAGGGAAAAGGAACAGAATGAGTGGAAAAAAGAAAGAGAATTATGGGCACAACAGAATGGAAGTCTGATGTTGACTATAGAAGAATTGCAGAAGAAGTTGAATAAGCCACAAATCCAGGAAGAGACACGTGTGGAAACCACACATGCAGAAGAACATGGGGTAGACAATATTGAGGGAATACAACATGACAATGAACCAGCAGACAAAAGATCAGAAGAAGAATATTCAGAGGATTTTGTGAAGAAATTGCTGATGAGTAGAGATTCTAGAATGGAGTTCATCAGAAAGATGCATGATGAGTACGAAGAACAAATTGTCACATTCGCATTGAATAAGGGAATCAATCCAGATCAGCATCACTGGGCAGCAGATGGATTGGGGATACCATTTTGTATGATTTTGGAGAGTATAAAGAACTACCAGATGGCCAGAGTTGGGCTACCTCCAAACAAATACTTTGAGTATGAAGAGGACATCAATGTTACTAAAGAACTATTTGAGAGAGCCAACCCTAAGTGGAGAAATAAATGGTTGGATGCCAACAAAGAATGTAGGAAAATCTGGAAAGAGGCACCTCTTCATTTAAAGATCAATCCAGCCTATTGTCCAGTAGCACGACGAAGAGAATGGACAACTTTTTGGGATAGAAGAAGAGAAGGTCAAATTCCACCAAAGTGGATGAATTTCCCGAAAGTAGCAGGTCCAAAGGCAGGCACATGGCCTACCAAGAGTTATATGGTGAATACTGCTGAGTCTGTAATAACTACATACAAAGATGTCAATGACCCTGCTTGCATTCTACTTATAAGAATAATGAGATTAATTTTGGCATGTATAGAAACTTATACTGACACAGATATCAGAACACTGAATTATATCGGCTTTAATTCTCCAACAGATGCATTATTATTTGATTTGAGCGAAACACCTGACAGAATCTGCTTAATGGCATATTACAGCAGAGTGATATTTTTGGGCAGTCATTACTTGCAAATTTTTGAAGATGCCTTTGATTACGGGTTTTTTGAAAGAGAGTCAGAGATTTTTGGAAATCTGTCAATTATTACTAAATCCAGACTTATGGCATATGAAGCTGCCTATACAGAATACTTGAAGAAGGATGTCATAGATAAACCAGAAGCTGCAGTACAATGGAGAAAGGCATTATTTGAAATGGTCAATAATCTAAATATAACAGAAAGAAAAAGTCATGATTTGCTATCACAAGTATATCAAAGAAAGAAGAAATGAAAAGAAGTGATCAGTGCAGAGGAGCAGGAAAATCTTTCGTCAGGAGCCGAAAGGCTTAGGAGGGGAAGGATGTTGGAAGATGCATTTTTGGAAACCTTTCTTGAAGGAAAAATATTGTAAAATGATAGAAATTTGTAGAAATATTTATGCAATTGTTGTAAAAATAAGGAAGAGTCTTCCTTATGTAGGATAGAATCTTATGTATTTTTTCTAGAATTTTTGGAAACTCTTAGATAGCATATTTTTAGATTAATAGAGGAAAGGACCAAAATACAAGTGTGAAAGAGGACACTTGAAAATGTATATAAGTCAATTTTCTCTATTTTGGAGAGGTTGGTTAGTCATTTGTACATGCTATCAACAGAGAAGAGAGAATTTCTGCTGAAATCGTGTTTTCTGCTGTTATGTGTGTTTCCTTTGATGTGAAAGCTTGTTTCTTGCTTAATCATGGAGATTTGTGAGTTTCATTTGTGTAATGCTGAGTAAGATGTATGAAGAGAGATGATTACTGATCTATTGAGTGAAGAAGGATTGAAGAATGTTGTAGAAATGTGAAAATTGTGTACTGGTACAGAATCGCGATTGTCTCGTCTCTGTGATACAGGTGATATTTTCCAATTCTGATTTCATATTTGTATTCTGATGAGAAAATAACATGAATTAGACACAAAGATCATAGAAAATGATGAAGATTTGCTCTAGAAAAGGTAAACCCTAGATATTTCCTCTTCATTTTCATTTTCTCAGAATTCCAGCCATCAATCTCTTATTTCTATGAATCTATCATCTAGAAGGGGCTGTGGTCTTATGGATATTCCCAGGATTGACAAAATAAAGATGATTTGTTGATTCTTTTGTACTTCATGATTGGAGAGGACAACTCCAAAGTCAATAACAAACAGACACGTACACATACTCACATACACATACACATACTCACATACACCTACACATGCATAATCATATGTACACACACATAGACTCATATAATCATATTTACATGCATATATACATATACACATGCATATACACACACACACAACACATGCATACACACAAATAAATAAATAAATAAATCCTATTTCAAAACTCCTAATCTAAAAACACTAATTTTGATATTAGTGTTTTAAAACCCCTAATTTAAAAACTATAATTCAACCTTTTACCCATATGATTGAAGTATGTGTACACATTGCATCTATTCCTCCGACGTCCTACTAGAGAGATGTCTCTCCTCCCAACCTTATGCCTCTATATATAGCTACTCGAATCAACGAGGATCATAATATATATATAAAGATATATACACATCATGTAGATACACATACATAAATATAAAATGGAGTAGATATATTATGCATCACACATACATGCATAAATGCACACATAAATAGTTATATACATGCATACATATTTACATGTACACATTTACACATAGACACATATACATATATACATGTACACATCACATATACATGCCTACATGCACACATAAATATATATATACATGCATACATATTTACATGTACACATTTACACATAGACACATATACATATATACATGTACACAGTTATAAACACTTGCGTATATTACATGAATACATGAATATTTTACATAAATGCTTATGCATATCTACACATATGCATACTAACACATGTATACATATATCACACACATGCACACACATACATATACATGAAATACATATATATGCATACTAACATATGTATACATATAATACACATGAATACACACACATATGCATACATACATGATAAAAATTTGCTCCTCTAAGATAAAACTATATATAAAATAATTAGGCATACCCCCGAGCTTCATGTTCTAACTTAAAAGAACATGATTTCATCTCTCTAGTAGGATTCATCATTATTGAAGTTGAATAAAAAATCTATTATCTGATATCCATTCAGAAGCTTCAAGTTATTGATCGATAACTAGTGTAGAATTTACTATCTAATATGCTCATATGTTTTCATTATTGCCATCATTTTGGTAAGACATCAATATAGTCTCATCTTCATTATCCTTATTGATTTCATTTATTTCTTTTATTGTTAAATTTGTGATCTCATGAGTCACATCATCTATTGATGGATTAATATCGATTTCTGTTAATTCCTCTTCCTCATCAGTAGAATCAGCATGTAGAGAATTATCCTCTTCATCAAAAAGATTAGTATCATTATCACGTATAATGATTCTAATTTCTCTTTCAGATGTTGATGTATCAGTATCTGATGCTCAATCATCAAGAGGACTTTCTTCGATCTCTCTAACAATAAACTGTTCAAACAATGACCTACCTCTAGGTTGAACATGAATGACTTGCCACCAAGGGTGAGCATCTGGGTTTTTATAAAAAAATGCTTGTTCAATATGCCTAGGAAGAATATATGGTTCTTTAGTAGATCGCATTACCTTGGAAGAATCAATTGCCCAAAACCCAAATAATTCCTTTCTTAATGTGGAATTACTACCTTTATACTTGGCTCGAAACCAGTCAACCTTCAAAATGACCTATCAAAATATATAAAAACAAAAAACCATTATTAGGTGCTTAAAAAAATAATTAACTCTATCATAAAAAATATAAACGTTTTTCTACCTGTTTGAATGTACAAAATGAAATTTCGTAGATACCAACAATAGTTCCTACGTAACCAAGTTCGCCATCTATAAGGTTCCTGTCTTTTGAGCTAGCACGTGATAGTTGCTTGAAAGAAACAACAATACTAGAATCCTCTATTTTACATAAAGAATCAATGGCTTTTATTCTAATATGTTGTCCAAAAGCCCACATATTAGTGAATTTTGAGCCTACAAAAGAAATTCAATTAGTAAATAGAAACTAATATACATATATGGAAAAAAATAAAATATTATTAAAATAAAATCACCGTTCGTTCACAACCTATCATTAACTCTCTTTGCTCATCTGAAATTTCTTCATTATTTGCGTTGGCGCGTTGCAAATGACTATATAGCCAATCCGTGAAAGAAGATATATCTGTAATCTCATTATTATCAAGATTATGCCTATATCTTTTGTTTTTTCGCCTTTGACTTCAGAGATTTTGAAGTTCCTATTCGTACTCACTAAGGAATGCTTGCATGCATTCGCTATTATATGTTACAAAAGTAGAAACATCATTTTTTTTCTTGAAATGTAAATAAGAATGGAACTCCCTTACCTGATAATCCCTCATCTGTTATTTTTGAAGAAGACTCGTTGGTCCATGCACGTGGAGCTTCTTCATGAACTCTTTCAAGGTACTCACTAACTTAATACATGCACTCTTCAAGCATCCAACCCTTTGCCATGGATCCTTCTAATTTCACTCTTTGTCGCACATAACCTTTTAATATTCCCATAAATCGCTCGACCCAAAACATCCATCGAGTGTTGACAACACATGCAATCTCTATTTCATCTACAAGATGGACTAATAAATGAACCTGAATATCAAAAAATGAAGTAGGAAGTTCTTTCTCCATCAAACATAGTAGCTCTTTGCATTCACTTTTGTGGGATCGAGTTTTTGTCAATCTCTTTGGATATAATCCACCTATACATATCATAAAAAAATTTATAAAGAAGTTAATTCAAAAATAAAAGATATCCAATATTCATACATATTAAATATAAAAGTATCGTAATTACCTTATAAGTGATCCAAGATGATAGATCACATCTCGTACTCCTTTCGTTGTACATCCATTGATAACCAAAGGTAAAATATGTTTCAAAAAGTTATGTTAGTCATGGGTCCTTAAGCCAGATAAGCTCTTATCATCCATAGTAAACATGTTTTGAAAAGATGCTCCATATCCTGTAGGAGTCTTAATCAATTGAATTCTATTGTTGATAGTCTGTATCTCTTTTGTTGTAAGTACCCAAGGAGCAGGTGCATAAGTCGTTTCCTATCGATGTCTATCAAAAACTGGCCATAACTTTGGTTTTGATTTTTGATCTTTCAAATCATTCTATTGTTGATTTTTGATGCTATGGTATCTTTTAGTCCAAGAAGATGCTGCCATAGTGAATAACCAATATTCTAGAATATATGCATAGGATCAAGAATGTCGAAGATAAATATTTTTGTTGAGATTCTTACGATAGATTGATCTCAACTAATCACCACAATATGGACAAGCTTTATAACCCTTAGTAGATATTCCTGCATCATGAAAACGATAAAAATATAATTAGATTAAATCATATTTATTTACATGCATATTGAATAAAAAAATTACATCAATACCTGAACAAACACCATATCCTGGAAAGTCATAAATAGTCCAAGCCACAATACCACGAACCGTAATATGTCTTTCATTGATGCTTTTCGATACATCAATGAAATTAATACCTCTCCATAACTCTTGGAGAGAGGATCAAGATATATATTCATATCTTTAACTTGTCTTTTGGCTAGGATTAAAAGTGAAAGCATTAACTGTTCCTTTTTAATGCTAAGATATGGCAAAAGATTGTAGTTTATGACTACCACTGACCATGTTGACCATTTACTGGATTCCATGGAGAATGGATTAACCCCATCTAATGCAACTCCTAACTTTAGATTTTGTGGATTTTGTGCAAATTCAGGCCATTTAGAATCAATATGCTAAAAAGCAACACTATCATGAGGAATTTTGATTATTCCATCAGTACTTTTATGATCATGTCCCCATGTCAAAAGCTTTCGGGGCTTTGAAACATATGTCTAATCCATGGAGCCAATGAAAAATGTCTCAACACCTTTTTTGGGATTTTACCTTCTTCGCCCTTATATCAAGGAGATTGACATTTGGGACATGTCAAAGAATCTACATATTCACCTCTATATAAAATACAATTGTTAGCACATGCATGTATACATTGATAATCTATACCAAGATTGTTGGAGAATATTCTGACTTGGTAAAAACTTTTCAGATAATAACTTGTAAGTTCATCAACAAAAGATATATTTAAAAAATAAATAAAAAAATATATAAATAGATAGAAAATTAAAAATTATACCTTAATAGTGTCGAAACAGATGCATTATTTCATCCAAAATGATTTTGAAGATTGAGAATAAGTAAGCTCGCACTTAGTCGTGTCAAACGACTTCCTTCATATGCATGCTTTAGACATTCCTCTGGAAGATATTTCTCATTTTCAGAAATATCAATGCTCTTACTGTCATTTTGATACCAATCCTCAATAAAATCTACCATGCCATCATCTTCATCATTGTCACACAAATCTTGTACTTTATCTCCTTTTGAATATAGATCTTTCAACCTTGCATCCACAGGATCACTTTTGCATATCTTCCTCATAGAAGCTTCTGATAAATGAGGTCTTATTGGCAATTGTGAATGGTGTGGAGGAGTATCATCAACATCATACGTTGGAATCTACACATATAAATAAAATTCATTAGTATTCCATAAATGAATAAAAAGTAAACTTTGAACATAACATTAAATATATAAGTTATTAAATATGGATAGAAAATTTTTATTCCCTCTAGATAAAAGGTGCTCTTGGAGGTCTACGCCATCCATAATTCAGTAATAGTTCATCACCTGCATGTAATGTAGTAATAGCATTGACAACTATGTATCTTGATACATCTCTAATCATGTATGGTGATTCATGACTATTTTCACGCTCCTCAAATGTGCAATTAGTCCTTGAACTATTATGTAACCCTCGACTACTATTTATTAAACCTTCTATATTTCCATGTGTGTAAGGTCTTCCACCAATATATATTTCTGCATGTAAAATCCTTCTACTAGTAAGGGATGCTGTGCTCAAGCATATTCCATAAGTACTCATGCTTTGAACATAGCGTGAAAGTTGATGCCAATCTCCCCATCCATAAATAGGACCACAAAATGACATAAGAGTGACTTCAGAGTTCGGAGGCACATACAAATCATCTACAATAAAGAGACCACGACCAACATTAGTAATAGTGGATGGAGCAATCATATAGCAATTACCCCAAAAGTTGAAAACCTCTCCATCTAAAGGAAGTGGTCCTCTATTCCATCCTCCATATCTTCTTCTATCATATGTTTGTACTAGAGAACGATCACGAGCTGGAAATGGATAATCTCCAGTCGTTGCAGTCTTCAAACCACGAGGTAGAGGATTTCTAGAAACCTTTGCTTGTAATTGATGAACAGTAAGTCCATGACATGTACGAGGTATATTAACATTGTGAGAAAAATTATCATCATCATCATCATCGAGCAAGTATTCCTGTATATCAACAATATTTTTGTATATGGTTTTTAAATAAAATAATGACATTAATTTATATAAAAAATACATACCCAAGCATTATTATGTTGACCAAGTGATGGTGCATGCTCAAAAGTACCATACTCTACCTCATGTTCAATACATTCCAATCGTGGTCTTCGATACGTGCCATAACAAGAGTTACACCAACATATAATATGATCTTGATAGTAAAATTCATCATAATTCCTATCGGAGGACACATGTGAAGTCGTTGCATGGGTAGGAGGTGGTGGAGTACCCTCTGATTGATCAGAATCTGATTATAATAAGAAACAAAAAAATATATAAGTTATGTATCCATCAAATATATTTAAAATTAAATGTTTGATATACTTACAGTATATAGTCGTTGCACGATGAGGAGACGGTGGTGGAGTTCCATCTGATTGATTAGAATCTACAAATAATGGTATTTCATATTAATAATCTGATTATTTACATACACAAAAAATTCACATATACATATTTACACCTACACACATATTTACATAAACACATTTATACATACACACATATTCACATATACACAAATACACATTATTGTGGGATAAATGCATGTATTTTGTATGAATGAGTGTATATGCATGCATGTGTGTGTACGTATATATGTGGATATGTATATTTGTGTTTATGTTATATGTATGTATATGTGTATATGTATGCATATATGTATGCATATATGTTTGCATGTATATGTGTATGTGGGTATGTGTATGTGTATATGTGTGTATATATGTGTATGTATTCTGATTTTTTTTCTGTTTGAGATTAAATTAACAGGAGATATTGTATGGTGGAAAAAAATAAGAGGCGACCTAACATACCACCTGAGACGTGGCAGTTTTTTTGTAGACAGCTACGTCTTCAGGAGTCATTTCCTCAGCCATCTTCAGGAGTCATTTCCTGAGCAGAAGGTATACAAATTAATAGTTTATATTTATAATTTTCATATATTTTAGTAATTTTTTACATTTAATTTATGTATTTCTTTTTTCTTAAATAAACAGGCTGCTGCAAAGAAGAGAGTGGAGTCAGGCCACACATCGCACCTAGGCCAAAGTGGCCATCATGGTTTTGTAGCTACATTTGTAAGTATATGTGTTATTGTGAGTATATTTTTTATTTTAGTTAAAATGCAAGAAACTAATCTTTTTTATTTGTTTCAATGTAGTGAAAGGATTGTGGCCGATATCATACGAAACATGAGATCAAGTATGCTACACATTTTGGATATCGGCATTTGAGCGAGTATATGCAAGATCATCCGGATGCCTTTGTGAGTATTATAAATTTTATATAATTATTTTATTTTTATAAATGGTTTAATTGTTTTACTTATTTATGTTTGTTATATGTAATATAGGAGTATTATGGACAGGAAGATATGGATGAGGTGGAGAGACAGACACAGGAGGGATGATCTCGATCTTCACAGGGTGATCATGATGATGAGGATGAGGATGATCACGATGATCATGATGCTGCTGCTGATGATGATGATCATGATGATGATGATTATGATTCTAGTTGATTATGACATTGGATTATATGTATTCACATTGATATATATATATATATATATATATATATATATATATATATATATATATATATATATATATATATATATATATATATCAGTTTGTTTTGAATTGTGTGTATGGTATTAAGTAATGAAGAGTTTTGTTCTATTGATTGTTATTATTATTTATATTAAGCATGTGTTTTGAAACTTTAATTATATAATTCATTCATATGTGTGTACGTAAGTGTATATGTATGTGTGTATATGTATGTATGTGCATGTGTATGTGTGTGTATATGTATGTATGTGCATGTGCATGTGTAAGTGTATATGAGTATGTGCATGTGCATGTGTTTGTGTGTGTATATGTATGTGCATGTATATGTGTAACTCTATATGTATATGTGTGTATGTGCATGCATATGTGTATATGTATGTATGTGCATGTGTGTGTATGTATGTGCATATATATGTGTATATATGTGTATATATGTGTATAATGTATGTATATGCATGTGTATATGTATGAAACATGCATGTGTATGTGGATGCATTTCCATTTGCATCCATGTGCATGCATGTGGATGTGCATATACATGTATTTACGTATATGTTAATGTGTGTATGTGTATATATATATATGCAATAATGCATGCATGTAAGTCTTTTTATGTGGTTGTAGAAATGTTTGTTCATATGCATGTGTATGTGTGTGTATGTCTAAGTGTATGTGCACATGTATCTATGTGTATATATGTGTGTGTATGTGCATGTGTATATGTGTATATGTGTGAACATGCATCTTCATCATGTATAAGTGTATATGTGCATATCAATAAGTGTGAGTATGCTATCTAATGAAAATAACACAATTCAAATGATATACAAAGAATATAAATTGTACTTACAATAGTTATCCATAATTTTTGCTTGGTTAGCTTCTTGAATAACCTACAATAAAGAGAGATAGAAGAGAGAGAGAGAGAGAGAGAGAGAGAGAGAGAGAGAAAGAAAGAGAGAGAGAGAGAATTCAAAGAGAGAAAGACATAGAAAGAGAGAAACAGAGACAGAGAGAGACAATAAGATAGAGCTTAGCCAAAACAACAATTCTTCATATACTTGTTTCATCTCGTAAGCGCAGCGCAATTGCGAACATTAGAGAGATATTCGATCAGATGCATGAAAATGTCGATCGAAGAGCCTCCAATGTTTTAATTTTTTTTGTCAACAGACCATCGTGTAAATGATGGAAAGGCATCGTAAAAACCACTGGAATTGGCATCGCATAAGCGACATTTTTTTGCATCGCATAAGCATCATTTATGCAACGCTTTTTACAACCGTCATGTTAGCGACACTCTATGCGAGCATCGCACACCCGGTCGCGCCATACGTTGAAAAAAACATCGTTTGGCTCGTCGTTTAATCAACGGTTCACGTGCGATGCTCATTGTGATGCATTTAGCAATTTTAGAGCGATGAAATTGTGTCACCTTAACCGTTGCTATGCGCCCCTATTCTTTGTAGTGTAGATAGATAGATAGATAGATAGATAGATAGATAGATAGATAGATAGATAGATGGATAGATAGATGGATAGACAGATAGATAGATAGATAGATAGATAGATAGATAGATAGATAGATAGATAGATAGATAGATAGATAGATTATTCCTTGCAGGAATTACCCCATTTCACAGGCCCATGGGAAGCTAAGTCGACTTGCATGAGAGCACCCACGTTATGATAAGAAACGAAGACTCTATCATACCTAGGAATACGGAGGTAGTAAGGAATACTAAAGTGCAGTGCAACCTCACTTTAGAAGAGTTACTCAAGGTTAAGCCGGAATTGTGGAAACATGTAGCCCACCAAGTGTGAGACGTAGCTAAACCTCATTCCTAAGTAGGTCTCATAGAACGATGCCAGAAACACCACTGGATAAGATAGGAGACATGAGCGAAGGAGAAGAAGGAAATACCTATCTTCCCGTTACCCATCAGGGGTACACAACTAAGGCAATTTTGGACTCAGGTGCAGGAGTTGCAATTGCTACCAACTCCCTATGGAAGCATTGGGGAAAACCATCACTGAGGCCAACAAGAATGAAATTGCAGATGGCCGATGGTCACATTGAGAGACCCTTAGGACTGGTAGAAGGAATAACTCTCATTACCTGTGGTGTAGAGTTTGAGCATACTTTTGCTATATGTGACTTTAGCAAGAATCAGGCCTATGAGATACTGATGCATTTGAGGATGCAAGTGACTCTGATCTAGAGTCAATCATTATGGGCCCACCTTTTGCATCAGATGAGGAATATTTCCACGAGGTAGAAGCTCATCCTCAAAGACATGAGGAAGGTATGAATGAGGTGAGATTAACCACACAAGTGACCACCAAGAGTGAAGGAAAGAAAAGAAAGAAGAAAGAAGTCACATCGGAGGAAGAAGAATCTTTGTTTGAGGTCCACCACCAAGAAAATAGTTTTAGCCATAGAGGAAGGAGAAGAAAGATGCACCTACATAGGACATGAACTGATGAAAGAAGAAGAGCAAGAGTTGATAGCTTTGCTAAGAGAATACACAGATGTATTCGCTTGGAGTTACAAGGACTTGAAAGGTGTAGATCATGACATATGCTCACACACTATCCCCATGACCTCAGATGCCAGACCCTCTAAACAGAAGCCATACACATTGTTGCTCTAGCACAATGGTGAGAACCACGTTAAGAAGCTTCACCTCCTTAATGTCAATCCGCGGAAGAGATAGGAGTGATATGAAGATCGTGAATGTGAGATGAAGTGAGAGTGAAGGTGAGAAGCACCAAGATGCACACACACATACACACACACAATGAAGAGACAAGCAAGACACAATGGAAGGTGGGAAATTAGCTCTATTACTCAAGAACACTATTACAAGCTCAAAAGAACTCTAAGCTCACACTAGCCAACACTAACTAACCTCAAAATTGAGCTCTCTAGCTCTTTTTATAGTTTCTAGACTAGTTTTGACCGGTTTCACATCTAGTGACCGGCATAGTTAAAAATTAGGTCCTAGATGCTATTTGGAAGGGTAAACGGTGTCTAAAAATAGTGAAAATTGATACGCTTGTTCTACCTAAGCTCCTCAAGCTCGAGGACTCCTCGGCTTGCACAAAATGGGGCTATGGATTACAAAATGGGGTTTTCTATGTTACATATGTTACAATAGTGATAAAAATCACTGTTAGAGGTTTTTGAAAAGTATTTTTTTAAGAAGCTTCACCTCCTTAATGTCAATCCGCGGAAGAGATAGGAGTGATATGAAGATCGTGAATGTGAGATGAAGTGAGAGTGAAGGTGAGAAGCACCAAGATGCACACACACATACACACACACATACACACACACAATGAAGAGACAAGCAAGACACAATGGAAGGTGGGAAATTAGCTCTATTACTCAAGAACACTATTACAAGCTCAAAAGAACTCTAAGCTCACACTAGCCAACACTAACTAACCTCAAAAATGAGCTCTCTAGCTCTTTTTATAGTTTCTAGACTAGTTTTGACCGGTTTCACATCTAGTGACCGGCATAGTTAAAAATTAGGTCCTAGATGCTATTTGGAAAGGTAAACGGTGTCTAAAAATAGCGAAAATTGATACGCTTGTTCTACCTAAGCTCCTCAAGCTCGAGGACTCCTCGGCTTGCACAAAATGGGGCTATGGATTACAAAATGGGGTTTTCTATGTTACATATGTTACAATAGTGATAAAAATCACTGTTAGAGGTTTTTGAAAAGTATTTTTTTAAGAAGCTTCACCTCCTTAATGTCAATCCGCGGAAGAGATAGGAGTGATATGAAGATCGTGAATGTGAGATGAAGTGAGAGTGAAGGTGAGAAGCACCAAGATGCACACACACATACACACACACATACACACACACAATGAAGAGACAAGCAAGACACAATGGAAGGTGGGAAATTAGCTCTATTACTCAAGAACACTATTACAAGCTCAAAAGAACTCTAAGCTCACACTAGCCAACACTAACTAACCTCAAAAATGAGCTCTCTAGCTCTTTTTATAGTTTCTAGACTAGTTTTGACCGGTTTCACATCTAGTGACCGGCATAGTTAAAAATTAGGTCCTAGATGCTATTTGGAAGGGTAAACGGTGTCTAGATACGCTTGTTCTACCTAAGCTCCTCAAGCTCGAGGACTCCTCGGCTTGCACAAAATGGGGCTATGGATTACAAAATGGGGTTTTCTATATTACATATGTTACAATAGTGATAAAAATCACTGTTACAGGTTTTTGAAAAGTATTTTTAGAACATGATTCTTTGAAAAGAGATTTGACTGGCTCACTGCTCCGTCGTTACATGCTTCCACGTCGTCTGTGCCTCTGGCTGCTTCCAACACCCCCCTCCCTCTCGCTTCTGTCGTCCCTGACAGAACCTTGTTGTGAGGTCTGCCGGATATAGTTCTGTAGGAGGTCTTGAGCGAGGGTGTGCTCGGAGATACGAATGCCTCGGGCCAGATCTACCTCGAGTTTCTCCCAGTCGATTGGTTGCGGTTCTTCCGGTGGCGGGACCTGATAGTGTGTGGAATAGACCATTCGTTCACAGGCAAATAATTGTAATAAATGTGTAGGCTTGCTTATGAATACCTCTGAATGGTATTCCCAAAAGCCGGTTGTGAACATCTCTTCGAATGTCTGCTTGTAGCACGCCGGTAGATATTTTATTCCGCAATGCAAGGCATAACACACCCGTAGCGATGGCGTTGTACTCATATCATATACCAAGTCAAAATTGCCATGCTCAAAGCCCGGGGTGTTGACATGGGGTGCCTTGACGCGTCGGAAGACTTTAAAAATCATTTGCATCATGTCAAAGATTTTGACTGTCATATGCGCTGCTATATCATCCATATGCTTTAATCTAGGGAGCCAGTGGCGAATTGTAGCCATCATGTAGCCAACAGTTGGTAACTCAATGGGTGGCTTAAAATAGGGGTAATTCAACCAGTCTTGGCACTGCTTATTGTTTTGTACCTTAATAGAAAAGGCAGTCCAGGAGCGGCGTCGTGGCACTGGTCCCCAACACAGATTGTACTTCAAATGCAAAGGTGCCTTTACCCATGCACTCATCATCTCTGGATACTGCTGTAGTAAATCTTTTCGCCACTCTGGTTGATAGATCCTTCCTTGTTGTGCATCTAGTGGCAAATCATCCACCTCGAATTGAGTTGCATGCGATGGTTTTTTACCTGTCTCTTTCTCAATGGCTAACTGGTATTCGGCCATTAACATGAAATACGGTTTATACTGTAGCTCGTGCCCAGATATGTATCGTCGCGGGGCCAAATGAGCAAAGAATGGAGACTGTAATATTCTTTCTTCTATCATCGCCATGGCGTGTAATTGTGCTTCTACTCTAGCTGAGTGCGTTGTCCCAAGTTCCTCAATAGTCTTCATCCACGCGGGGGTCGGAAGTTCGTACGTCATCTGACCTTCGGCCGTGATGCGTCCGCCTGGGATGGGTTGTGGCTCGTATGCCTCTTCAAACGTTTCCTCCACCGGGATGCTGACCGTTTTTCCTCAGCTGGAAGCTCAGGTGGGGAATCTGGCCTTGGTGGTGCTTCATATACTGCGATCCTTGATTCAAGGTGTGATACCTGGGCCCGTAATGAGTTGAGTTCCTCTAGGAGGTCAGGAGAGGGGTCCACAGGTGCTGGTATGTCTTGGTGTGCCAGTTCTCATAACTGGAGTAATTTGTGATCTTCTTTGAGTTTTTGTAACTCCTCATTCATGCGGTCGTATTCATCTAGTAATCTTACATGATCGTCTAGCAGCATCCTCATCGAGTCTGAAGGAATGGCTTTGAACCTGCTAGGACTGAGTGGTTGGTCTGGGTGGTCGAGTGCTGCTTCTAAGTTTTCTCGGTTCTGATCCTGTAAGCGCTGGTTTTCTTCCTTGGCGGCTGCTAGGTGTCTTCGTAGTAAGCCCATGTTTCGTGTTAGCATTGCATTGCGGACTGTCTGGGCTCTTAATAAGTTATCCAGGTCAGCAGTGGCTTTCGCTTCCTAGTTCCAATTTGTGATAAGCCTCGCGTAATTCCTGGTAGCGGGTGTTCAGAGAGGCATTCTCAATAGACAATAAATTAAGCTGCGACTGTAAGTCATTGATTGTCCTCTGCAGCTGCTGATAATTATCACCAAGAGATGTGAACTCATCTCTTACTTGCGTCATACACATGAACATCTGTCGGAATGCATTATCTACAGTGGGTGATAGTATTAATGGGGTGCTAAATGAAGATGCAGTTGGTGTAGATGCAACAGGAATGGGGAATGGGGGTGGGAAGGTGGATGATGTAGTGATTGTTGAAAATTATGATGTGCCTAAAAATGTTTGTGCCGTGAGTGAAGTGAGTGATGGTGCAGTGGGTGGTGAGATGTCCATGTCAGTGGACGTATCTAGTGCGGTGACCGTGAATATGGGTGTGATCGTGGGTACTCGTGCTGGTGTAAATACGGGATTTACAAAGGTTGAGGGGTAATTTACAGGGGGGCTGGCTGGAGCAGCTTGGTGGAAAGGGGAAATAGGGGATACAGTGGGTCGGGGAGGTGAGACAGGGGAGAAGGTTAATGGCGGTGGGAATGGGAAAAGGGGTCTTGGAGTTGTGGGGAAAGATGGAAAAGTTGGATGAAGGAATGGGTTGGATAGAAAGGTGGGTGTGGGAGGGGGTAGACTAGGGCTAATGGGTGCGGGAATCGTGGGGTTAGTGGTGGTAAAGACAATTTCTGCAACACCACCGGCGAATGAAGATGTTGGTCTGGGGGAAGGAGGGTGAAGAGGGGAGGATGGATGGACGGGCGGTGAGAGAGGAGCGGTTGGGGTGGTCGGTACTTCAGTGACTACTGAGGTTTGTACAGCTGTAGCGCGGGGTGGGGAATCTACAAAGATGGTTTCTACAGCCAACGATCTTTCAGGGACAAGACGTGCCTCCCTGGCTTGTTCGGAAGACTGTGCTCCTGTTGGTACACGAATGTATTCGCCGGGCTTTGAAAGTAGTCGTACTCTACGGGGGTCAAACTGTGGTAGTGACTTTCGTTGCAAGTACCTGAGGGCTTCGTTGGAGCCTACTGATTTGACTAACTCTCTGAATCCTTTGATGTATGCGTCTTCGAATCCGCCTGTGACAAGTTCTTGTTCTATTATTGTTTGACTCTCTTCCTCTGTCAGCTTTTTGCGTGCCCAAACCTTTTCCATAGTTCTATACAGCTTCTTGATAGCTAGTGTGTAAGCCGCTACTTCGTAAGTTTCATCTTCATGGGTACTTGTATCACCATGTGTGTCTGTTTGTTGGCCTTGGCCATCTATCTGTTCATGCTCTTGGGATTCCTGTGTTCCCTGGCTAGCTTCGTCGTCTCCTTCGTCGTCATCGGTTGCTGTCCTTTCGTCATCAGAGCTGGACACGATCTGTCCTTGTGGCTGATCCCTGGGTGTGGTAGGGTAGCTAGGCCTTTCAAATTCTTGAGAAAACAATTGTCCTTCTGAAAATTGGAACTCATTGGAGAATGCATCGGGCATCTCAAAATCAAAAGTTTGGTCCAGTGGCTCTGCTTGTCCTGGTTCTAAATGGGGTATTGGAAAAGAGAAAGCTTCCGCACCAATAGTGGTGGGAAGTTCAGCTGCTGTGGTGATAGGTTCTGTGGTTGTGGCTGCTTGGGGTGCAACAGTACTGGTGGTGCCCTCCGGCGTAACTGGTCTTGATAACCGTATACGAATTGGTGGTACCGTGGGAGTGGCTGCTGTTGGTGACTGCTCCGGAGATGGTTGTGGCGAGGGTGATTCTGGGACTTGTAGCCACGGGATAGTACCTCTCATCCGCTTTCCGGCTCTGCCTTTGCTAGACTTTCTAGCCTTCCTCGTGGTGCCTTTAAATGCTTTCAGTTCCTCACTGGTCATGGCACGCTCAATTGGTAAGTCATACGCCAAGCACATATATATGATCCTGGTGAGGGTGCAGCATCCATTGATTACCTTCTTTCGCTCCCACCTATGTTGTGCCAAATAGAGCTGATCAATTATCCAGCTGGCTAGATCAACCGTTTGCGGTCCAGTACATGCTAAGTATAATCCAAACCAGATTCTTTTGTGGGGCATGGTAAAACGATCCTGAGCTGGGAAAGCAAAGTGCTGCATGCATATCCATAATGGCTTGGAAAGCTCAGGGGTTATGGCTGAAATATCCTCCCACTTAGTTACGTCACCACGTTTCATCTGCTCTGGGACTAGCCGTTCTCTCTCCGTCGGAGTGTGCGTTCCATGTATTTTCAGAGCTGCGCGAATTAAATCTTTAGACAAATAAAACCTTCTGAATGGAGGATCATTTACCAAGGATGGTAACATGAATGTGCCAGGTAGATCCTTGTTTTCGGAAGCTGTCAAGGTGGTTACTAGGTAAAAACATCTGTAAAAATCGGGTTTAGGCAGAGGGTCACTAAAATACTCTGTAAATCCCGCTCGTGCCCAAACGTGCGTTAAATCTTGTGTATTCTACAGTCCTTCAAATTCTCGTGAAAAGAACTGGTACTTGGCCCATGTGCATAAATCAAATGCCAAATTGGCCTCAAATATGAAATCTGCGTCTGCTAATGGTCCTGCTAGGCCTTGGAACCAGTGAGAATTACGATGAATCTTCTCAGTATATCCTCTAGGAGGATCATCGATTGGCATGGGTCCTGGAAAACCTTGAAACTCTGGTGGTTGCATCGTAGGATAAGATTCTGCGAGTAAGTCTCCAATATTGGCCACTGGTGTGCTTGGGCCAGCTTCTGATGGTCCTGCTTCGGTTTGCATGATGACTGATGAGCTAATGGAAAAGATCTGCTACAAAAGATTAACACATTAGTATGGAAATTAATTATGATCCCATTAAGGTGAGACCGCAATCCTTTTCCATAACCGATGTGTAACCCGTGTAGCCAAGTGTCGTGAAGTGATTGATGCAATGATCTTTTTGCAGAGCTAATGCAGGTCTCTAGACACCTATATGGTTCAGATTATGCCTACAATTCTTGATGAGCTTTTATTATGCATGATGTGGGGTTTGGGTGTATGAATTTATACAAGGTTTGGTTGAGGGTGAATTATTACAAGGGTGGTGTTTAAGCGGGGTGGGAGAATTGCTAGATAAGGGGGTACAAGAAGACGTCTGGATACGTTTCGGTATCCATTTCCTAAGAATCTTGGAGTGGGTGGTATGTTTCTGCTGAGGGACAAAAAGTGGTATCAGGTTTGGTGGTATTGAAGGATGAAAAGATTTCGGAGGGGTATATATTACATGGCTAGAGGGTTGGGCTATAATACATTGTTTGGGTACCCAAATCTGCGTGGGTGTGGGTCGACTGATAAGATACTTCTTGGCGATCCAAATCTGCCGAGTCTTTGTACTTGTAGAAGAAGATCGAGGGGGCTTTGGATGCTGACTCTGCTTCTGTTGAAACTTTGTCCTGTTCTCGTTTGCAGTGTTGCCGATAGCTTGTGGTTGTTGTCCTTTTGGCACCCATATTTGTTTCGTGCCACTTGTTCTGTGATGTTGATACTGCTGCTTTCTTTGCCTTGTCTGGCGGTGTCGTCGGTCTGGGTTCCTCTGTTGTGGTTGACTCGTTCGTGGTTGGGTTTGAGAGGTCCATTGGACGCTCTGCTTTGGAAAAGAAGGGAGATCCAACACTTGCGTGACCTGCCCATTAGGAAGTGATTCGTTATTTATCTTTAATCTAGGCCAGTCCGCAGCAAGTTTGGAAGGATGAGCACCGCAAGGTGTTGTGCTCATTTGGCCGCTGATGCAACCCACCTGACCGCTGATTGTGTTCAACTGCCCTAGCGGTTGGGTAGCTGCCCCTTCTAGTTTGCAGGAAGCCCCAAGGAAGATCTCCTGTCGTTCTTCTGATTGACAATTGTCCCTAGCCAAGCCTGAGTGGGTTGGAGTAGACGTAACGTGACTGGTCTGACCCAAGATCTTTCGGTCTTCCGTCGCATGCATTTCATAGGGTCTAGGGTTACAAACCTCAGTTGGGATGCCGGTAGGGAAGTCAAGCGGTATCACTCGCTTCTGTTCTAAGGTTCCAATCTGTAAGGAGCCTTGTCTAAGATTTAGGTCCACTGAGTGATTGTATAGCCAATCTTGGCCAAGGATTAGGGGTTCTATCAGGTCGTCATCATGGCACACTAGTAGCTTCGCTGTCATGGTCACATCCTTAATGAGGATAGGAAGGTCCACCTCACCCATGCAAGGGGTTTCCATGCCTCCTAGCCCCATGAGGTATGCCTCAATTGGCCGCATTTCTATTCCTGAATCCTTATAGTGGGACCATCTAATCGCACTAGTCGCAGCACCTGAGTCAATTAAAGCCCTGAGCTCTTGGCAAGGGTTGTCGTGCTCTAGCCTGACTGTAATGAATGGTCTCTTGTCCACTATACTAGGATGAGTGGTTGACTTTACTTGACACATGGCCATGGGATATCTGGGTGTAGTTTCCAGATGGTTATAATGTTCTCTCCCTAGTCCTTGTCTTCTTAACTTCATGCGTTTAATGCGTTCTATTGCTTCTGCCTGAGCTTCCGCTCGTATTCTATTTTCTTCCTCCTTACGCTTCTTTGACAACGTGAGTCGTCTAAGCATATCCTCAGTAAGAGGTTCCTGATATAGCTTGACTCTACAGCCACTAATATAATTAGGCATTATATCTCCTTCTAAAGTGGCTAATTGTACAGCTCCACTTGTTGATAGTCTGTTAATGATCATAGGTCCATAACCTCGCTTTTCTAACTTACGTGCGTGTTGATTTAGCGTATATACTAGAACTAAATCTCCTTCTTTTAGGCCTTTATCTTTCACATGTGCATCAAAATATGCTTTCTGTCGCTTCTTTGCTGCGTATATGCCTGCTGCTGCCTTTAGCCTCGTTTCTCCTAATCGTTCCAAGTCCATTATTCTCGCTGATGATTCATGGCCGGTCCACTGATGTTCTTGTGCAACCTTAAGGGTCGGTATCAAGAAGTCCAAAGGAAGCACAGCATTCTGACCAAAAACCATCTGAAAGGGAGTTGCATTGAGTACGGTCTTGTAGGCCACTCGATATGCCCAAACAGCGTGGTGTAACTGTTTGTCCCAATCTGAACGTTTGTTGTTCACGAGTTTCGTCAGTATGTTACAAAGGATCTTATTAGTGCTTTCAGCCTGACCATTGGCCTGAGGATGATATGGTGCGGATTTCTTGTGAATCACCATAAAATCCTGTAACAAATATTCAATGACTTGGTTTAGAAAGTGAGTGCCTCGATCGCTCACTAACTCTATCGGCAATCCATATCTTGTAAAGACATTCTCAAATAAGAATTTTGCAGTTGTGTGTGCATCATTCTTTTTCGTGGCTTTTGCCTCTACCCATTTCGTCAGATAATCTGTGGCAACAATAATGTATTCCGCATGTGTACCTTTTGCAGGGGGTTAAGGGGTCCTACAAAGTCTATACCCCACTTAGAAAATGCACGTCCGCCCATCATGGGTTTCAATGGCATTTCATCTCTGCGAGTAGGAAACTGAGTTCTTTGGCACACATCACATCTCTTTACATAGGTATGAGCATCCATGTGAAGAGTGGGCCACCATAATCCTGCAAAGAGGATGGCTTTGATTATCCTATCGGGTCCAAAATGACCTCCTGCAACACCTTGGTGTGCAGTCTCTAGTATGCTCAGATAATCGCTCTCATGAACACATTGTCTTAGATATCCATCTCGTCCTCTTTTGTATAGGTTATCGCCAATAAGTGAATAATCTTGAGCTTCCTGCTCTAGACTGCGTTGTCGAGCTAAGGTCATTCCTTGAGGGAATGTCTTTGTCCTCAAGTATGTCACTAATTGTTCACTCCAGTCTGGTGTGAGAGACACATGATATAATGTAGCATGCTCTACTGGCGGTCTTTCACAACAAACATTGCATTCCTTACACAACCTGTAGACATCTGCTTCCATCGTAGGCCAATATACTCCTAGTCTATGCAGAGTCTGTAATGTTCGATGTTTTGAATGATGTTGCTTTAGTGCACCTACATGTGCTAATTGCAACCAATTCGCATGTTCTGATTCATCCACACAATAAGCAAGAATCTTTTGATTATCCTGTTTATATATGCTTCCTGCCATTATTTGGTATCTCTGAGACTTGGTAATCTCTCCTTCTTTGATCTTAATCCTAGGATTCTTGGGTCCATATGTGAGAATGGGGACTATAGGCTTAGCCCATTCTGGTGCTATCTAAAGATTAAACAAGTATGCATCTGGTAGATCATCCGCTACTCCTTGAGGAGCTTCTCCTGAGGTTAATCTCGAAAGGTGGTCAGCTCTAAGATGTGTCTTTCCTTTCCTGACTACTACTTCAAAATCATACTCCATGAGTAATAGAAACCAACGTATCAGTCGTCCTGTGTTACATGGTTTGTTGACTAAGTACAATAGGGCTTGATGATCTGTAAAGAACTTGAACTTATTGGCCAACAAGTAGTGCCTAAACTTCTTTACTGCGTAGATCATCCCTAATCCTTCTCGTTCCGTCGTGGTGTAATTTCTTTCTGCTGCGTTCAATTGTCTGCTCGCGTAAGCTATGGGGAGATCTATGTTACCTTCATTCGTGGGTTGTGCTAACACACATCCTATGGCGTAATTGGATGCATCCACATGTACATGGAATGGCCTACTCCAATCCGGGGTTGTCAATATAGGTGCTGAGCACAAGCGTCGTTTGAGTTCATTGAATGAATTTTCACATTCATTTGTCCATTCGAAATTGGCTAAAAGAGAGTACAAAGGCTTGGCTATGATTGCATACATGTGTATGAATCTCCTATAATAACCGCAATGGCCCATAAATGCCTGTACCTCTTTCACATTAGTTGGTCTAGGTAAATCTGCAATTACCTTCACCTTTTCTTCATCCGTAGAGATTCCATTTTTTGACACAATGTGTCCTAGAATTTTTCCTTGTCTGACCATGAAAACGCATTTTTCTGGGTTCAAACAAACCTGATATTCTCGACATTTGTCAAATATTTGTCTTAACTCTGGGATATGCGTCTGTCTTACATTTGAATGAGCACATAAGTCATCGACATAAACTTCCAAACTCTTGCGTAAGAATTCCTTAAAAACATGACACATGAGTCGCTGGAAAGTGGCGGGTGCATTTGTTAAGCCAAATGGCATCACACGAAATGCAAATATGCCCCATTCAGTGGCAAATGCCATCTTGTGTTGATCTTCTGGAGCAATGGTCACTTGATTATAGCCTGAAAATCCATCAAGAAAGCTGTAAACTTCCTTGCCCGCAACTCTTTCCAATAGATGTTCTGTGATAGGAAGAGGATAGCTATCTCTAATCGTGGCGGCATTAACCTTTTTAAGGTTAATACACACACATAATTTTCCATTCTTCTTGGGCACAATTACAATGGGGGATACCCATTCGGTATGCTCAATTTTGTAAATGAATCCTGCTTCTATCAAGCGATCTATCTCCTCTTTAATCTTTGCAGCGTAGTTATCATTGTACGTGTAAGGTTTCTGTTTTGTCGTTTTTGCATCTGAAGTCATAGGGATTCTATGAGAACATATATCTAGATCTACTCCTTTCAAATCTTTGTAACTCCAAGCAAAAACATCTCTATATTCGCGCAATAGGGCAACTAATTCTTCTTCTTCTTCCTTCGTCAAATCATGCCCTATGTATGTACATTTTTCTTCTTCTCCTTCGATGGCTACTATTATTTTCTTGGTTTTCTCTCGGTTATCATATACTTGTCCGTCATTCGCTTTTCTATTAGGCATTCGTACCATGATTCTTCTATCTTCAATTTCATATTTCTTGAAGTTCTCGGGTACCTCAAACAAAGATTCTTCTTTTTCTGTCGTGGTTTCTTTCTTCTTTCTTTTCTTGCCTTCACTCTTAGTAGTCACTTCTGTGGCTAATCTCACCTCATTCGTAATTTCCTCGTGTCTCTAAGGGTGAGTCTCTACTTCGTAGAAATATTCTTCCTCTGATGCAAAGGGTGGGTCCATGATAATTGATTCTAAATCAAAATTGCTTGCATCCTCAAATGCATCAGTGTTAGGTTCACACTCTTCTAAAATTGCATCGCACATGATTGGCTCTATCGTGAAAACTGAGATGTCATAGCCATCCTCGTCACAGTGGGGTGTCCATTGTTCTTCATTGATGGCTACATCCATGGTTGCTAGGATTTCTGCCCAACCATGGGGTTCAAACTCTTCATCTGGGAATACTACAGGTGCGTAGGCTGGATCTTGAAGGGTTCGTGGATGTTGTTCTGCACCTTAGGTCCTGGCTTCTAACCTTTCTTCTTCCTGTTTCGCTACTTTACACATCCATAAATGGGTATCCTCATGCAACCAAGAAGGATCTGATTCTAATGAGTGCACGGATTCTGTTTCTACTGGTGTCTTATGGATGGTATTCCATTGTATTGGGGGTACATCTCGATGTGAATAGTCTTTAAGGTTGACTTTGGTAGTCACTCCTAAATGTTGCAAGTACAACAAATTAGTTCCCCAATCTTGTACAATTTGCAACTGACGCATGAATGGTCGTCCCAATATCATCTCATAAGCATGGTTTTTTGCAAAGTCACAAATGGCAAAGGTATGCTCAAATTCTACACCACAAGTGGTGAGTGATATTCCTTCTAGTAAGCCTAATGGTTTTTCTATGTGTCCGTCAGCCATTTGTAGCTTCCGGTCTCAATGCTGGCTTACCCCAACGTTTCCATAAGGCGGTGGTAGCTATGGCTACTCCGGCTCCTGAATCTAAGATGGCTTTCGTGGTGTAGCCCTGATGGGTTATCGAAAGATAAGTGTTACCTTCCTCTCCTTCGCTTACATCTCCAATCTTTTCTACAGGTATTTCTGGTACCTTATTTTGTGATCCTATTTGTGAGGGAGTAGTAGCAAGCTCGGGGAATTGATTTGCTACATGTTTCCACAACTCTGGTTTTGCCTTTAACAACTCCTCTAGAGTGAGATTACATTGTACTTTAGTGTTCTTGATCACTTCCGTGTTTCTAGGGATTACTGATTCTTCATTCCTCACTATTATCGTGGGTGCTCTCATACTAATAGACTTTGCTTCCCAAGGTCCTGTGAACTGAGGTAATTCTTGTAAAGAATTAGATTCAAATCTTGTGTTTTCACTCAGTTGTTCTTCCTCTACACCATCATAAATAGAGGGGATGTCTTGGGGAAATTGTTCCTGCAAGTCATCTATTTCTTGAATAGGAGGATGGGTTCCTTGTTCCTTTCTCCATTTCTCTTCTTGGATCTCTCTCAAAAATTCATGTGAGTACCTATGTATGGAAGATAGGTTGTCTTGACTTTCTGTATTGGGTACTTGAGACAGGGATGGAGCATTCCTTTCCTGTGTCTCTGGGACAATAGGGTTCCTATGCTGATCCTTTTTCTCTTTGCTTTCAATCAAATCTTCTAGCCTCTCCATTAGTCCTTGAAAATGTAATTCCGGTTTTGCCATGTTATTCCAATTAAGATATCTAGAGGCTTCGAACAAAGCTTGTGCTAACTCTACCATCTTCATGCAAAGTTTAGTTCTCTCAATTTCTAGATCAGCTCGTGGGTAGTTTTTGCTCATTTCAGCTACTTGAGGTCCCTCTTTTAATCTAGCCTCATATGCCCGAAACATCATGTCTAGATTTTCTGGTATGGGTTCCGCTAAAACTGATCCTGATTTCTGAGCTGGATTCTCTTGATTCAATTCCTGTGAAGTCAATTCTAGGATTTTGGCTCTAGATTCCTTCCAACTCAGTTATCTTTTTACTCCATTTTCTGTTAATTCTTCCTCTAGAATCTTTCCAAGATTTTGTCTTTTTACTGCTAGATTCTGCAACTTCACTGGTTCCGGCTACTTTCTCTTGATTAAGCTGTTGGTTCTGTAAGAGCGCCTGGGCTCTTGTTATAGCTTGGATAGGCACGTATGTAGGGTTGGATCCATCTGCATTATTTACAATACCTATCACATTGATCGGTGTCACATTCGAAGCGTTAAATGGATTTTTAGGACAATCTTTGATTATGTGCTCTTTGCCACAATCAGCACAAAAGCCTTGGATGTTATAGTACTGTGATTGTCCTGCTATCCGGGGATGTGGACAATCCTTTATGAAATGATCTCCTTGGCACCTAAAGCATGGTCCTCTAGGGCCCTGTGGTCTTTGTTGTCTCAATTGGGGTCATGGATTTGGGTTTGTGTACATCACATTAGCATAGTCGGGCTCCCAACTAGGTTCCAATGGTGGACTATCATAATGATATGTTTCTACGTGTTCTGGTGACTCTGTGTAATATGCGGGTGGACTATCTACATGAGTGGAGTCAAAACTGTTTGATTTCGGGTCACCCTCTGTGATCAAAGGTGAAGAAGGCACTAAGGCCCTACTTAGGTTCTCTTCTGCAGCAGCGTATTTGACTGAGATGACATTCGCTGGTGGGGATGGCTGCTGAGCTAAGACAGGTTGAGGTCTCTGTTGAGCTTGGTATGGGTAGTTCTGAGGAGGCCTATAGTAATAAGGCTGAGCATTGAAATGGCCTTGATACCTACCTGGCTGCTGGTATGCTTGCGGGTAGTTCTGTCTCACGGTTTGTTTGTTGTATGGGCAGTCCTGAGCCGTATGATTTGTGTATCTTCTCTCAATTGTACAATATTGGCCACTAGGGTTGGCTTGAGGTTGTGTTGCATTGGGACACACATTTGCCATATGATCACCGCCACAGGTGTAACAACGCTTGTTCATTAGCACCCTAGGTTTACTAGAAACTCCTAGTTTCTAGGCCACTTTTTCTGCAAGGTCTTCTATTGAGCTAGACAATTTTGTGGATGCTAAAGATGAACAGTCTAAGTCCTTATAGACCTTTGAGAGTTCCAACTCGTCTCCTAAGTTGTCCTCAATGTCTATACAAATTCTTACACATTGCTCTAGCGTTCTGGGTTCTTTTAGGTACACGTAGGAGCGTAGTTTAGAGCTCAACAAGCCATCTAGAAACAATGACACTTGCTTGGCTTGTGAGGGTAGCTCTTGCATTGGACATCGTTCAACATATTGTCTAAACCTACATCCTGCCAGTCTTACGGTTTCCTGAGGGGTCTGTTTAAAGCTATGAATCAACAAAGACGTGTCATGTCTAATCCCGCTTTTAGAGAATTCGATGATGAATGACTCTAAAAAGTGATGGATGTCTCTAAATTGCCTTTGTTGCAGTGGTTGGAACCAAGTTAAAGCGGTGTTCTTTAACGTTAGTCCAAATGCGTTGTATTGCGTGAACATGTCTTCAACTTGTTCGGCTCTTAGTACTTGCTTGAATTCTGCGACATGGTCATAGGGATCTCCTGTCCCATCAAAATAATTCTTCATTGATTTTACTAACTGTGTGGGTCTCAATATTCTTGCATGTTCGCGTGGTCTAGGTAGAGGAAAATCATCTCTACCACCTAGTATTCCATGATCTCTTTGTCTATCCGCTCTATTAGTGTCCGTGGTTGTTCTATCTCTCCCTATGGGATGAGTGAAGCTTACTTCCGGTCTCTCTTTATTTCCCTCTCTTTGATTTCCATGGGCTGAGGATGTTCCTGCCCCTTGTTGACTTGTATTCATGTTCGTCCTAGATGGCGGGAATACCAATTCACCTCTCCATGTGTATGTGTTTTTAGCGTGGTCAGGCACCACAAAGACTCTTTCTGAAGTCTCATCCAGGTATACAACCTTTCCAGGTGTATCCGGGTCCTTGAACTCGTATATCGTGATGATTCCTACTTCACTAAGTATTTCGGTCTTGTATCTCCAAAAGGCTTCATCAATTTCTTTATTTACAAACAACTCTATGCTTCTGTTGTCCTGAGGGATCCATTCCGGGATTAGTACTCGTGTCAGTACAGATTTCCCTCTAGGTGTTCTAGGCTCTTCTAATGGTTCTTTTCCTTGAGATTTTGCTTCCGTCTCTGGTTGAATCACGCCAAACTTGTCGGTATTGTTTGGCTGCGTACTTAAGATGTACATCGTTCCTTCCTTGTCTATGTACGCGTCTCTCTCGAATCTCACCACTGGACGTTCCAATCCAATGGGTTGATCGGGGTTGTGCATTTGCACCACTTGCCTTCGCAAACCATCCTCATAGATGCGAGCACCTAATCGGTTGGTTCGGAGAAACTCTAGTTGTGTTCTATAGGGTCCTTCTGGTTTTTCTAAATAGGCTACATTCGACCCTCCTTCTGGTCTTTCTGCGCTAAATTTCATTTCTGAATCACTCGTGTCTGAGTTCTCGTAGGGATAACTAGTGTTCAATTGTTGAGCCCACGATCGTGCAGTAGTTCTTACACTTGCCTCTGATGATCTAAGGCTTCTCCGGTCTGACTTGCCTATATGTTTGCTCGATCTAAAGTTCATTAATTTTGTTCCTTGCACACTTAGTACACACTCAGATCGTCAATGATTCTTTGTTATTACTTTCTTGATTCTTTTTAGATTTCTTTAGATTCTTGTCTTAATGTATGCGTCAGGAATTCGACTTTCCGTTATAATTTTGAGTTCTCGTTCCGTCAGACTTAGGTTCTTTCCTTTAGGTTTTCGTGTCACACACCTTTACTTGTAGTCTTAGACTTGAAAGAATTAAATATCTTGAACTTGAGGCGTTCCTATCGTCGTTAATCCACAACACTACCGTTTATCCTAAGCTAAGAATTGACTGAGGGGGTTGAGTAATCTTCCAACCTCGAGTCAGCTTTTCTGGTTGCTCTGATGCCCAAGAAGCCGCGCTTCCCAAGCTTTATGCCCTTCACTGCCTTGCCTTGGTTGCCTTCGATTGCCCTTGCCAGACCTGGAAAAATCCAATATTAGACCAATTCACAGTTGGATGATCAAGCACTTGAGTATATACACCTTTTAAATCCCTTCCCTTTTGCCCAACTTTTTAATGCTTGCCCCCTGGCTTTCAAGTCCCAAACTAGGTCAACCTCAAAATAGCTTATCTAAAAATAGATGTATCCTTTAAGAAAAAAATAGTTGAGGTCACGTAGTACTCGTAGAAAGCTTTCTAACGAGCTATTAAGCTCAAAAAACGGACTTCGGATGAAAAAGTTATGACCGTTCAGGCCTTGGGGGGAAAAAACTGACAAACAGGTTTTTCTCCAAATATGAGCTAAGGGGTCTCCTATGAGTCTAATCACCCAAAAATTTCCCAAAAATAGCCCCAAAATTGGCCAAAAAATGAAACCCTAAAATTTGCGATGGGGGTGCACAATCGCGATGGTCTGAGACAATCGCGATGGTCTGGGACCGTCGCGATGGCGTGAGGGTGAACCGTCGCGATGGCGTGAAAGTGGACAATCGCGATGGCGTGAAAGTGGACAATCGCGATGGCGTGAAAGTGGACAATCGCGATGGCGTGAGTGTGAACTGTCGCGATGGTCTGAAGTGCACCATCGCGATGGCGTGAAAATGGACAATCGCGATGGCGTGAGTGTGAACTATCGCGATGGCTCGATCAGGCGGACAATCGCGATGGCGTCAGTCAACGGTCAATGTGAACAATCGCGATGGTCCAAAGTGAACCGTCGCGATGGTCACAGATGCGATGGCTTGAGCCAATCGCGATGGTCTGGGCGCGATGGCATGAGCCAATCGCGATGGTCCGAATTTTTGAAGTGTCGCGATGGTGTGAGGGTGTCGTCGCGATGGTCCAAAAAATGAACCGTCGCGATGGTCTAGCTTGCCACGTGGCACCGTCGGCGTGATGGCGTGAGCCAATCGCGATGGTGTGGGGTCAACCAAACAGTCGATATGGTCCGCGAACCGTCGCGATGGTCCAAATGAACCGTCGCGATGGCGTGAGACCGTCGCGATGGTCCGGCCGAGCCGTCGCGATGGCGTGAGCCAATCGCGATGGTGTGACACAATCGCGATGGTCTGAGACCGTCGCGATGGTCCACAAAAATGTGATTTTTTGAGATGCAGCTATGGATTCCGACACACGCAGGGGTCGCCTACACGGTAGTGAACTCACCTTCCTCAAAATCCGAACTTTGCAGACCATCGCGATGGTCTGACACAGTCGGAAATTTCTGACAGAAACTCAAAATTTTACCTTTTCCAAGCTTTCCTGATGCTCTGGAGCTCTGTACCTGCAAGAAAACTCAAGAAAACAAAAGCACATGCAAGCACAAAAGCTCTCTCTCACTCTCTCGCATGCACAAATGAGGGGAAATGAGGAGAATGGGTGGATATGGTGAATTTTCTAATTTTTTTGGAGATGAAGATGATGATGCGGTGATGAAGATGGAGTGTGGGGGAGGTGAAAAACACTAAAAACTAAGTAAAAACAACAACAAAAACTGAAATTTTTACCTTCCAACGCCACTTCTTGCTATACTCTTACCATCACACATTTGTCCTAGACTCGATCCCCGGCAACGGCGCCAAATTTGGTGTTGCTCTAGCACAATGGTGAGAACCACGTTAAGAAGCTTCACCTCCTTAATGTCAATCCGCGGAAATAGGAGTGATATGAAGATCGTGAATGTGAGATGAAGTGAGAGTGAAGGTGAGAAGCACCAAGATGCACACACACATACACACACACAATGAAGAGACAAGCAAGACACAATGGAAGGTGGGAAATTAGCTCTATTACTCAAGAACACTATTACAAGCTCAAAAGAACTCTAAGCTCACACTAGCCAACACTAACTAACCTCAAAAATGAGCTCTCTAGCTCTTTTTATAGTTTCTAGACTAGTTTTGACCGGTTTCACATCTAGTGACCAGCATAGTTAAAAATTAGGTCCTAGATGCTATTTGGAAGGGTAAATGGTGTCTAAAAATAGCGAAAATTGATACGCTTGTTCTACCTAAGCTCCTCAAGCTCGAGGACTCCTCAACTTGCACAAAATGGGGCTATGGATTACAAAATGGGGTTTTCTATGTTACATATGTTACAATAGTGATAAAAATCACTGTTACAGGTTTTTGAAAAGTATTTTTAGAACATGATTCTTTGAAAAGAGATTTGACTGGCTCACTGCTCTGTCGTTACATGCTTCCGCATCGTCTGTGCCTCTTGCTGCTTCCAACACACATACAATGACAACTATGCTACCAAGATCAACGAAGAGATAGATCGCCTAGTTGAAGCTGGATTTATCTATGAAATCGAGCACAGTGAATGGGTTTCCCCCATTGTAGTGGTGCCCAAAAAGAATGGAAAACTACGTGTATGCATTAACTTGAAGAAGGTTAACGCAGCCACTATCAGAGATAGTTATCCCCACTATCAGAGATAGTTATCCACTTCCAATCAGTGAACATCTATTAGAAAGGGTGGCAGGTAAGGAAGTGTGTAGCTTCTTGGATGGGTTCTCTGGTTACAATCAAGTAGCCATTGGACCAGGAGATCAGCATAAGAGGGCTTTTGCCACCGAGTGGGGCATGTTTGCTTTTTGGGTAATGCCATTTGGGCTTACCAATGCGTCTACAACCTTCTAGAGACTGATGTGCCATGTGTTTAAAGAGTTCCTGAGGAAGAATTTGGAAGTCTATGTTGATGATCTCTGTGCTCATTCCAACACTAGGCACACACATATACCTGAACTCAAGCAAATCTTTGACAAATGTAGAGAATATCAAGTTTGATTGAACCCAAAAAAGTGTGTTTTCATGGTTAGACAAGGCAAGATTCTAGGACACATAGTGTCAAAGAACAGCATATCCACTGATGAAGAGAAAGTGAGAGCGATCGCAGAACTACCTAGGCCAAAGAATGTCAAGGAAGTGCAAGCTTTCATGGGGCATTGTGGCTATTACCGACGTTTTATACACATGTATGCCATCATTGCAAAGCCTCTGTACGGACTTCTGACTAATTTTGCATGGACTGATGAATGTGAGAAATCCTTCAATGAGCTTAAACGGCGATTGTGTTCAACACCAATATTGACTACACCAGATTGGAACAAACCATTCCATGTCCATGTGGATGCATCCAATTATACTATTGGATGTGTGCTAGCACAACCTACGGGCGAAGGTAATATGGATCTTCCAATTGCCTATGCTAGTAGATAGTTAAATGCATCTGAACAAAATTATACCACTACTGAGAGAGAAGGATTAGGCATGGTATATGTTGTTAAGAAATTTAGACACTATTTGCTTGCAAATAAGTTTAAATTTTGTATTGATCATCAAGCACTATTGTACTTGGTAAACAAGCCATGCAATATAGGTAGACTAGTAAGATGGTTTCTCTTACTAATGGAATATGACTTTGAGGTTGTGGTGAGGAAAGGCAAAACTCACTTGAGAGCAGATCATCTCTTGAGGCTCACATCTGGAGAGGCCCCACAAGGAGTGTTTGATGACCTTCCTGATGCTTACCTATTTAATCTGGAAGTAGTACCACAGTGGGTCAAGACCTTAGTGCCAGTATTGACGTATGGGCCTAAACATCCAGTAGTAAACACCCAAGATAGGGAGGTAGTAAAAGCCGAGAAGTACCAAATCATGGCAGGAAGGGTGTACAAACATACAAATCAGGGAATATTAGCTTGTTGTGTGGAAGAGGATGAGCACTCAAAGTGGTTGCAATTAGCACATGAGGGTGCATTAGAGCAACACTATTCAAGGCAAAGAACTCTACAAACACTTAGGAGACAACAAAGAACTCTACAAACACTTAGGAGACTCGGAGTGCACTGGCCAACTATGGAAGCATATGTCCATAGGATGTGCAAAGAATGCCCAATCTGCCACACTAAACCACTAGTGGAACATGCCACTCTTTATCGAGTGTCTTTAGTGCTAGATTGGATTGAACCCTTAGTAGCCTTCTTGAGTACGAGAACCTTTCCCCAAGATATGACATTGGCTAGACAAAGGAGCTTAGAACAAGAAGCTTTAGATTATATTCTCATTCGAGATAATCTATACAGAAGGGGAAAAGATGGGTATCTTAGATTATGTGTCCATGAGAGTGACTATCTCAAGATCTTGGAAACTGCTCACTAAGGTGTAGCAGGAGGACACTTTGGACCAGATAGGGTGATCAAGGCAACACTATTTGCAGGTCTTTGGTGGCCCACACTTCATATGGATGCACACACTTATGTGAAGAGGTGTGATGTTTGTCAGCGAACTCAGTACCCTATGCATAAATATGAGATGCCATTGAAACCTATGATAGGTGGACATGCATTCTCTAAGTGGGGAATAGACTTTGTCGGTCCTATCAATCCCCGAGCTAAGGGTTCCCATGCTGAATACATTATTATGGCCACTGACTATCTAACCAAATGGGTAGAAGTAAAAGCTACAATGAAGAACGATGCCCAGACGACCGCTAAATTCCTATTCGAGAATGTGTTCACCAGATACGGGCTGCCAAGAGAATTAGTAAGTGATAGAGGCACACACTTCTTGAATGAATTCGTACAAAACCTTCTTCAAGAATTCTTGGTGATACATAAGATGTCAGCCCCCTATCATCCACAAGCTAACGGACAAGCCGAGAGCACAAATAAGATTCTATATAAATAAACGCTCTGATTGGGACAAACAACTACACCATGTTGTTTGGGAATACAGAGTTGCCTATAAAACAGTACTCCAAGCCACACCCTTTCAGATTGTGTTCGGCCAAAATGTAGTGCTACCATTGGACTTTTTGATACCTACATTGAAAGTAGCACACGAGCATGACTGGACAGGCCATGAGCTCTCCTCTAGAATCTTCAATCTTGAACGTTTAGGTGAAACATGATTGAGAGTTGCAGCAGGAATTTATGCAGCCAAGAAGAGGCAAAACGCATATTTCGATGCACATGTGAAGGATAAGGGCTTGAAAGCAGGAGACCTAGTCCTAGTCTACACCTTGAAGAAACATGCATGGAAATTAAAGAAGAGAGGCTATGGACCAATGATTATCAATAGGATCTCCACAAGTGGAGCAGTGCAACTAGCCATTCTAGAAGGTGACATCTTACCAAGTTACATCAGTGGATGCAGAGTCAAATTATATCAGGAACCCCTCACGGAGGAGATGTTAAACCGACTCAATACTGCAAAGAAACGTAAGGAAGAGGAAAAGCGAATTCAAGAAGAAGCACACGCAGAAGCTTTAGAACGCATCCGGCAAATGAAATTGAGAAGATAAGGTAGAGATCAACCCATGCCTGACGATCATGAAGCTCTAGGTTATCACATGGTCATGTGCGATGCTTCAGGTGAACAATCCCATAGGATAGTTGATCGACAACCTTTTGTGACCCTAGAAGTAGGACAAGGAGAGAGTGCAAGGATTGTGATAGCTTTAATTGACTCAGGTGCAGTCACTAGTGCAGTCTGACTTTCTTACTGCCAAGAATTGCAATTGAAGGTAAAACCTATAGAGGCATATCTGATAGGGTTGGGAGGTGTTGAAACCCCTTGCATGGGAGAGGTGGAACTTCCCCTCTACGCTCAAGAGGTCCTAATGGTAGTAAAAGCGCTAGTATGTGAAGACGAGGATCTTACAGAACCTCTTGTCTTGGGCCAAGACTGGATCTATGATCATGCAGTCAACCTCAACCTAAGAAGTGGACTTCTTCAGGCTTGGGTAGGCCAAAACCACCTCATGTTTGAATTAGAAAATCAAGCATTGTCCAAAGTTCTATGGTGCAGAAGAGTATCACTCTAGAAGAAGGTACACAATTCAATGAGGAGTCCGCTTCTTTTCCAAAGAGGATTTGAGGACATCAAGCCGGGCAACACACTACATCGAGGGGGCGGATGATCAAGAAGCGTGAGCACCAACCTGTGCAATATGGAGTACCTCGTGGCATGAAGCTCATCTGGATATGCAAGGGTGGAAAACCCATGGCTCTAGAGATAGATTCTCAAGGAAGCCAACAATCCACACCATCAAGGATTACAACGACGGAGTTCCCTAGGCGACACTCTAGACATACCATTTTGATTTGGGTCCTGAAGCAGTCAATGAAGGCTATCCCCAATGCTAGACAGATATGGGTGCCCAAGACCTACTTACAAGCTCAAATAGCTTCATCTCCATTCACAAGAATGAACCAACACTCACAAGCACTCTTGGCAAAAATCTCAGGGCAAACACCTACACTCCACACCATTACATCTTCGGTCACACCTAGGAATATCACGAAATGGGTACCCAAAAGGTCCCAAATCCAACACAATCTAGTCCATAAACCTTTACATATCATCACCACTAAAAGCTACGATGCCACAATCAAAGTTTGGAGACTTAAGCCCCGCATCAAACCCCTTGACCCAATTTTGTAAATCCGTGTACTCTGATGTAGGTGCATTCTGAGTACATTGCATATCCAAAGTATGCATCTAGGATGACACTAACCACTAACCAACATTCACAACCATCACAAACACTTCACCCCTGACCCCTAACCACTTGGAATGTCATGTTAGTATTGTGGAGGAAACACCATTACATCCTGTTTCCTATGCAACACCAATGTGCCTCTCTTCTTCTAGCAGATTAGCATCATCAGCTACAAATAGTCTCATGGTAGAAGCAACAGGCACGAGCTCCGAGGCAGGCACTAGTTCTCAAGTCGATTGGGAGACCATGCCCGTGGAGGCCCCATTAACAACTAGGCCGGAAGAGTATCTAAATGTGAGACGACTTCCCATCTTGGATCCACCAAGTGGCTTAATAGAAAGAGTAAAAGGACACTCTCATTGGTTCAATGAGACGCGAGGAGATTTGGGGGATGCGGACCACATCTGGGAGTCCAAGTTGCAATTTGGAGGAGTGTGGTGGACATTTCAGTTGTTCTCAAGAGATTTTGAATCACTACAAAACATAGCACCTCTTCAAGACATTTGGCAAAAAGCAAGTTTGAAGGACTACTTTAGTGCATCCTTGCCTAAGCCCGATTTCCTCAGATGTTACTATTTGATTGCAACTCTTAAAGCTACAAGATATCATGATCAGTCAGGTACATTCCTGGTGCCCTCTCTATCGAACCATGAAGAAATGAAGAAGTTCAAGCTGAACATAACTTTAATTAAGGAGGCCCTCCAAATGTACGGCACCCATGTGCCCTCGGATCGAGACCCTTTAATACCAGAATCTATGAAGAACAATAAACTCAAGAAGCTAAATGAGATGTGTGCCCTCACTCCAAACATTGCCATATTGTTGCACATGTTCCTTCAAAACTTTGTGTTTCCTGCTCAAGACGGATTCACACAACCCCACAAGAAGATTTGGTACAGGCTATACCTAGCAGAGACAGGGAGTCTACATATTAAAATGCCAGTGTGGATCCTTGATCAATTATATGAAGCAGGAAAGAGAGGAGTAAGGAAGCCTTCTTTGAATGGTTGTTGTGCCATTACCAGAATCATATACAGATGCCTAGCTTATGATGTGCCGATCGCACGGGCACTTACTTACTCACAGCTGCAATTCTTCCAAGGATGAAAACCAGGGGTCCAACCAGCTAAATGGATGTGTGGATCTCTTTCCCACGTCCCAATTCCTCGTGAGTCCACCATGGAAACCTCCCTTAGAGAAGAAGAACAGGTGGCCCCATTCACTATTTGTCTCCAACGATCACAGTCAGAGGGCATTACACAACCCACCCCGTGAGCGCCTCTGTTACCCACGGATGCTAAGTTTGCCTCCATGAATGAATTGGCGGAAGATACCTCCTTTGACTTTGAGACCTTCTTGCAAACAACACAACTATCCAATGGTGAGTTCTTTTCAGACACAGAAGGTCCCGGATCATCATCCCATAGAGGACGCCCACATCGTGAAGAACGAAGGATACATTAGGAGGATGAAGCACACCACACTCACGTTGAAGACACACATGAACAAGAGGAGGCACCGGGGCATGAATCAAATGAGAGTGAAGAGGAAGCCCCTGCATACACTGCTCAAATCAGACGGCTATACGAAACTATCAAACAAGTACAAAAAGGCCATAAGTTTTTAGAAGAGGCAAACAAAGCAATGGTGAATCAGTTGCTACAAGCAAAAAATGTGGATCCTCACTTCATCGAATCTTTGAATCTTCTAGCAGACACATGTGGGATTGTAGAAGCTATGCGGACTATGATACGTCGTACTCCCCCTCAATACGACCAATGAAAGCTCGATACGCGACCTCGAAGGGGTAAGATGATTCACATTGAAGTTTCCTCCTCGTTCCCTACCACAGCTCAAGAAGACATTCACATGACCAGTCCCATTGACACTAGTGCCCCCAACGAAAGCACACAAACACTAGCTCCACCATCACTGGCTGTCCATCCCATTGAAACCCTCACCACGAACATTCCTGAACAACCAGTCTCCACACTTCATGAACCTACATCACACATCACCAGTTCTCCACCGGCGCGGTTCATTGGGATGCTCTTCAAAGAGACCTAATTAGGGGACTTAGGATCAGAGAACAGGAGTTAGCCACTGACATAGTACAACACTACATTGATCACCCCATGGAGCAAAGGGGGGGGGGTGGGGGGAGATTGTTGGCTTCATATGGACAGAAGCAAGTATGGGAAGGACCAAAGACGATAGACGCTAGGGGGGGGAGATTGTTGGCATCATACGGGAAGAAGCAATTACGGGCATACTGTTGCTCTAGCACAATGGTGAGAACCACATTAAGAAGCTCCACCTCCTTAATGTCAATCCGCGGAAGAGATAGGAGTGATATGAAGATCGTGAATGTGAGATGAGTGAGAGTGAAGGTGAGAAGCATAAAAATGCACACACACATACACACACACTACAAAGAGACAAGCAAGACACAATGGAAGGTGAGAAATCCACTCTATTGTTCAAGAACACTATTACAAGCTCAAAAGAACTCTAACCTCAAACAAGCTAACCCCAAAAGTGAGCTCTATAGCTCTTTTTATAGTTTCTAGACTAGTTTTGACCGGTTTCACATCTAGTGACCGGCATAGTTAAAAATTAGGTCCTAGATGCTATTTGGAAGGGTAAACGATGTCTAAAAATAACGAAAATTGGTACACTTGTTCTACCTAAGCTCCTCAAGCTCGAGGACTCCTCGGCTTGCACAAAATGGAGCTATGGGTTACAAAATGGGGTTTTCTATGTTACATATGTTACAATAGTGATAAAAATCACTGTTGGAGGTTTTTGGAAAGTATTTGAAAAAATAATTCTTTGAAAAACGATTTGACTGGCTCCCTGCTCTATCGTTACATGCTTCCGTGTCGTTTGTGCCTCTGGCTGCTTCCAACACCCCCCTCCCTCTCGCTTCTGTCGTCCCTGACAGAACCTTGCTGTGAGGTCTGCCGGATATAGTTCTGTAGGAGGTCTTGAGCGAGGGTGTGCTCGGAGATACGAATGCCTCGGGCCAGGTCTGCCTCGAGTTTCTCCCAGTCGATTGGTTGCGGTTCTTCCGGTGGCGGGAGCTGATAATGTGTGGAATAGACCATTCGTTCACAGGCAAATAAGTGTAATAAATGTGTAGGCCTGCTTATGAATACCTCTGAATGGTATTCCGAGAAGCCGGTTGTGAACATCTCTTCGAATGTCTGCTTGTAGCACGCCGGTAGGTACTTTATTCTGCAGTGCCAGGCATAACACACCCGTAGCGATGGCGTTGTACTCATATCATATACCAGATCGAAATTGCCATGCTCAAAGCCCGGGGTGTTGACATGTGGTGCCTTGACGCGTCGGAAGACTTTAAAAATCATTTGCATCATGTCAAAGATTTTGACAGTCATATGCGCCGCTATATCATCCATATGCTTTAATCTAGGGAGCCAATGGCGAATTGTAGCCATCATGTAGCCAACAGTTGGTAACTCAATGGGTGGCTTAAAATAGGGGTAATTCAACCAGTCTTGGCACTGCTTATTGTTTTGTACCTTAATAGCAAAGGCAGTCCAGGAGCGGCGTCGTGGCACTGGTCCCCAACACGGGTTATACTTCAAATGCAAAGGTGCCTTTACCCATGTACTCATCATCTCTGGATACTGCTGTAGTAAATCTTTTCGCCACTCTGGTTGATAGATCCTTCCTTTCTGTGCATCTAGTGGCAAATCAGCCGCCTCGAACTGAGTTGCATGCGATGGTTTCTTACCTGTCTCTTTCTCAATGGCTAACTGGTATTCGGCCATTAACATGAAATATGGTTTATACTCTAGCTCGTGCCCAGATATGTATCGTCGCGGGGCCAAATGAGCAAAGAATGGAGACTGTAATATCTTTTCTTCTATCATCGCCATGGCATGTAATTGTGCCTCTACTCTCGCTGAGTGCGTTGTTCCAAGTTCCTCAATAGTCTTCATCCACGCGGGGGTCGGAAGTTCGTACGTCATCTGACCTTCGGCCGTGACACGTCCGCCTGGGATGCATTGTGGCTCGTACGCTTCTTCAAATGTTTCCTCCACTGGGATGGTGACCGTTTCTTCCTCAGCTGGAAGCTCAGGTGGGGAATCTGGCCTTGGTGGCGCTTCATATACTGCAATCCTTGATTCAAGGGTCGATACCTGGGCCCGTAATGAGTTGAGTTCCTCTAGGAGGTTAGGAGAGGGTCCACAGGTGCTGGTATGTCTTGGGGTGCCGGTTCTCGTAACTGGAGTAATTTGTGATCTTCTTTGAGTTTCTGTAACTCCTCGCTCATGCGGTCGTATTCATCTAGTAATCTTACATGATCGTCTAGCAGCATCCTCATCGAGTCTGAAGGAATGGCTTTGAACCTGCTAGGACTGAGTGGTTGGTCTGGGTGGTCTAGCGCTGCTTCTAAGTTTTCTCGATTCTGATCCTGTAAGCGCTGGTTTTCTTCCTTGGCAGCTGCTAGGTGTCTTCGTAGTAAGCCCATATTTTGTGTTAGAGTTGCATTGCGGACTGTCTGAGCTCTTAATAAGTTGTCCAGGTCAGCAGTTGCTTCCTTGGTCTTTTCTTCGCTTTCTAGTTCCAATTTGTGATAAGCCTCGCGTAATTCGTGGTAGCGGGTGTTCAGAGAGGCATTCTCAATAGACAATAAATTAAGCTGCGACTGTAAGTCATTGGTTGTCCTCTGCAGCTGCTGGTAATTATCACCAAGAGATGTGAACTCATCTCTTACTTGCGTCATACACATGAACATCTGTCGGAATGCATTATCTACAGTGGGTGATAGTATTAACGGGGTGCTAAATGAAGATGCAGTTGGTGTAGATGCAACGGGAATGGGGAATGGGGGTGGGAAGGTGGATGATGTAGTGATTGTTGAAAATTGTGATGTGCCTAAAAATGTGTGTGCCGTGAGTGAAGGTAGTGATGGTGCAGTGGGTGGTGAGATGTCCATGTCAGTGGACGTGTCTAGTGCGGTGACCGTGAATATGGGTGTGATCGTGGGTGCTCGTGCTGGTGTAAATACGGGATTTACAAAGGTTGAGGGGTAATTTACAGGGGGGCTGGCTGGAGCAGCTTGGTGGAAAGGGGAAAGAGGGGTTACAGTGGGTCGGGGAGGTGAGACGGGGGAGAAGGTTAATGGCGGGGGGAATGGGAAGAGGGGTCTTGGAGTTGTGGGGAAAGATGGAAAAGATTGATGAAGGAATGGGTTGGGTAGAAAGGTGGGTGTGGGAGGGGGTAGACTAGGGTTAATGGGTTCGGGAATTGTGAGGTTAGTGGTCGTAAAGACAATTTCTGCAACACCACCGGCGAATGAAGATGTTGGTCTGGGGGAAGGAGGGTGAAGAGGGGAGGCTGGATGGACGGGTGGTGAGAGAGGAGCGGTTGGGGTGGTCGGTACTTCAGTGACTACTGAGGTTTGTACAGTTGTAGCGCGGGGTGGGGAATCTACAAGGATGGTTTCTACGGCCAATGAACTTTCGAGGACGAGGCGTGCCTCCCTGGCTTGTTCTGAAGATTGTGCTCCGGTTGGTACACGAATGTATTCTCCGGGCTTTGAAAGTAGTCGTACTCTGCGGGGGTCAAACTGTGGCAGTGGCTTTCGTTGCAAGTACCTTAGTGCCTCGTTGGAGCCTACTGATTGGACTAATTCTTTGAATCCTTTGATGTATGCGTCTTCGAATCCGTCTGTGACAAGTTCTTGTTCTATTATTTTTTGGCTCTCTTCCTCTGTCAGCTTCTTGCGTGCCCAAACTTTTTCCATAGTTCTATACAGCTTCTTGATAGCCAGTGTGTAAGCTGCTGCGTCGTAAGTTTCATCTTCATGGGTACTTGTATCGCCATGTGTGTCGGTTTGTTCGCCTTGGCCATCTATTTGTTCCTCCTCTTGGGATTCATGTGTTCCCTGGCTAGCTTCGTCGTCATCGGTTGCTGTCCTTTCGTCATCAGAGCTGGACACGACCTGTCCTTGTGGCTGATCCCTGGGTGTGGTAGGGTAGCTAGGCCTTTCAAATTCTTGAGAAAACATTTGTCCTTCTAAAAACTGGAACTCATTGGAGAATGCATCGGGCATCTCAAAATCAAACGTTTGGTCCAGTGGCTCTGCTTGTCCTGGTTCTAAATGCGGTATTGGAAAAGAGAAAGCTTCCGCACCAATAGTGGTGGGAAGTTCAGCTGTTGTGGTGATAGGTTGTGTGGTTGTGGCTGCTTGGGGTGCGACAGTACTGGTGGTGCCCTCCGGCGTAACTGGTCTTGATAACCGTATACGAATTGGTGGTACCGTGGGAGTGGCTGATGTTGTTGACTGCTCTGGAGATGGTTGCGGCGAGGGTGATTCTGGGACTTGTAAGCACGGGATAGTACCTCTCATCCGCTTTCCGGCCCTCCCTTTGCTAGACTTTCTAGCCTTCCTCATGGTGCCTTTGAATGCTTTCAGTTCCTCACTGGTCATGGCACGCTCAATTGGTAAGTCATACGCCAAGCACATATATATGATCCTGGTGAGGGTGCAGCACCCATTGATTACCTTCTTTCGCTCCCACCTATGTTGTGCCAAATAGAGCTGATCAATGATCCAGCTGGCTAGATCAACCGTTTGCGGTCCAGTACATGCTAAGTACAATCCAAACCAGATTCTCTTGTGGGGCATGGTAAAACGATCCTGAGCTGGGAAAGCAAAGTGCTGCATGCATATCTGTAATGGCTTAGAGAGCTCAAGTGTTATAGCAGAAATATCCTCCCACTTAGTTACGTCACCACGCTTCATCTGCTCTGGGACTAGCCGTTCTTTCTCCGTTGGAGTGTGTTTTCCATGAATCTTGATGGCAGCTCTGATTAAATCCTTCGAAAGATAAAATCTTTTGTAAGGTGGTTCATCCACTAAAGAAGGCAAAATAAAGGTTCCTGGGATGTCCTTATTCTCTGAGGCCAGCAAAGTGGTGATTAAATAATAACACCTATAAAAGTCAGGTTTGGGCAGAGGATCACTGAAATACTCCCTGAAACCGGCTCTGGCCCAAACATGAGTTAAGTCCTGGGTGTTCTGTAGGCCTTCGAATTCTCTTGAGAAGAATTGATACTTGCCCCATGTGCGGTCATCAAATGTCATAGTTGCTTCAAAAATGAAGTCAGCATCAGCTAATGGTCCTGCTAGGCCTTGGAACCAGTGAGAGTTACGGTGTGTCTTCTCTGTGTATCCCATAGGTGGGTTATCGATTGGCATGGGTCCCTGAAATCCTTGGAACTCTGGCAGTGGAGCGGTCGGGTGGGATTCTGCGCGTAAAACATTGAGGGGCACCGCAGCCAGGCTGGGGCCTGCTTCCGATGGTCCTGCTTTGGTTTGCATGATGACTGATGAGCTAATGGAAAAGATCTGCTACAAAAGATTAACACATTAGTATGGAAATTAATTATGATCCCATTAAGGTGAGACCGCAATCCCTTTCCATAACCGATGTGTAACCCGTGTAGCCAAGTGTCGTGAAGTGATTAATGCAATGATTATTTGCAAAACTAATGCAGGTCTCTAGACACCTACATGGTCAGATTATGCATACATTTCTTTATGAGCCGTTATTATGCATGATGTGGGGTTTGGGTGTATGAATTTATACAAGGTTTGGTTGAGGGTGAATTAGTACAAGGGTGGAGTTTAAACGGGGTGGGAAAATTGTTAGATAATGGGTTACAAGAAGACGTCTGGATACGTTTCGGTATCCATTTCCTAAGAGTCTTTTAGTGGGTGGTATGTTTCTGCTGAGGTACAAAAAGTGGTATCGGGTTTGGTGGTATTGAAGGATGAAAAGGTTTCTGAGGGGTATATATTACATGGCTTGAGGGTTGGGATATAATACATTGTTTGGGTACCCAAATCTGCATGGGTGTGGGTCTATGGATAAGATATTTCTTGGCGATCCAAATCTGTCGAGTACTGGTACGTGTAGAAGAAGATCGAGGGGACTGTGGATGCGAACTCTGCTTCTGTTGCAACTTTATCCTGTTCTCGTCTGCAGTGTTGCCAATAGCCTGTGGTTGCTGTCCTTTTCGCACCCATATTTGTTTCGTGCCACTTGTTCTGTGATGTTGCTACTGCTGCTTTCCTTCGCTTATCTGGTGGTGTCGTCGGTCTGGGTTCCTCTGTTGTGGTTGACTCATTCGTGGTTGGGTTTGAGAGGTCCATTGGACACTCTGCTTTGGAAAAGAAGGGAGATCCAACACTTGCGTGACCTGCCCATTAGGAAGTGATTCGTTATTTATCTTTAATCTAGGCCAGTCCGCAGCAAGTTTGGAAGGATGAGCACCGCAGGGTGTTGTGCTCATTTGGCCGCTGATGCAACCCACCTGACCGCTGATTGTGTTCAACTGCCCTAGCGGTTGGGTAGCTGCCCCTTCTAGTTTGCAGGAAGCCCCAGGGAAGATATTCTGTCGTCCTTCTGATTGACAATTGTTCCTAGCCAAGCCCGAGTGGGTTGGTGTAGACGTAACGTGACTGGTCTGACCCAAGATCTTCCGGTCTTCCGTCGCATGCGTTTCATAGGGTCTAGGGTTACAAACCTCAATCGGAATGCCGGTAGGGAAGTCAAGCGGTATCACTCGCTTCTGTTCTAAGGTTCCAATCTGTAAGGAGCCTTGTCTAAGATTTAGGTCCACTGAGTGATCGTATAGCCAATCTTGGCCAAGGATTAGGGGTTCTATCAGGTCGTCATCATCGCACACTAGTAGCTTCGCTGTCATGGTCACATCCTTAATGAGGATAGGAAGGTCCACCTCACCCATGCAAGGGGTTTCCATGCCTCCTAGGCCTATGAGGTATGCCTCAATTGGCCGCATTTCTATTCCTGAATCCTTATAGTGGGACCATCTAATCGCACTAGTCGCAGCACCTGAGTCAATTAAAGCCCTGAGCTCTTGGCAAGGGTTGCCGTGCTCTAACCTGACTGTAATGAATGGTCTCCTGTCCACTATACTAGGATGAGTGGTTGACTTTACTTGACACATGGCCATGGGGTATCTGGGTGTAGTTTCCAGATGGTTATAATGTTCTCTCCCTAGTCCTTGTCTTCTTAACTTCATGCGTTTAATGCGTTCTATTGCTTCTGCCTGAGCTTCCGCTCGTATTCTATTTTCTTCCTCCTTACGCTTCTTTGCCAACGTGAGTCGTCTAAGCATATCCTCAGTAAGAGGTTCCTGATATAGCTTGACTCTACAACCACTAATATAATTAGGCATTATATCTCCTTCTAAAGTGGCTAACTATACTGCTCCACTTGTTGAGAGTCTGTTAATGATCATAGGTCCATAACCTCGCTTTTCTAACTTACGTGCGTGTTGCTTTAGCGTATATACTAGAACTAAATCTCCTTCTTTTAGGCCTTTATCTTTCACATGTGCATCAAAATATGCTTTCTGTCGCTTCTTCGCTGCATATATTCATGCTGCTGCCTTTAGCCTGGTTTCTCCTAATTGTTCCAAGTCCATTATTCTCGCTGATAATTCATGGCCGGTCCACTGATGTTCTTGTGCAACCTTAAGGGTCGGTATCAAGAAGTCCAAAGGAAGCACAGCATTCTGACCAAAAACCATCTGAAAGGGAGTTGCATTGAGTACGGTCTTGTAGGCCACTCGATATGCCCAAACAGCGTGGTGTAACTGTTTGTCCCAATCTGAACGTTTGTTGTTCACGAGTTTCGTCAGTACGTTACAAAGGATCTTATTAGTGCTTTCAGCCTGACCATTGGCCTGAGGATGATATGGTGCGGATTTCTTGTGAATCACCATAAAATCCTGTAACAAATATTCAATGACTTGATTTAGAAAGTGAGTGCCTCGATCGCTCACTAACTCTATAGGCAGTCCATATCTTGTAAAGACATTCTCAAATAAGAATTTTGCAGTTGTGTGTGCATCATTCTTTTTCGTGGCTTTTGCCTCTACCCATTTCGTAAGATAATCTGTGGCAACAATAATGTATTCAGCATGTGTACCTTTTGCAGGGGGGTTAATGGGTCCTACAAAGTCTATACCCCACTTAGAAAATGCACGTCCGCCCATCATGGGTTTCAATGGCATTTCATCTCTGTGAGTAGGAAACTGAGTTCTTTGGCACACATCACATCTCTTTACATAGGTATGAGCATCCATGTGAAGAGTGGGCCACCATAATCCTGCAAAGAGGATGGCTTTGATTATCGTATCGGGTCCAAAATGACCTCCTGCAACACCTTGGTGTGTAGTCTCTAGTATGCTCAGATAATCGCTCTCATGAACACATTGTCTTAGATATCCATCTCGCCCTCTTTTGTATAGATTATCGCCAATAAGTGAATAGTCGTGAGCTTCCTGCTCTAGACTGCGTTGTCGAGCTAAGGTCATTCCTTGAGGGAATGTCTTCGTCCTCAAGTATGTCACTAATTGTTCACTCCAGTCTGGTGTGAGAGACACGTGGTATAATGTAGCATGCTCTACTGGTGGTCTTTCACAACAAACATGGCATTCTTTACACAACTTGTAGACATCTGCTTCCATCGTAGGCCAATATACTCCTAATCTATGCAGAGTCTGTAATGTTCGATGTTTTGAATGATGTTGCTTTAGTGCACCTACATGTGCTAATTGCAACCAATTCGCATGTTCTGATTCATCTACACAACAAGCAAGAATCTTTTGATTATCCTGTTTATATATGCTTCCTGCCATTATTTGGTATCTCTGAGATTTGGTAATCTCTCCCTCTTTGATCTTTATCCTAGGATTCTTGGGTCCATATGTGAGAATAGGGACTATAGGCTTAGCCCATTCTGGTGCTATCTCAAGGATAAATAAATATGCATCTGGTAGATCATCCGCTACTCCTTGAGGAGCTTCTCCTGAGGTTAATCTCGAAAGGTGGTCAGCTCTAAGATGTGTCTTTCCTTTCCTGACTACGACTTCAAAATCATACTCCATGAGTAATAGAAACCAATGTATTAGTCGTCCTGTGTTACATGGCTTGTTGACTAAGTACAATAGGGCTTGATGATCTGTAAAGAACTTGAATTTGTTGGCCAACAAGTAGTGCCTAAACTTCTTTACTGCGTAGATCATCCCTAATCCTTCTCGTTCCGTCGTGGTGTAATTTCTTTCTGCTGCGTTTAATTGTCTGCTCGCGTAAGCTATGGGGAGATCTATGTTACCTTCATTCGTGGGTTGTGCTAACACACATCCTATGGCATAATTGGATGCATCTACATGTACATGGAATGGCTTACTCCAATCTGGGGTAGTCAATATAGGTGCTGAGCACAAGCGTCGTTTAAGTTCATTGAATGAATTTTCACATTCATTTGTCCTTTCAAAGTTGGTTAAAAGAGAGTACAAAGGCTTGGCTATGATAGCATACATGTGTATGAATCTCCTATAATAACCGCAATGGCCCATAAATGCCTGTACCTCTTTCACATTAGTTGGTCTAGGTAAATCTGCAATTACCTTCACCTTTTCTTCATCCGTAGAGATTCCATTTTTTGACACAATGTGTCCTAGAATTTTGCCTTGTCTGACCATGAAAACGCACTTTTCTGGGTTCAAAGAGACCTGATATTCTCGACATTTGTCAAATATTTGTCTTAACTCTGGGATATGTGTCTGTCTTACATTTGAATGAGCACATAAGTCATCGACATAAACTTCCAAGCTCTTGCGTAAGAATTCCTTAAAAACATGACACATGCGTCGTTGGAAAGTGGCGGGTGCATTTGTTAAGCCAAATGGCATCACACGAAATGCAAATATGCCCCATTCAGTGGCAAATGCCGTCTTGTGTTGATCTTCTGGAGCAATGGCTACTTGATTATAACCTGAGAATCCATCAAGAAAGCTATAAACTTCCTTGCCCGCAACTCTTTCCAATAGATGTTCTGTGATAGGAAGAGGATAACTATCTCTAATCGTTGCGGCATTAACTTTTTTAAGGTTAATACACAGACGCAATTTTCCATTCTTCTTGGGCACAACCACAATGGGAGATACCCATTCGGTATGCTCAATTTCGTAAATGAATCCTGCTTCTATCAAGCGATCTATCTCCTCTTTAATCTTCGCAGCGTAGTTATCATTATACGTGTACGGTTTCTGCTTTGTCGGTTTTGCATCTGGAGTCATAGGGATTCTATGAGAACATATATCTGGATCTACTCCTTTCAAATCTTTGTAACTCCACGCAAAAACATCTCTATATTCGCGCAATAGGGCAACGAGCTCTTCTTCTTCTTCAGTTGTCAAATCATGCCCTATGTATGTACATTTTTCTTCTTCTCCTTCTATGGCTACGATTATTTTCTTGGTTTTCTCTCGGTTATCATATACTCGTCCGTCATTCGCCTTTCTATTGGGCATTCGTACCATGATTCTTCTATCTTCGATTTCATATTTCTTGAAGTTCTCGGGTACTTCAAATAAAGATTCTTCTTTTTCTGTCATGGTTTCTCTCTTCTTTCTTTTCTTGCCTTCACTCTTAGTAGTCACTTGAGTGGCTAACCTCACCTCATTCGTAATTTCCTCGTGTCTCTGAGTGTGAGTCTCTACCTCGAAAAAATATTCTTCCTCTGATGCAAAGGGTGGGTCCATGATAATTGATTCTAAATCAAAATCGCTTGCATCCTCAAATGCATCAGTGTTAGGTTCACATTCTTCTAAAATTGCATCGCACATGATTGGCTCTATCGTGAAAACTGAGATATCATAGCCATCCTCGTCACAGTGGGGTGTCCATTGTTCTTCATTGATGGCTACATCCATGGTTGCTAGGATTTCTGCCCAACCATGGGGTTCAAACTCTTCATCTGGGAATACTACAGGTTTATAGGCTGGATCCTGAAGGGTTCGTGGATGTTGTTCTGCACCTAAGGTCCTGGCTTCTAACCTTTCTTCCTCTTGTTTGGCTACTTTACACATCCATAAATGAGTATCCTCATGCAACCAAGAAGGATCTGATTCTAATGAGTGCACAGATTTCGTCTCTACTGGTGTCTTATGGATGGTATTCCATTGTATTGGGGGTACATCTCGATGAGAATAGTCTTTAAGATTGACTTTGGTGGTCACCCCTAAATGTTGCAAGTACAAAGAATTAGTTCCCCAATCTTGTACAATTTGCAACTGACGCATGAATGGTCGTCCCAATATCATCTCATAAGCATGGTTTTTTGCAAAGTCACAAATGGCAAAAGTATGCTCAAATTCTACACCACAAGTGGTGAGAGATATGCCTTCTAGTAAGCCTAATGGTTTTTCTATGTGTCCATCAGCCATTTGTAGCTTCATCCTGGTGGGTCTCAATGCTGGCTTACCCCAACGTTTCCATAAAGCGGTAGTAGCTATGGCTACTCCGGCTCCTGAATCTAAGATGGCTTTCGTGGTGTAGCCCTGATGGGTTATCGGAAGATAAGTGTTACCTTCCTCTCCTTCGCTTACATCTCCGATCTTTTCTATGGGTATCTCTGGTACCTTATTTCGTGATCCTATTTGTGAGGGAGTAGTAGCAAGCTCGGGGAATTGATTTGCTACATGTTTCCACAATTCTGGTTTTACCTTCAATAACTCCTCCAGAGTAAGGTTACATTGTACTTTGGTATTCTTGATCACTTCCGTGTTTCTAGGGATTACTGATTCTTCATTCCTCACTATTATCGTGGGTGCTCTCATACTAATAGACTTTGCCTCCCAAGGTCCTGTGAACTGAGGTAATTCTTGTAACGAATTAGATTCAAATCTGGTGTTTTTCACTCAGTTGTTCTTCCTCTACATCATCGTATATAAAGGGAATGTCTTGGGGAAATTGTTCCTGCAAGTCGTCTATTTCTTGAATAGGAGGATGGGTTCCTTGTTCCTTTCTCCATTTCTCTTCTTGGATCTCTCTCAAAAACTCATGTGAGTACCTATGTATGGAAGACAGGTTGTCTTGACTTTCTGAGTTGGGTACTTGAGACAAGGATGGTGCATTCCTTTCCTGTGTCTCTGGGACAATAGGGTTCCTAGGCTGATCCTTTTTCTCTTTGCTATCAATCAAGTATTCTAGCCTCTCCATTAGTCCTTGAAAGTGTAATTCCGGTTTTGCCATGTTATTCCAATTAAGATATCTAGAGGCTTCGAACAAAGCTTGTGCTAGTTCTACCATCTTCATGCAAAGTTTAGTTCTCTCAATTTCTAGATCAGCTCGAGGGTAGTTTTTGCTCATTTCAGCTACCTGAGGTCCCTCTTTTAATCTAGCCTGATATGCACGAAACATCATGTCTAGATTTTCTGGTATGGATTCCGCTACAACTGATCCTGATTTCTGAGCTGGATTCTCTTGATTCAATTCTTGTGAAGTCAATTCTTGGATTTTGGCTCTAGATTCCTTCAAACTTCCTTCCAACTCCGTTATCTTTTTACTCCACTTTCTCTTTATTCTTTCTCTAGAATCTTTCCAAGATTTTGTCTTTTTACTGCTAGATTCTGCAACTTCACTGGTTCCGGCTACTTTCTCTTGATTAAGCTGTTGGTTCTGTAAGAGCGTCTGGGCTCTGGTTATAGCTTGGATAGGCACGTATGTAGGGTTGGATCCATTTGCGTTATTTACAATACCTATCACGTTGATCGGTGTCACATTCGAAGCATTAACAGGGTTCTTAGGACAATCTTTGATTATGTGCTCTTTGCCACAATCAGCACAAAAGCCTTGGATGTTATAGTACTGTGATTGTCCTGCTATCGGGGGATGTGGACAATCCTTTATGAAATGATCTCCTTGGCACCTAAAGCATGGTCCTCTAGGGCCCTGTAGTCTCTGTTGTCTTACTTGGGGCCGTGGATTTGGGTTTGTGTACATCACATGAGCATAGTCGGGCTCCCAACTAGGTTCCACTGGTGGACTATCATAATGATATGTCTCCACATGTTCTGGTGACTCCGTGTAATATGCGGGTGGACTATCTACATGCGTAGAGTCAAAGCTGTTCGAATTCGGGTCACTTTCTGTGATCAAAGGTGAAGAAGGCACTAAGGCCCTACTTAGGTTCTCTTCTGCAGTAGCGTATTTGACTGAGATGACATTCGCTGGTGGGGGTGGCTGCTGAGCTAAGACAGGTTGAGGTCTCTGTTGAGCCTGGTATGGGTAGTTCTGAGGAGGCCTATAGTAATAAGGCTGAGCATTGTATTGGCCTTGATACCTGCCTAGCTGTGGGTATGCTTGCGGGTAGTTCTGTCTCACGGTTTGTTTGTTGTATGGGCAGTCCTGAGCCGTATGATTCGTGTGTCTTCTCTCAATTGTACAGTATTGGCCACTAGGGTTGGCTTGAGGTTGTGGTGCATTGGGGCACACATTCGCCATATGATCACCACCACAGGTGTAACAGCGCTTGTTCATTAGTACCCTAGGTTTGCTAGAAACTCCTAGTTTCTGGGCCACTTTTTCTGCTAGGTCTTCTATCGAGTTAGACAATTTTGTGGATGCTAGAGATGAACAGTCTGAGTCCTTATAAACCTTTGAGAGTTCCAACTCGTCTCCTAAGTTGTCCTCAATGTCTATACAAATTCTTACACATTGCTCTAGCGTTCTGGGTTCTTTTAGGTACACGTAGGAGCGCAGTTTAGAGCTCAACAAGCCATCTAAGAACAATGACACTTGCTTGGCTTGTGAGGGTAGTTCTTGCATTGGACATCGTTCAACATATTGTCTAAACCTACGTCCTGCCAGTCTTACGGTTTCTTGAGGGGTCTGTTTAAAGCTATGAATCAACGAAGACGTGTCATGTCTAATCCCACTTTTAGAGAATTCAGTGATGAATGACTCTAAAAAGTGATGGATGTCTCTAAATTGCCTTTGTTGCAATGGTTGGAACCAAGTTAAAGCGGTATTCTTTAACGTTAGTCCAAATGCGTTGTATTGCGTGAACATGTCTTCAACTTGTTCGGCTCTTAGTACTTGCTTGAATTCTGCGACATGGTCATAGGGATCTCCTGTCACATCAAAATAATTCTTCATTGATTTCACTAATTGAGTGGGTCTCAATATTCTTGCGTGTTCGCGTGGTCTAGGTAGAGGAAAATTATCTCTACCACCTGGTATTCCATGATCTCTTTGTCTATCCGCTCTATTAGTGTCTGTGGTTGTTCTATCTCCCCCTATGGGATGATTGAAGCTTACTTCCGGTCTCTCTTTATTTCTCTCTCTTTGATTTCCATGGGCTGAGGATGTTCCTGCCCCTTGTTGACTTGTATTCATGTTCGTTCTAGATGGAGGGAATACCAATTCACCTCTCCATGTGTATGTGCTTTTAGCGCGGTCAGGCACCACAAAGACTCTTTCTGAAGTCTCATCCAGGTATACAACCTTTCCAGGTGTATCCGGGTCCTTGAACTCGTATATAGTGATGATACCTACCTCACTAAGTATTTCGGTCTTGTATCTCCAAAAGGCTTCATCAGTTTCTTTATTTACAAACAACTCTATGCTTCTGTTGTCCTGAGGGATCCAGTCTGGGATTAGTACTCGTGTTAATACAGATTTCCCTCTAGGTGTTCTAGGCTCTTCTAATGATTCTTTTCCTTGAGATTTTGCTTCCGTCTCTGGTTGAATCACGCCAAACTCGTTGGTATTGTTTGGCTGCGTACTTAAGATGTACATCGTTCCTTCCTTGTCTATGTACGCGTCTCTCTCGAATTTCACCACTGGATGTTCCAATCCAATGGGTTGATCGGGGTTGTGCATTTGCACCACTTGCCTTCGCAAACCATCCTCATAGATGCGAGCACCTAATCGGTTGGTTCGGAGAAACTTTAGTTGCGTTCTATAGGGTCCTTCTGGTTTTTCTAAGTAGGCTACATTCGACCCTCCTTCTGGTTTTTCTGTGCTAAATGCCATTTCTGATTCACTAGTGTCTGAGCTCTCGTAGGGGTAATTACTATTCAATTGCTGAGCCCACGATCGTGCAGTAGTTCTTACACTTGCCTCTGATGATCTAAGGCTTCGTCGGTCTGACTTACCTATATGTTTGCCCGATCTAAGGTTCATTAATTTTCTTCCTTGCACACTCAGTACACGCTCAGATCGTCACCGATTCTTTGTTATTACTGTCTTGATTCTTTTTAGATTTCTTTAGATTCTTGTCTTAATGTATGCGTCAGGAATTCGACTTTCCGTTATAATTTTGAGTTCTCGTTCCGTCAAACTTATGTTCTTTCCTTTAGGTTTTCGTGTCACACACCTTTACTTTAGTCTTGAACTTGATAAATTTAACTCTCTTGAACTTGAGGCATTCCTATCGTCTTAATCCACAATGCTAACGTTTATCCTAAGCTAAGAATTGTCTGAGGGGGTTGAGTAATCTTCCAACCTCGAGTCAGCTTTTCTGGTTGCTCTGATGCCCAAGAAGCCGCGCTTCCCAAGCATTATGCCCTTCACTGCCTTGCCTTGGTTGCCCTTGATTGCCCTTGCTAGACCTGGAAAAATCCAATATTAGACCAATTCACAGTTGGATGATCAAGCACTTAAGTATATACACCTTTTAAGTCCCTTCCCTTTGCCCAACTTTTCAATGCTTGCCCCCTGGCTTTCTAGTCCCAAACTAGGTCAACCTCAAAATAGCTTGTCTAAAAATAGACGTATCCTTTAAGAAAAAAACAGTTGAGATCGGCTTTCTAACGAGCTATTAAGGTCAAAAAACGGACTTCGGATGAAAAAGTTATGACCGTTCAGGCCCTGGGGGGTAAAAACTGTCAAACAGGTTTTTCTCCAAATATGAGCTAAGGGATCTCCTATGAGTCTAATCACCCAAAACTTTCCCAAAAATAGCCCCAAAATTGGCCAAAAAATGAAGCCCTAAAATTTGCGATGGGGGTGCACAATCGCGATGGTCTGAGATGATCGCGATGGTCTGGGACCGTCGCGATGGCGTGAGGGTGCACCGTCGCGATGGCGTGAACTGGCGGGCAGTCGCGATGGTGTGAAAGTGCACAATCGCGATGGCGTGAAATTGGACAATCGCGATGGCGTGAGTGCGAACCGTCGCGATGGTCTGAAGTGAACCGTCGCGATGGCGTGAAAGTGGACAATCGCGATGGCGTCAGTCAACGGTCAACGTGGACAATCGCGATGGTCCAAAGTGAACCGTCGCGATGGTCACAGATGCGATGGCTTGAGCCAATCGCGATGGTCTGGGCGCGATGGCATGAGCCAATCGCGATGGTCCGAATTTTTGAAGTGTCACGATGGTGTGAGGGTGTCGTCGCGATGGTCCGAAAAATGAACCGTCGCGATGGTCTAGATTGCCACGTGGCAGCGTCGGCGTGATGGCGTGAGCCAATCGCGATGGCATGACACAATCGCGATGGTCAGAGACCGTCGCGATGGTCCACCAAACTATGAATTTTTGGGATGCAGCTATGGATTCCTGTAGGCGCAGGTGTGCTCTTCACGCTGGTGTGGTCGCCTTCTCCAAATTCCGAACTTTGCAGACCATCGCGATGGTCTGGCACAGACGGAAATTTCTGACAGAAACTAAAGTTTTTACCTTTTTGCAGCCTTCCTGATGCACTGGAGCTCTGTACCTGCAAGAAAACTCAAGAAAACAAAAGTACACACAAGCACAAAAGTTCTCTCTCACTCTCTCGCATGCACAAATGAGGGGAAATGAGGAGAATGGATGGATATGGTGAATTTTCTGATTTTTTTGGAGATGAAGATGATGATGCGGTGATGACGATGGAGTATGGGGGAGGTGAAAAACACTAAAAACTAAGTAAAAACAACAACAAAAACTAAAACTTTTACCTTCCAACGCCACTTCTTGCTATACTCTTACCATTACACATTCGTCCTAGACTCGATCCCCGGCAACGGCGCCAAATTTGGTGTTGCTCTAGCACAATGGTGAGAACCACGTTAAGAAGCTCCACCTCCTTAATGTCAATCCGCGGAAGATATAGGAGTGATATGAAGATCGTGAATGTGAGATGAAGTGAGAGTGAAGGTGAGAAGCATAAAAATGCACACACACATACACACATACTACGAAGAGACAAGCAAGACACAATGGAAGGTGAGAAATCCACTCTATTGTTCAAGAACACTATTACAAGCTCAAAAGAACTCTAACCTCAAACAAGCTAACCCCAAAAGTGAGCTCTCTAGCTCTTTTTATAGTTTCTAGACTAGTTTTGACCGGTTTCACATCTAGTGACCGGCATAGTTAAAAATTAGGTCCTAGATGCTATTTGGAAGGGTAAACGATGTCTAAAAATAACGAAAATTGGTACGCTTGTTCTACCTAAGCTCCTCAAGCTCGAGGACTCCTCGGCTTGCACAAAATGGAGCTATGGGTTACAAAATGGGGTTTTCTATGTTACATATGTTACAATAGTGATAAAAATCACTGTTGGAGGTTTTTGGAAAGTATTTGAAAACATAATTCTTTGAAAAACGATTCGACTGGCTCCTTGCTCTATCGTTACATGCTTCCGTGTCGTCTGTGCCTCTGGCTGCTTCCAACACATACACGCAGATCTAGCACTGAGGCAACCCATCAATTTTTTTCAATCCTTACATTATTTTAAAAGTGATTCTCATCACTGAAAAACCATTGTAAATACCGTTTCACCTTTTTGTAGCTCCATTTTGTGCAAGCCGAGGAGTCCTAAAGCTAAAGGGCAAAATTTTGATGGGCATGTTAAAAAGCTAACTGCACCATCTACTTTGATAGTCAAGATTGAATAAATTAATGCTATTTTTGATGATGTTGATGTGTTGACACTTGATACTACTATGCCAATTGAGGCTCTTATGGCTGATTCTCTTTCCCACACATGGTTGCTACATTTTGGTGCTTCTTTCCATGTGATACCACATAGAAAATGGTCCTCTAATTATGCAGCAAAGTCTCTTGGTACCGTGAGACTTGCTGACTCTTACTAGTGTGATGTGCAGTTCATTGATGGTTCAAAATTTACTATGCATAATGTATGCCATGTACCTCAGTTATCATGTAGTTTGCTGTCAGTTGGTCAACTTGATGACCTTGGTTACAAGGTGGTTTTCTATGCTCAGTCCTTTTGCATATCAAAGGGAAATATGGTTATTACAAAAGGAAGCAAAGTTGGCTCACTTTGTCCTTTATTTGTATCACACAAAGAACATTTGTTAGCTGTTACAAACAGCCCATGGCTTGTATTTTGCATGGACGTTTAGGCCATATATCACGTAGCGGAATGGAAAATCTTTCTCGTTCTAGTTAGTTACCTATGTTATCTTTCTTTGATTTTTCATTTTGTGAGCATTGTCAAATATGTGGAAAGCAAACTAGGAATGTGCACAAAATGCACATTGAATCTTCAATTTATCCCAGACCTAATGTCCGGCCTAGTTAAAAATTAGGTCCCTAAGCTATTTCGGAGGCTCAAACGAGCTCTGAAAATTATGAAACTTGGTAGGCAATTACTTCTAAAGCTCCTCAAGCTCGAGGTGAGGTTACATATTTCCTAGGTATGCAGGTGATATACACAGATGAAGGAATGTATTTGACTCAGAGAAGATACATTCTCGATCTACTTCTCAAGTTCAAAATGGAGAACACAAAACCTGCAGGTACACCTTTGGAGATGAATCATAAACTTAGCATTTATGAAGGTGAGAAAATTGAAGACATAAAAGAGTATCAAAGCTTGGTAGGTAGCTTGATATATGCTACTCATACAAGGGCAGGCATCTCATATAGTGTCAGAGTGCTTAGTCAATTCATGCACTCACCAAGAAGATCATGTATGGATGTAGCTAAGAGAGTACTTAAGTATCTCAAAGGTACAATCAACGAAGGTATATTCTATTCTTACTCTTCATATTTGGATATCAAAATCTATTCAGATGCAAATCGGGTAGGAGCTAAGGATAATAGAAGCAGTACTTATGGTTACTTAGCATTTGGAGTTTCAAAGCTAGTGTCATGGAGTTCCAAGAAGCAACCAAGATTTTCTTTATCCTCGACTGAAGCAGAGTATAGAGGTTTGACCATAGCAACTCAAGAGGCCATATGGTTAAAGGCATTGTATACAAATTTGGGACTTGTGAGTTCCAAACCTCACATATTTGGAGAAAATGTAAGTTCCATGCATCTAGCGGCAAACCCTATTTTCCATGCAAGAACCAAACACATAGAGGTGCATTACCACTTCATCAAGGAGAAGCTCATGGCAAAGGAGATTGATATTTCTTTTGTTCCAACTAAAAAGAAAGTAGCAGATATGATGACGAAGGCACTTGATGGAATAAAGCTTTGTAGATTCAAAGCTATGGCAGGTATTCAACCTATCCGAGAATGAAGACTCAAGCATAATTTAGCTTGAGGGGGAGCTGTTGGAACATCAAGCTTACACTATGTTTGAGGAGGATTTGATCTACATCAAAAACTATCGCTTTGATTACAACATCAGAATATCCGTTGGACTCTTTTACCTATGCTCATTTATTGTATTTGTTAAGATATTTTTGATGGTTCATTAACTGTTGTAAAGACTTGAGCCTTACACATGTAAAAGAAGCAAGATAGAGCCCGAATCCCATGAATTCGTGGTGGTTGAGTTGCATTCAATCAAGCAATCAATCACCTAAAAGTAGATCAAACTAGATCTTCACTTTTCTAGATTGTAGGAAAGTGAATTGATTCCCTCCAACAATCATTCCCACCTTCAATTGAATTTAAAATCCACCTATACAACTTGTGGAACACTTCTAGAGTCTACATAAAGACTTTACGTGTCACTTGTACGATACATGGAAGCAATATACATACACTTGTGACCAACATTGTCTTGCTCCTTCAATTCTCTGCATCATCTTCTTTTCCAATAGTAATCTTGCAGAGGTTGCTTCTCTCTCTACAAAGCTCCAAATTGAGTGCACGATAGTGCATTAGAACGCTATTAGTATCTAGTTTATGGTTATAAATATTCATAGCATTTGGTTCAGTAGATTGGGAGAAATCATAGTTTTTTGGTCTCGGCATCAACAAGTTCTTTCAGTTATGATGGTCAAAATAGTGCATAAGATTGACACATTAGTAATTTGTAATGTTTGAGAGTGTTACGTCCCAAGCACGCCCCTTTGCGAGTTTCTCCTCTTCTTTAGAGATCTCCTCATCCGATTTCTTTGCTTGTGAAATGGCTACATCTAGCCATTTGCTCATTCGAAAGGTTGGAAGAGGTTAGACACTTTGTGGAAAAGGTAAAGAGTGAGCAGAGCAATTCTTTCTAAAATGGGCTCTTTCCTGTGCATTTGCCTTCTTAGCAAGCTCATAAATCTCCAACCACTTCTGCATGGGCTCAAAGCTAAGGATGCAAAACTTCATTGCCTTCTCTCTGAAAATCGAGTCCATTTTTCTTTAACTCCCTTGACCCTATGGCTCATTGCCTACAACATGAGCATCTTCATCGTCACTCCATAAGCAAGGAATTTCTGGGCCCGACATGCCTAGAAACTCTGTTATGAATACCAAAGACTCTTGCATGAGCCACCTCTTTGCCATTCTACCCTCTGAGCATGCTCTCTAACAAAGAAACCCTTTTAGTGTCTTCATGGACTGCTCCAAGAAGCACATCCATCGACTATGGACAGTTCCTGCCATTGCAACTTCATTAACCACATGAACTAGTAAATGAAGCTGAATTGTGATAATTCTTGTAGGAAAGTACTTTTCAACCATACAAATAGCCTCTATTGCATTGATTTTGGCACTCTCTATGCTATCTCTCCTTATATGTTTAGATGAGATCCATCGTACCAAGAAAGTGAATTTGTAAATGGTTATTCCCACATCCTTTGAAAGACAATCTTTCATAACTACGAGGAGCAAAAATTCCAACAACATGTCAATCATGAGACTTGAGACCTCTGAGATTGTGGTTCAGTATGAAGGAAGTCTTTAGACACCTTATCCACCTTCTTCACCTCTTGTTCTTCCATCTTGTAGAGCAACCAAGGAGCTCTTCATAGCAGCACTATTCCATTTGGCTTGGTAATTGCCCATAACTCTTGTATACAACCTTGCTCTTCCAAGTCATCCCTTTTCCCTTTGCTTTTTTTCTTTTAGATCAATGACTTCCAGAGCATGTCCCATATTCTTGAAAATATGCATTGGGTCCACCAAGTAATTGATTAATAACTCACCGCAATGAGGGAGATCATGAAATATGGATAGTTGTTTCATGCCAACAATTTATGTTCATCCATCCCACAACTGCTTCCAATTGCATGTTTGTTAGCTAAATTGTCCTTCACATCCTTCATGTCCATTGGGTGGATATCTATGATGCTCTTCATTCTTGGGATGATAGGAAAGTGGCAAAGAACCTTTGTGGGGACTACTTTACCCATAAGCTCTTCCCTAAACCTTTTTTCTCCACACTTTAGACATATGTGGATGTGCTCATACTCATTGAAAAAAAGAATGCAATGATTCGGACAGGCATGAATCTTTGTGTTGTACATACCCATGGAATGTAATAATGTTCCCACGTATTGGAGGCATGTCATTACCATTTGGAAAAAAATGATCTTTCAAAAGCCCATGACGGATAAGAAATTACAATGATATTAGTAAACAAACCTATTTCAATGCAGCAATGAAAGTTTTAATTCCACTCTACTTGAATAATTCAAAGACCATCCATAAATGGATTGATGATTGAGTATCACAAGTGACACATGTAGAAAAAATATTTTTGCACCATTGTAGAGTGGTAACAAGCTAATTTTCACATGTTCTAATGTTCTTTGTTGGCTTCTGATCATACAAATTATGTTGTATCCATGGAACCCATGACATCATTTCCACCATAATGGTCTTCCTCCATGTCATGAAATGCCTTGAGCATTTCTTCATCTGTTCATTCTCTATCGTGGTGCCAATAGCTTGTGCTTCTGCATCCCATTTTGTTCCCTTCTACCCAAGAGAGGTAGATGGCACAATGTTGTGTGGGGCGATCTACTCACCTCTCAAACCATGTGAGTGGAAGCATATGTTTTGTAATCGATCTAAAGCAAAGGATCCATATTCTCAAATGTGTGTAGTACAAACCTGTTGCTTATGAAATATCTGATACTTACATGTCTATCTACCTATCTTTCTCTCGCTCTATCTATCTATCTACCTATCTTTTTCTTTCTCTCTCTCTCTCTCCCTCTCCCTCTCTTTCTCTCTCCCTCCCCCCTCTCTCTCTCTTCCCCCTCTCTCTATGCTCCCTCTCTCTCTATGGTCTCTCTCTCTCTCTGTCTTTGTGTGTGTGTGCATAGTGATCTCCATTTCTTCCTCTTTGGCTATTTTTCTTATGGTACAATTTCTAAATATCAATTATCTTTCAAACACTCAAACTGAGATTTTTATCACTATTTGTAATTGAGAACCTAATTCCTTTCATTGATCTTCTTCTTGTCTCTTCCTTGTGTATGTGTGTGTGCGTGTGTGCATCTTGTGTTCTTCTCACCTTCATCCATAAGCATATTATTTGTGCATGATCATAATATCATTCTCACATCTCCATGGATTGACAATTAAGAAGGTGAATCTCCTTGACATGGTACTCATCCTTGTTTAGGGTGACACAAAATTTGCCATTGTTTCCAGGATCATGCTCGAGAATGAGTGTGTGTTGATAAGAGTAGAATTCCCTAACACCATCTATATGCATTAGAAACATCAAGAAAATTATATGTTTTTGGCTCTGTCACCATATGCCAAATGTGTTTTTACAAATGATAGACCTTTTCTATCATGACAAACCTTTTCTATCATGAAAAACCTTGTCTATCATGACAAACCTTGTCTATCATGACATATCATATCTATCATGACTAGTTGTCTCTATCGAAGACCATCCATATGTCGGACACTGTCTGTCATGATCGATCACATGTCTATCGAGAGAAACTAGTCTACCATGACACACCCCCTCTCTCACGATAAACAGAAGACCTCAAGAGACATGATCTATCATGATAGACTGATCTATTGCAAGAAGGCCCCTCTATCGAGAGATATCCCCCTCTATCATGATATACCAATTCCATGACACATTAAATTTCTCATAGATGCCCATCTATCACCATAGACCACCCTCAATCATGATAGACTCATCTATCGTGTTAGACCAAGGGTCTATCACAACACATCTACTCCCTACAATAGGCCCCATCTATTGTGTAAGGCCCCCATTGTTGTGAAAAACCCTCATATCATGCCAAACTACCTACTCGACAAAAATTAGGGTTAGCATCTGTGTATTCGAGACTCGCACAAGGGGTCTAAGCATAAAACAAAGGCGTGAGAGATCCTCTTGCACAAGAGATGACTGCAATTGTGACTTGAGGTTAGAAGACTCAAATCCTACTTTGTTAGTTTTATCCTAAGCTAAGATTCTTCGCTCTAGAAGTAGGACTTAAGGTTATGATAAGAATCCTCCAAGTCCAAGATACTCTTTGAAATCAAGCTGAAGACCTTTAAACAATTGAAATCATGGAAAAACATATGGGTAAAAGAATTTAATAAGAAAATTCTATTATCAAGTTCATTAACTCAAGTATTCCTAATGACGACATACTGAGTCAAAAATTGAAAAAGTAAAATAATTTAATAAGAAATTGATAAGTGGAAAACCATTAAATTGCAAGTATTCAAGGATGTTAAAAGAAAAAACTAGGCTAAATGCATGGACCTTAGATCAGTTAGACACCTTGACAAAGCGGATTGACAAATCGTAAGATCATTTGAAACTAGTCTCAACCACATAGCGAGGTCCTAGTCCAAGTAGTAAGGTAACCGCCCATTGAGTGAGAGTGAAGAGACAAGTGAAACAGACAGTTCCTATAGCATCAAGGGACGGACTCCTAACAATAGGGAAACCTATCGAGAGGTGTCAAAAGGGTCTTATAAGACACATCTAGAGTACATCCAAACCAATAGATTAGGTTCTTGCATATATTAGGATGTTTTGAGATGATATGTGGTACAATTTAGAAACTCAAAGCATGACTTAGATCATCGTGTAGTTATATTAAAGAATGGTTCATACATAGACAAGCAGGGAGCTATGTACATTGTTACTAGTCACCTTGATAGAACGGATAACTTTGGGAATGTTCTCTGAGAATTAGAAATTTGAGATCTAGATGAGGATGATCAAGAGGATTTACTTGTCACTTCTAGTAAGAAATCTATAGTGACAAGAATCATACCAACAATAAGGATACCTCAAGACAATGCCACCATAGACCCTTGGTGATTAGCAAAGCCAATATGCATAGGATGTTGGGAAAGATGGATGGACACTTCAAGATGATGAGTAGGTACTGCCAAATCTTGCTTTGTAACAGCCGTTTGATGCTTCAGAGTTGATAAGTGGACCTTCTTAGCTTTTCAATGACACCATAAAATGGCATATGTACTTTGGAAATGATGTATGAAAAAGTTGAATCAAAACAGACAACTTTGAACTTCAAGTCTTCAAGAAAACATTCTATTTTTTGTTAGACACCTGCTGTATCTTTTGCTCAGTATGACCAACACAGTAGGAATTGGAAAAATTCCTTTTAGGGGTATCTAATTAGCTTAGCAAGCTGACTATTCCAAGTAGAATCACTTAAAAAGATTAACTATGCTCAGAGAAATTAATTTAGCAAGTAAACCTTTACCCCCGATATTTTAGGACTATTGCAAACTTCGACCAGTGATCACCTCGATGCACTTTTCTCTGAACTGGCTGAATAGAAATCCTTCAAATTTTGATAGCATATAGAGTATTTTGATGGGTTCCAACAAGCTATAGATCTTTGAATTTGGTGGAGAAATGCATGATATATGATCTCCATACATTGACATACTTTCAGACACTATGACAGAGAACTCAGAAATGAACAATGTAGATATATGTATTAATGAACACTATGGTACAATGCCATAGGCATGAAGATCATTGCCTAATGGTGTAGGAAGGTGTGGGCTATAGTGTATGCCTCACACACACTCAAATATAAGACTCAAGAGCTTGAAAAGTGACTTGCATACCCGCGACTTTTTGATGATCACTTTTATAGTAGTTGAGTTCAAAGTTTGAACTTGAATTCAAACTTTGGCTCTCTATAATCATGCTCCTACATCCTAGGAGATATTCCATCAATCAAAGCTAACTTTTCCACGAGTTCCTTTTTGGTAGGTGTTTACAAAGATTCCAAGTCAAAATGTGACTTTTACAAAAGGATAAAGTGGTAATTAACCACTAGCGTTGATTCCTATGCATCTTCATATGTGTATGAGCTACAAGCCAAATGTGTAGGCTTGTGAATTGCACCAACAACTCCCCCTCAAGCCAAACATTTTGGCTTGGTCTTCATTCTTCAGTCTTCATGTATATCCTACAATCCAATCATTGATTTGAACCTGCAAAGTTTGGTTCAATCCAATACTTTAGTTAACAAATCTGCACATTGCATGTTGGTAGATACATACGTTAGTTGAACGTCCTTGCTGCCCTAGGCTTGTGCATAAACTGACTCAGTACACTAACTCCATAAGCAATATCTATCCTTATTAAGGTAGCATAGTTCAAACTTTCTACAATGCTTTGATAACCTGTAATGTCATTAAGTTCATCACCTTCATGTGCACTTAGTTTTAGGTTTACCTCCATTGGAGTGCTTGCAACTTTGGCATCCTGCAAATGAAACTTCTTCAACATATCCTATATGTACTTTCTCTGAGTAATATAGATTCCAGAGTTAGTATAGACTAACTCAAGTCCAAGAAAATACTTTAGTAGACCAAGATCACTGTTCTTGAACTCCTTCATCATCTGATGCTTGATTTGTGTGATACCATTGACATCATTACATGTAAGTATGATATCATCAACATATACACATAGGTATATTACATCTGAATTGCTTCTCTTGAGGAATAGAGAAGTGTCTGCCTTACTCATGACAAAACCTTGGTCTTGAAGGTATGTGGTCAACCTGTGATTCCATGCCCTAGGTGCCTGCTTTAATCCATAAAGATATTTATTCAATTTGCACACATATGTTATCTTGTTTGGATCCTCATAGCCAGGAGGTTGTGACATATATACCTCCTCTGAAATCCATCCATTCAAAAAGGCATTTTTTACATCCAATTGGTACATGTTCCAATTTTTAGATGCAGCCACACTTACCAATACCCTGATGGTTGGCATCTTGGCCACAGGTGAGAATGTTTCTTGAATTCCCGTCCTCTATTGGTGTATACTTGATTGGTACCACATTAGTTGGTATAGGAGGTTGTTGTCCAAGCACAGGTCTTGGTTGTTCAGTATAGCCTGATTCCCTTTGAGCCATATAATCTCTTTCCTTGATGGGTTGTTTGTTATAGAAGCATTCCTCCCTGGTATGGTTTGTCCATTTTCTCTCTAGTGTACAGTACTTAAGTGTCTTCCTATCTTGTAAGTGTGGTGGCTTCTGATATGGGCATTGTTGTGCCAGATGATTTTCTCCACAAATGTAACATTTTTTATTTCTAGAGTTTATCAGATTAGTTTTAGTGCTTACCTCTAGGGCTTTAGCAATAGCCTGAGCCAACTCTTCTGCTGGAGGAATTTTGTCTTCATATGATCTCGGTTGATCAAATGCTAACAGATCTTGACCTCTGTTGTCCTCCAAATCTATTGCTTCCTTTACACAGGCTGTTAAATCAGGACATCTTCTATAATACACTAGGGTTCTTAGTTGGGCACTTCTCAAACCCTCAATGAATAAGGATACCTGTTTTGCCATGGAAGATACTTCCTCTCTTGGGCATCTATCAATGTATTGTTTAAATCTTCTGGCTGCTTCTCTAACATTTTCATCCTTTTGTTGTTTGAAACTATGTATCAATGTGGCTGTACTATGTTTTATCCCGGTCTTAGAGAATTCCCCAATGAAGGCTTCTAAGAAAGATTCAATATCCTGGTACATTTCCTTTCTCAAAGGAATGAACCAAGATAAGGCTGGTCCTGTTAGGGTTAGACCAAATGCCTCAAATTGTACTTTGTAATCTTCTACCTCTTCAGCTCTGATCAATTGCCTAAATTCTGCAGCATGAGCATGAGGATCTGAATAACCCTCATATTGGTTCTTCATACATTTGGCAACTTGGTATGGTCTAAGCATTCTACCCTGAGGCTGCCAATGGGATCTTCTTCTGAGTGGGAAGTCATTATATCCTTCTGGTTCCTTGTCAAAGGGATTTGGGGAAATCTGTGTCCTCCTCCCATGTTGTTCATTACCGGTATAGTTTTCATTTGGCCTAGGTAAATTTGTCTGCTCCATGTTATGTTCCCAAGGTCCTTTGTCAGTACATTGCCCTAGATCATTTGAATTTTCTGGATCTTGAGAGAATATGTACACACATCCTTGCCTATCTTCATATCTCCCATCTTTGAATTGAGCTACAGGAGTTATATTCAGGGGAACTTCTAAATTTCTCAATCTAATGAGAAATTTATACATTCCATCCTGATATACATAGGTTCCAAACCTATTTGTATACATGTACTTGAGGATATTTCTAAAATCCCCAGTTTCCATAGGCTCATTTGTTTCATTTATGTTTTCCATGTTGTTTTCTTGCCCTAAACTTCTTTCTTGCCCTTTGCCTTTTACTGTCTCTGTCTCCTTCCTTATTAGGTCTTGTTTAGAAAGTTTGTTTCCAGATCTAAGTAACATTCAATTAATTTTCACAATCTCAAACTCAAAAGAGTGTTTGTCAAAATTTCCTAACTAAGGTATTACTTTTTCCACAATTTTCTGACTATATTTCTGTTTTTTTTTTTTCCACGATTTTCTGACTATTTTTGTATTTTTCACGATTTTCTGCCTAAAGTATTGATTTTCCACGATTTTATGATTATAATCGTGTTTTCTGATTATCTCTATGTTTTTCACGATTTTGTGATCAAAATCGTGTTTTTCACGATTTTGTGTGAAAATCGTATTTTTCACGATTTTCTGACTATTTTTGTATTTTTCACGATTTTTTGCCTAAAGTATTGATTTTCCACGATTTTATGATCAGAATCGTGTTTTCTGATTATCTCTATGTTTTTCACGATTTTGTGATCAAAATCGTGTTTTTCACGATTTTGTGTGAAAATCGTATTTTTCACGGTTTTGTGTGAAAATCGTGTTTTTCACGATTTTGAGTGAAAATCGTGTTTTTCACGATTTTGTGTTCAAAATCGTGTTTTTCGAGATTTTGTATGAAAATTGTGTTTTTCACGATTTTGTGTTCAAAATCGTGTTTTTCGCGATTTTGTGTGAAAATCGTGTTTTTCGCGATTTTGTGTGAAAATCGTGTTTTTCGCGATTTTGAGTGAAAATCGTGTTTTTCACGATTTTGAGTGAAAATCGTGTTTTTTCACGATTTTGTGTTCAAAATCGTGTTTTTCGCGATTTTGTGTGAAAATCGTGTTTTTCACGATTTTGAGTGAAAATCGTGTTTTTCACGATTTTGTGTTCAAAATCGTGTTTTTCGCGATTTTGTGTGAAAATCGTGTTTTTCACGATTTTGAGTGAAAATCGTGTTTTTCACGATTTTGTGTTCAAAATCGTGTTTTTCGCGATTTTGTGTGAAAATCGTGTTTTTCACGATTTTGAGTGAAAATCGTGTTTTTCACGATTTTGTGTGAAAATCGTGTTTTTCGCGATTTTGTGTGAAAATCGTGTTTTTCACGATTTTGAGTGAAAATCGTGTTTTTCACGATTTTGACTGAAAATCATGTTTTTCACGATTCTGTTCCCAGACAATCGTGATTGCTCACAGATTGTTAATAACACAATTTTCTTATGAAAATCGCGTTCTGGGAATCGCAATGTTATTCTAATCGTTCAAAATCGCGATTTTGTGTGTGATTTACAGAATCGCGATTCTGAATGATTTTTTGAATTTTACAAGTTTTGATTTTTCAAAATTTTCTTTCTACACCAGAATCGCCTTACTGAAATTTTAACATGCAATGAAACATTTATATGCAAAATTAAGGTTTTCCTAATGAAAAAACTCAAAATACAGAGAATCGCGATTCCGTGATTTTTAGTTATTTCTCATTTCTTGGTGCTATGTGATCACTTAATGCAAAAATGTGTATTCCAAATTAATGATACAGTCTTTACCTTGCTTGCTTCGTAGAGAAATCCTCAAAAATCCACTGTTTGCTGAAAGTCGCGATTTTGCTCTCTCTCTCTCTCACTCACTCTCACTCAAATGAATTTTTCTTTGAATTTCAGGTTTTTATAGTGTCCAAAAAATCGCGATTTTGTTTGATTTTCACTATTCCTCACTCTTTCACTTGTTCAACTTCACTTACTCAATCTTAATTACCTCCACTACACTTGCTTATCTCCAAGTACCCAAATATGCTAGAAATTTCCAAAAATTTCCCTTTACAGGAAATCGCGATTTTGTGTAGAGAATCGTGTTATGCAATTTTGAGTATTCTTTGTCCTTGTTTTCTTTCAATACCTTCTCTTTTTTGTAATCCACCCAAATCCTAAACTATTACACCAAAACCACAACCTTTGCTCAGAAAGTCGCGATTTTGTACAGAAAATCGTGTTTTTGCATACTTTTAATTTTATGAAAATTTGAGTAGTCTCTTCTTCTTGATTCCCTTCAACACCATTTAACAACTTCAATTCAACAATCACTTGAGATGTTGCTCCAGAATCAACACTTTTTTCGGAAAATCGCGATTCTGTGCAAAGAATCGTGTTTTCTAATTTTTTGGTTTTTTGACCATTTTTTTGTTTTTCTTCCACTTTTCCACAATCACTCTTGTCCACTACACCTCACTTCAGCTTCCTAACAAGAAAAGAAATTTGTTTGATTGTTTTTGATGAGTTTTATGAATTTGTTTGGTATTTTTGCCCTAAAAATAAAGGTGAACACTTTACTTAGGGTTTCTGGTTTTGGTGATCCACTGATCCCATGTTTCTTGATTGGTTATGAGTTTCTATGTCCTTAGCTATCACTAAAGTGCAAAAGAAAATCTCTCAATTGAAAATGTGTTATGGAAGGCAACCAATTTTTGCAAAGATAAACTCAATCACATCTTTCTTTTCAAAATGCAGGACAACTCAAGATTAATGCTTAGATTTGGTCAACAACTGAATCTTTTATACTTACTTCTAGCTACTTTAACTATCGTTTCCTTAGTATCACCATGTTATCTTCCCAAGATCACCCATGGTGCCTAGTACTTGGGCAAAAAGAAATCTAGAAATGTAAGAATAGACTCAAGTTACCTCATCTTCAGCTTTCTTGGCTCAAATCTTCCATACACCTGCACTTTTACTTCAACAATATGATGAGCAACTATCAATTTACAAAGATTTCAGCACTTCCAATTCTACAAGATATCAATTGCTTTCTTTTTTCCCCAAAGACAAACAATGACATCTACCTATTCATGTGCACATTCCTTGATTGATGAGTTTTACCTTTTTCTTGTGTTGGTTACCATCATCAACAGAAGATCCAACAAAGGTCCAACTTCAATGAAGTTCTTGGAATGTTCCCCGGCAACGGCGCCAAAAAATGTTTGTTATTGACTTTGGAGTTGTCCTCTCCAATCATGAAGTACAAAAGAATCAACAAATCATCTTTATTTTGTCAATCCTGGAAATATCCATAAGACCACAGCCCCTTCTAGATGATAGATTCATAGAAATAAGAGATTGATGGCTGGAATTCTGAGAAAATGAAAATGAAGAGGAAATATCTAGGGTTTACCTTTTCTAGAGCAAATCTTCATCATTTTCTATGATCTTTGTGTCTAATTCATGTTATTTTCTCATCAGAATACAAATATGAAATCAGAATTGGAAAATATCATCTGTATCACAGAGACAAGACAATCGCGATTCTGTACCAGTAGACAATTTTCACATTTCTACAACATTCTTCAATCCTTCTTCACTCAATACATCAGTAATCATTTCTCTTCATACATCTTACTCAGCATTACACAAATGAAACTCACAAATCTCCATGATTAAGCAAGAAACAAGCTTTCACATCAAAGGAAACAGACATAACAGCAGAAAACACGATTTCAGCAGAAATTCTCTCTTCTCTGTTGATAGCATGTACAAATGACTAACCAACCTCTCCAAAATAGAGAAAATTGACTTATATACATTTTCAAGTGTCCTCTTTCACACTTGTATTTTGGTCCTTTCCTCTATTAATCTAAAAATATGCTATCTAAGAGTTTCCAAAAATTCTAGAAAAAATACATAAGATTCTATCCTACATAAAGAAGACTCTTCCTTATTTTTACAACAATTGCATAAATATTTCTACAAATTTCTATCATTTTACAATATTTTTCCTTCAAGAAAGGTTTCCAAAAATGCATCTTCCAACAGTGTCTATGTGTATTCATTATATGTGTATAACTGCATGCATGTGTATGTGTGTGTAAAAATGTGCATGTATGTGTGTGTATGTATAAATGTGCATGTATGTGTATATGTGTGAAAATGTGCATGTATGATGTATATGTGTGTGTATGTGTGTATTTGTACCTCTAGTCTCACTCTTTTCTCTCTCTCTCTCATATACATACATACATACATACATAAACACACATACTCATATCAACATATATATACATAAAAACAATGCGTACCATGCATTATCACAACGATGAGCCATAAGTGTCCGCATCTCTTTTAAACACCACTTATGCGACCATCTTGTCCCAAACTCTATCTCAAGTGAAGTAAGTACGTATCTTTTATCCCTCTCATCATGCTCACTACAAAAATTAAAAAAAAATGTAAATAAAACATAAGATATTTATTTCAATTTATATGTAATATTTATACTTACTTCCATGGTAAGTGGACAAGGCGCAATTAAGAGTCCCATAATGCCCGCATTCTTCTCTTGAACTCCAATCCATTTCCTCCTCTGGCTCTATATCGCACTCTAGTCATAAGGTGCCTATGCATGTCCTCATAGGCAATTCTACTCTGCTATCATGATCTGGAGGTGGTATAGGTGTCTTGAAAATAGATAAATAAAAATAAATAAAAATATGTGTTATAATATCATTAAAAAAGTTTATGAAAAAAAAACATACCTATGAGCAGATAGCTGTCTTCCTGCATGTGAAGCCGCAAAAGAGCCCTCCTCTGATCGTTGGGTAAGCATCTGGATCGTATAATCCAGCTCATCATCAGGCATCTCTGAGTACTCATGCATGATGACCCCTAGAGTATCAGATGGAACTTTTGCTCTCATGAGATTATTTATGAGAGTGAGTTTTGCCTTTCTCTCTCTACTACGATCCATAATACCTAACATATAAAACAAAATAGGTTAGAAATCAATATATATACGTGTACATATGTATGTGTGTATATGTGTATGGTGTATATGTGAGTTTTGTATGTCTGTGTATGCATGTAAGTATGTATGTATGCATATGTGTGTGTGTATATGTGTATGTCTATGTATGCATGTAAGTATGTATGTATGCATATGCATATGCATTATGTATGCATATGTATGCATGTATGTGTATGTGTGTGTATGTCTCTTTACAAGTGTGTGTGTGTGTATGTGTGTGTCTCTCTCTATGTGCGTGTGTGTGTATATGTGTGTATATGGATCTGTGTGTGTGTATGCATGTAAGCATGTATGTATACATATGCATGTGTAAGTGTGTGTGTATGTGTGTGTGTGTCTATGTGTGTGTATGCATGTGTATGTGTGTGTAAATCTGTGTGTATATGTGTGTGTATGTGTCTATGTGTATGTATGTCTATGTGTGTGTATGTGTATGCATGTGCATTATGTATGCATATGTATGCATATGTGTGTGTATGTGTGTGCGTGTGTCTATGTGTGTGTATGTGTATGCATGTATCTATGCATATGCATGTGAATTATGTATGCATATGTATGCATATGTGTGTGTATGCATGTAAGTATGTATGTATGTATGCATATGTATGCATGTATGTATGCATTATGTATGCATGTATGTGTATGTGTGTGTATGTGTGTGTATGTCTCTCTATGTGTGTGTGTACGCATATATGTGTGTGTATGTGTGTGTGTATGTGTGTGTGTGTCTATGTGTGTATGTGTATGTGTGTATGCATGTGTATGTGTGTGTATGTGTGTGTATGCATGTAAGCATGTATGTATGCATATGCATGTGCATTATGTATGCATATGCATGTGCATTATGTATGCATATGCATGTATGTGTGTATGTGCGTATGTGTGTGTATCTATATATATATATGTGTTTGTATGCATGTGTATGTGTGTGTAAATGTGTGTGGATGTGTGTGTGTGTGTAAGTGTGTGTGTCTATGTGTGTGTGTGTATATTTGTGTCTATGTGTATGTGTGTGTGTGTGTCTATGTGTGTATGTGTGTGTGTCTATGTGTATATGTGTGTGTATATGTGTGTATAAACGTGTGTACTATATCTATGTGTCAGTGTGCATGTGTATGTGTGTGTGTAAATGTGTATGGATGTGTGTGTATAAGTGTATATCATGTGTCTATGAGTGTGTATGTGTTTATGTGTGTGTATGTGTCTATGTGTGTGTATGTGTCTATCTCTGTATGTGTATGCATGTATGTATGCATATGCATGTGCATTATGTATGCATATGTGTGTGTATGCATTATGTATGCATTATGTATGCATATGTGTGTGTATGCATTAAGTATGTGTATGTATGCATGTGCATTATTATTGTATATGTGTGTGTATGCATGTAAGTATGTATGTATGCATATGCATATGCATTATGTATGCATGTATGTGTATGTGTGTGTATGTCTCTCTATGTGTGTATATGCATATATGTGTGTGTATGTGTGTATGTGTGTATGTGTGTATGTGTGTGCGTGCATGTATGTGTGTGTATATGTGTGTATGCATGTGTATGTGTGTGTATGCATCATTATGTGTGTATGGGTGTATGTGTCTATGTGTGTATGTGTGTGTGTGTCTATGTGTATGTGTGTGCCTCTATGAGTGTGTATGTGTTTATGTGTCTATGTGTGTGTATGTGTCTATGTGTGTATGTGTATGCATGTATGTATGCATATGTGTGTGTATGTGTGTGTATGCATTATGTATGCATATGTGTGTGTATGCATTAAGTATGTCTATGTATGCATCTGCATTATGTGTGTATGTGTGTATGTGTGTATGTGTGTATGTGTGTGTGTGTGTGTATGTGTGTATGCATGTGTATGTGTGTATATGCATCATTATGTGTGTATGTGTGTGTGTGTATATATGTGTGTGTGTGTATATGTGTGTGTGTATGTGTGTGTGTGTCTATGTGTATGTGTGTGCATCTATGAGTATGTATGCGTTTATGTGTGTGTATGTGTCTATGTGTGTGTATGTGTCTATGTGTGTATGTGTATGCATGTATGTATGCATATGTGTGTGTATGTGTGTGTATGCATTATGTATGCATATATGTGTGTATGCATTATGTATGTGTATGTATGCATGTGCATTATGTATGTGTATGTATGCATGTGCATTATGTATACATGTAAGTATGTATGTATGCATATGCATATGCATTATGTATGCATATGTATGCATGTATGTGTATGTGTGT
>CM035419.1:61946037-61968537 GCA_020310875.1 Ceratopteris richardii
TATCTATCTATCTATCTATCGATCTATCTATCTAAGTCTCTCTCTATATATCTATGTATCTATCTATCTATCTATGTATCTATCTATCTATCTATCTATCCATCCATCCATCCATCCATCCATCCATCCATCCATCCATCCATCCATCTATCTATCTATCTACCTATCTATCTATCTATCTATCTATCTAGATAACGTGATAGTTGATTGCTTCTTACTAATCCAAGAGAAAATCCCAAATCCTAAGGAAAAATAATATCCAAAAATTTATTTATTTTATCAATATCTCTGCCAGATCTTATTTAGGATATCTAACTAGAGATTATCCTTGTTAATAGAGAAGACCATAATTAATGGTTGCTTTCACATACTTGAGTATCCACATGCTTGCCTTCTAGTGAGTTCGGCAAGGCTTGTTAAAGAACATACTTACTACTCACAAAAAATAAGACATGTGGTCTTTTATTGCACAAGTAGATGGGAACTCCAACTAATTTCCTATATCTTCCAATATCCACTAGAGATGAAGTATCTTCAATAGATATTCTTATCTTGACCTCCATAGGTGTAGAAATTTCTTTGCAATCCTCAATGTTGAATGCATTCAAAATCTATCTTTTATACTTTTGTTGAGGGATGAAAATCTTCCCTTGTTCCTACCAAGCTTCAAGGCCTAAGAAATAATTCATTAAGCCGAAGCATGTCATTTCAAATTTTGAATTTAGGGCATCTTTTATTTCTTGAATAAGAGAAACATCATTTCTTGTCATCACAAGGTTCTCTACATAGAGTAGAATCACAATTGTCTTCCTCCTCTCTTTAAAACATACAACTTAGCATCAGAAGTGCATCTTTTGAAACCCAAGTCCAAGAAATGCTTATCTATCCATTGGTACCATGCTCTAGGGGCGTGTTTCAACCCACATAATGCCTTCTTCAATTTAGATACCTTGTTCTGAGAATGGGCAGCTTCAAACCATGTTGGCTAAGACACATATGCCTCTTCCTTGAGTTATCCAGTTACGAATGCTCATTGACATCCATCAGATAGACTAGCCATCATGTATGTGCATAGTAATGCTCAGATAGTAGTCATATTTGCAGTTAGGGAAAATGATTCACAAAAGTAAATCCCTTCAACTTAGGCGTAGCCCTGTGCAACAAGTCTTGTTTCATAATTTTCCAAAGTAGCATCAAGATTGTACTTAAGCATCTAGAACCAGCGCCAATGACTTTACACTTAGGTTAACCCCCTGCTTTGTGGGATACACAGGGTCCCATGAGCACTATACTCTTCACTTGTAGAGTTGTTCTTTAGTATATTCAAGCCAAGAGGGATTAGCATTCGGCAGAACCTCCTCTTAAAAAATAAAGAAAAGGGATGTGCATCATCTTGGCAAGTGTTCACACGACCATTGACCGTTTTTTCTTGAGTTTTGCTTTTCCATTTGCGGGACCTGTCGCTGACTGGGTCTGTGTCCAAACGTTGAAGGTCTTGCAAATGATATTTTCAATGATAAAGTTCCTACAAGTCCAGGGCAACCTGCAAGTACTGCTTTCCTGAAGAAGAAGATAAAATGTACAGCATTTACTCACCATTGGAACTTGGGAGTTGGAAACATCGTGCTTGAGACGGTCAGGCCAGACATCGAAGGACATTGACAATGCTAGCATGTCATTACAACGCGTTACTATAGGTGAACTGTCATTCTGTGTCCTGTATTATCTGATGTAAGAGCATAGAGGCCCGAATCCAAACTCTGATGCTTCTGTTTAGCGCGGCTAGGCTGCTAGTACAGAAAGCAGGACCTCAGTGGTAGCAACTAACCTGGTTCATAGAGGGAAAAAGTTTGAACAAAAGGGAGTAAAGGGGTAGTTAAAGAAGAACAGGTTCCGAAATAGTTGATTCGAGGGACTCTCTCTCTTACCTCATCTAAGGCGCTGATGCATCGAGCTTAAGATGTTGCCACAGTGCCACTGTCCAGCTTACAAATCGCTACTCCTCGCTTGTAGAGTTATCGTTTTGGTAGATGCTTCATAACTTTCTTCTCGAGTTGTCTGAAGAGGGCTGGACACCCTCAAGTGTGTCCAGCTGCCTGCACGGCATCTTGGCCTGCACTATTTGCTTCAGAGAAATTCAAGATGGAGGGTAAAGATGGCGACTCCGCAACGACCCTATTGCTGCGGTAACCTATGGTTGGCGGCATGTCTGTCTTTGATCAGATCACCTTGGCTGGACCAGAGCTGAAAAGCGAGGTTCTCTCAGGGGATAGCCGAGTCAATTGATAGTTCAAGAGAGAGGGCTGTTATGCTTGCGCAGAGACACGTCAAACGCACAGACATCCCTCTGGAGTCTGTGTTCATTCATCTAGATCACGACAGACTCCATTCATCTAGATCAAGCTTGTGTAGGAAGCGGGGAAACGCTTCCTACACAAGCTTACGATCCCGTCGCTGATTTGACAAGGGGGGAAAGACCCTCGTACCTCCTTTTTCGGAATCAGCTATGCGCTCTCGAAATTTGAACTGCACATGTGCTTTGAAGAAATATTGTTTCGCTGGGTTATAGGCTTATAGCTTATAATTTGAGCTCAGGATGAAAATGCAGCATTACTTAACCCTATGCGTAATGCGTTGCGTGGAACTTGGAAGACGACGTGCTACAACCCTACAATACTATCATTTGTACTGAAGAGAAGATGAGAGGGCACGAAAGCGTGAGAGAGAATCGCTTCCAAGAGTTCATGTCGCTTTTCGTTCAAGGCTTATGAAGTTATGAGGTGAGAGGAGATTTTTTAGCCGCCACAATTTTATGTCCACGGACCACGGTGTACGACTAGCTGCTCTTTCTCTTCTGCTGAAGGCCGCCTGGTCTGCCGTTGCCTGCGAGGCTGCGAGTTCATACACGCGAAGCTTTCAGGAAAAGGCGAAGTTTCGAAATTTTGGGACTGCCTGTTTGCTTTTCCATTCATGATTTCTCTCCAACTCTTCCTACGATCACAAATCTTCCCACATGAGAGAGAGAGAGAGAGAGAGAGAGAGATAGAGAGAGAGAGAGAGAGAGAGAGAGAGAGAGAGAGAGAGAGAGAGAGAGAGAGAGAGAGAGAGAGAGAGAGAGAGCATAATTTACGCCTGTATCTTGCATCTAAGCAGGTGGAATGACTCTGGAACATGAAACACTCGCTTCTCTTTATCCGACGCACTTTTTAATTGATTGATTCATTTCACGAAGAAATTATCTGAGGCATAACGTGTCAACATGAAAGAAAAGGAGAGAGCACCCTGGAACGATGAAGGTGGCTTTACTACTCTTTTCACACAGAAGCGCATTAGAGTAGGCTTATTCAGTGGGGGTGGTTCGGAAGAGAGATGTGCTTGCAATAAATTTAGAGATCAATAATCAATCTTGGTCTCTCCTTTGCAATTGATGATTACCGATTTGGCAGAGCCAATTTATGTTTACCATTAAGTCCCATGGGAAGGCTGTTTGCCCGCTGAAGATAATTTCCTGCAACGGCAACCTATCAAGTCCTGGGATTTTGCTTCATGGAAGTCCTTCACGAGGCAATTCGTGGACAAATTCAAGTAAGAAAAGGAACTACTAGCAATCAAGCTTTCGGAAGTTTTGTAGCAGAAAGAACAACCAGATAGCACATGCTTGATCTGGCTAGATAATATATTGAACATAACTAAGGATGACTAGTGAGTTCAAGCAACTACAAGAGCTAGGCAATGTGTTCTTAGTGGGGCTTGAGCTTGACAGTGGTGGCAAAGAGCTCTTGACCTGGGCTCTCGCCAAATTGGCCCAGAAGGGGGACTGTGTAATTGCTCTTCATGTCGTCCTTTCAGCTTCTCAAGCAGGTATATATAATTTTCTGCATAGATTGGAGCATAGCATTGCATACCTGGCATCGCTGCCAAAATTCAACACTCTCTTCGCACAAGTACTATTCGCTTTCGACCATCAATACCTTACTGCCTTGCCTTTGACAAGTCTTTGTGCATATGACTCAACCCAGATGCCACAAGGAACACAGTAAACGTTGAAGAACGAGGACGTACAATCGAAGCAATCACTGGCTTCTATCAAACTTTTTGTAGCATCAAACAGGCAAGATAATTGTGGTTCTCATTTTATTCGCCATGGTGGATCGTCTGTGATTAGCGTGTCTGGGTTGTTGCCGCATCTCGTAAGTTGCGTGCCCTGGGTAGGTTGACCTGCAGGTGAAAATAACCAGGCATATTTCACTGAAACGGGCACTTATTGAAGAAGCAAATAAAATCAATGCGAGGAAGCTTGTACTGGGGCATCTGGCAAGCCAGCCCTACATAGGGTATGATCTATCCATCTGTATTTTAGAATTTTCGGCTGCTGCAGACGTGGCCAGTGTTGCATAGAATGTGTGTAGAAAACCATTTAGACCTGAACCTCATGCGAACATCTACCTGTTTGCAGTACTTCCTTTTCCCTTGCCAAGCATTGTTCAAAGAGGCTTCCTATGACATGTTCTGTCGTGGTCATCCAGCAAGGACGAGTTGTTTTTGAGAGAGAAGGATATCTGAATACTTCTGGTAAGATAGATGTGAATTGAGTTTTTTCTTTTTTGTTACTAAGATGGAAGCTAGGCGTGGGCGTACATTTTTGGTTGGATATCCACTGTGTGCATTCCAGTGAGTTGAGATAGACGATCGAGAGCTCTTTCATGTAGTTTTATAAGTAGGTAACCAAGGACAAGATGATGAAGTGGTACATTAGTGTGGTATTTTGTAGTTTTTGTAACGTTCTTTGCAATTGCAGATGAAGTACACAGGATTGTGACGTATGTTTGACAGCGTGTTCTTTTCCTTTCTTTTTTGTTCTTTTGCTTTCTTCTTAATTAGGCAAAGGCAACTCAAGAGTCCTTGATGCTATACAGAGGACCTTGAAAAGCCATAGCAGAAAGCATTCCAACACTAGCTTGGATGGGAGAACTAAATGCTTGTCAAGTCCATCTGTGGAAACGGTAATGAGCCACAATGATCCTGGCATCATTCAGTGGCCTCTGCCTGTAAGATTTTTGGACTCTCCTGTTAATATACTCCAACTTCGCAATCGCCTCTCATGTAAGACGAGAACCATGAACCCTCTGGACTCCCCACTTTCCACAAGCTCTCCAACTCCATTTTCAATGGAACAGAATCAGGGTCGGGCTGTCTCCGTCTGCAAAGATGGTCAGAATGATGTTTCGAGTTGTCGTCAGAGTCTCGAGGATTGCTTTTCTCAAAGTGAAGGATCAGATAATATCAATGACGAAGCTTATGCAACATCAGGAGGGAAATCACCAGAATCGTCAAATGAGCTCATCTTGTCATCTTCCAATCAGAACAGAGATTTTAAATCATGCACTGTGAAAGTGGGCTCAGACCTCCCAGTAACTACTACTGGGAGCCTGCAAGATAAAAAACCTAAAGATAGCATTTCTTCCTTTGTTGGATGGCCATTGCTGCGGAAGCACTTTCGAGCCAACCTAAACAATTCCAAGCTGAAAACTCGGAGACTGTCTGTAGTGGAATGGACTTTGCAGCTACCTGAACGGCCAAGAAATGTAAGCCATCAAGCAGAGCCTCAGAAGATTGATAGTTTCACTTCGTTCTTTTATAGAAGCAATGAAAGAATCTGCCACGATCACCCGGTAATCAGGGACGGTTCAAATGGAAGTGAGGCTGACTATTTGTCACAATACCTTGAGGTTGACTCCATTCCCCAGTATTATGAGGACAGATTGGAACTGAGAATCTCAAAACTCTCCGGCATGAAGCCCTGTAAGCGGTTTCAGCTCAAGGATTTGCAAGAGGCCACTGAAGGCTTTGCATCAGGTTGGTGCATTTAGTTCTGGTCTTTATAGCTTGTTTTAATTGAGAACTGTAGCATACAGACACAAAATGTTAATTATTATATATGTGCACAAGTTGTAGTGTGAACACAAGTGGTAGTATGAACGAGTACAAGTGAGTGAGTGAGCAAGTGCAAGGGTACGAGGAAGTCAGGGTGTTCTCATAGAGGTGATGGATAACTGGTATGAGGGTTTCCTGAGCACAAGTAAAGAAATATGCGTAACTGTGTGGTCCGCTGCCTTTGCATGTTTCAATCTTTGTATGGCTGTTGAGATGAATTGAGAACAACAAGAAAGGACCCCGTAAGGTTATAAGGGGGTGTGTTGTGTGTCAGCATAAGTATGGGTATTGGGACTCCTCCCATGCTTGCCTTTTGGAATACTAAGTCAAATTCCACGTTGCATGAAGGCCTTTGCGAGGTTCATCTCTCGTGGCAGCTTTTTGACATTCAATAGTTTGTACATGTGTGTACAATCCTACTGACATATCCATACCACTTGTTTTGTCGCGTGATCCTATGTCATATGCTCTACAAATGTACTTTGCCTTGTGAAGGACAGTAATAAGCTTTAAATTGAAAGCCTTAAGCAGTAGAATGTTGTCTACCAAGGGATAGAGCATCACATTCTATGGAATGACATGTTTGCATGGTGGAGAAAATGCTGTATGTAGTTTTGAAGTATAGGAGTGTATGATCTGCTCTGATTAGGCATGGAGCAACTTACTTGAACGATGAGCTCATATGGCCTGTGGTACATCATCCAATGAAGTGATTGATGGATTTGTGGGAAAACAAGAACCACACATATATAGGCCCGTAGGTGGGAAGTTCAAAATAGTTATCCACGCATACAACATTGATCTATTATTCATTGTTAATGTAGTACATGAATCGTGTCATTACAAGAGGCATCATGCCCATTATAGAGAGATGTGACCGTTTGATGACACAGTGTTGACTAGGTATCCACGTGTTGTTCATTAGGCCACTGGCACCAACACTACCCCTTAATGACAACACTGGAAGTGATAGTAAATTGTTACAATTGTGATGTATCTTGTAATCCTAGATGTTTAGTACATAGTATGAATTTATCAGCAGCCAAGGGTTTAGTTAGTAAATCAGCCCACATAATATGTGTGGGACACATAACTGAGATGGATTTTCCTTTGCTCCACAAGTTCTCGGCTGAAGTGGTACTTCAAATCAACATTTATCATCCTTTCAGAGTGTTTTGGGTTGATGGCTAAATGTATGCAGGATTGATGATCACACATGAGAATATTGAGGTTATGCAGGGAATGTGCCAAGAACCATAGAGAGAGAAGAAGATAATCCATAGAGAGAATGGAACCGTTATGTTGTTATTGTTATATCATTACATATATATAATCCGGCTCGTGGTCGTTCATATGTCTTTTAACAAATTTACATTGCACGGACATTGAGCATTACTCCCCCTTAATGTGAATGTCTGCATATGGAGGTGTAGAAGATAAAAGATTATACACAAAACTATAACAGACAATGAAGCATTCTGGGATAATATAGTCTTGAAGGTCGAACTTGGACTTGAACCCTTTCTACTCCCCTCAAGTACAAGTGACGATCTTGCAACAAGTACATGTTAAATGAAAAGGTAAAAATGATGCTAGTTTCTGAAAACTTAAATCTATGAAAATTTGAGGACGAACGAGGCATATGTGTCAGCCAAGATGGCCAATCAAGGCAGACTATGCAATCATGAGTTTTTAGTTAAAGTTTTGTAAAGTTTGTATTTTGCCTACATCTTGGCAGCGTTTGTGTGTGATTTGGTGCTCACAATGAGGGAATTATCCATCCTCTAGTGATGAGTGAGGCCGGTGTAAGTCATGGTGATCAAGCATGACATACAAGGCAATCACAAGCTTGTGAAGAAAATTATGGCCTGGCCAATATTGTGATACATAAGCTCCCATTGTAGGAGATTACTGATGCGATGCAAATAGATTTGGAGCTACCATCAATATCCACTAAGATGCAAAGGAAACAAGCCAAATATAAGAATTATGAATAGGAAAGGTTGTGTGAATCCTTAGTCAAGGGTAGCTCTCGCATGAGAAGCATTTCCAAGACCTTGAGATAGCCTCTCAACAAGAGGTAGTTCTCAATAAGGGCAAAGATTTGGTGAGGTAAACGGCACATGGAGTATGAATCGTTGATAATAGGAAAAAGATGAATAAACATGACTTCCCTTGTCATAACATCCTGCAAATGAGACATCTATTTCTTGAATCTAGTTGTGTGGAGAATTTCCATGTCTTTATTCTTATGCAGAAGGCTTTTTTGGAGGACCAAGAGAACATTGAAGTTGGTAAGGCTTCTCTTTGTTGCTGCTTGAGACAATAGTGTTCGATCTCGGCCAATTTCTATGTGACTCCTAATAGAAGTGTGAAATTGATGGCCAGTTCCTTTGCTTCTTTCAATGGAAATGTAAGGCATTTGGAGTTGGGTCATCCTTCTTCACAGCTTTGCACAAAGGACGAGAAGCAAGAGTAGTTGTGGCGGCAACACTTAAGAGTGGAGCAAGGAGTGCGTTGCTACGATGGGAAGATAGATCAGAAGGTTAATTCTTGCATATGCAAAATTGATGACATTAGGTGCACATGGTTATTTCTCTCGGGCTACGTCATCCATGCTTCAAACGTCCCTTCAACCGATCAAATGGTTGCATAGGTACTTATGGGGCAAGAAAATCGCATTTCTTTGAAAGGAGAGTATGCATAATCCAGAAGCTATGAATCAAGTGCTATACACGTTGTTTTTAATGGGTCTACGTGTGTAAAGAAATGAAAAATATTAGATGCATATGTTTTTACTCTACGCCTATGGGAGCATCATACAGAGAGGAATGTCTTCCGATTCTCCTCCTAGCCATCTCCATAAAACGCGAGACTCTTGAATGAGGCTCCTATCTCCTCCTCTACTACATCTTACCTAATGAGACTATATCCCAAGGCCCTGCCAAGTGGCAAGGTATGATATTAGCCTCCATCCAAGGGGTAATTCATACCCATTCCCATATGATGTGACATTTACTTCCCCTTAGGAGCATTTTCATCCTCGAAAATGTATATGAAATATTCGTAATGGTAGTAGAAAGTGCTCCAACTCCCCTAAACCCCATGTTCTCTATGTACATGGTCATCTTTTTGTTGTTTTCCCATATCCTTACCCTTAAGAAGTTTCATATGAGATCATCTTAAAGGTGGGAAACCATCTGGGTGGTGCTTACTATCTCCCATATATACTCAACTTCCAAACTATCACTCCCATGAAATATAACATCATCAAAATGATCTAGGTCCATATGTTGTATCCTCTACGGAGTAATAGTATGAAAAGCAAGTGTAAAGTGCCAAGCTTATAGACTTGATCATACCCTAATGGAGATCATATACTATAGAATCCTCTAAGATATAGAACAAAGGCCCATAAAAAGTGTCTCCAAACCCATCTAGGCCTAAATTATAGGCTTCTGAACCTTGAGTGTAAACATCTAAACTACCTTGTGAACCATGCAAATCCATCATCCTAGCTCATATATAAGAATTTCTTGGTAGTAAAATGCAATCTCTACATTCCACCAACCAAGAAGTCTTTGGTTTGTCATCCATTTACTTTGGAATTAGTTCCATTGGAAGAGCATCTATTGGCACTAGTGTGAACTCTAAAATTTTCTCTTCCCTTTAGTTTGCCATATGAATGCAAAAATCATTAACTTTGAGATTCAGATAATCTCCTAGTACCCATTCTCCTAATTGATGCTTACATACCATCCTCAAGATGTAACACCAACTAATATTTTGGTAACCCTATCTCCTAGAAACTCTAAAGAGAAGATTCATAACTCTACTCCCAGTCTCACTAATGTCAATAACTAGATCATCTCATCTAGTTAAGGACCATCATTGGAAATAAACATAGCTACTTCTCTCTAGAGTCTCCATATGAGGATCAATTTAATCACCATGATTAATTGATCTCCCTCTTGTCTTTGACAGAAAAGTGCCACTCCTATGTAGACAATCGAAACCTGAGAAACTAAAACTCTCTCCCTCTCTCTCTCTCTCTCTAATCTCATTTAAGCAAAAGAGCTCTAGTAGTGGAATCTATTCCACTCTCCCTTTCCCTTTGAAAGAGAATCCATTGAATCCAATTGCTCTACTCATCCATAATTGAGAACATTTATATAAGTTCTCCATATTTTTTCCTAAAGAAATAGTGGAGAACCAAACTCCCATGTGAAGGAAAATTATATTGAAAACTAGAGTAAATGAATTCCTTCTAAAATACAGACTAAGAGATGTTTTCTAAACACCTCTTCTCTCTAAAGGAAAACATACTCTATTCTTCTCCTAAGAAGAAATCATATTTTCCTTTCCTTTTTCTCTTTCAAAGAACAAGAGCTAAAGTGAGACTTGTGGGCTAAAGTGAGATCTCTCCTCCATCTCTGAACTAATTCCCACTTTCTCCTTTCCTTAAAAGAGAAATTTACAAATTTATTTGCTCCTCTCAGACTTCCATAACTAGTGTATAATCCCTCATGACATATATTCCTATGAAGATGGAGAACCAATCCCCTATAAATAATGAACGCTTATGTGGTGAAGAGTGGAGAAAATAAATTCCTTTTAAGGGTCAAAACCCTCTACCAAGATGGTTAGCAATGATATGAAATGATATGTAGCGTTTCCTCAATCACAATCTATCCCCAATCACAATCTTTTGATCACTCAAAAATAACACTGGAGAGAAGAGCGCAGAGATTGCACAAGGTAAGAGAATCTGATGCAGAAGAGTAGAAACAAATATGAGGCAGAGAAGGAAGAATTATGATATTATAGATGTGAATCAATGGTTAAAATAGCTTTGGACAATAGCTTCTTGACGAAGCCTCTACCTCCCGACCACCCTCGAGCTATCACAATCGCATTCACACTTGCACTCTCAATCACACTCTCACTCTCACTCTCAATCACAAAGTAATTCTCAAATTTTTGTGTGTGCCTTGTTTTGACGTGCAGGTCTCCCTATATCCGAGTTTGATCGCTGCCCTCCCCAAAGAAGTATGCGATCCACCAAATTTAGAAAAAGTCGAGTTTCTCCAAAACTTTCGCAAAAAGCCATGCGATCGTAGTGTGCTTTCTTTCTTTAGCGTACCTGTCAAAAATAGGAGAAAAACACCAAAAAGACATATCCGAAAATATCCATATTTAGACACGGTGACATGTGAGCATCAGAATCACGGGTTTGAATAGAATTAAATAAGCCCTCCTTTTTTTTTGAAGTGTTGGAAAACGGCACTTTTTAAAACCCTGTAACTCAAAAATGGTGAGGAATTAGTTTAAGCTTGTGAGAGACACTTTTATTCCATTTTGTGACTTGCACAATAGTGTTAGAGACGTCCGAGGTCCAAATCCACCTCAAATGCCACTTTTGAGCCTTGCAAGTTTCAAAATTCTAGAGAGAGAGTAAAATCAAGGCATTTTCTTACAATGAACTAAATGTAGGACCTTGAACGAGGTACTTAAAACATGATTCACAAAAATTTCACTCAGGCACTCTTATTCTCCTATACTTGCTCTACCTTTCTCTCATACATAGTTTTTCCTAATTCTTTCAGCTTCACCTTCAAAATTTGACTAGAAAACATAATGCAAATAAGGTCTAGAGAGAGAATATGAAACTTGTCAACCCAAAATTTTTCCTAGATGCATAAAATGACCTAATTATTCATTCTAAGCATTAACCCCACAATAAAATTTAGAAAGTTCAAAATGGATTATTTCACTAGAAAGAGGTCTATTACATGATACCATAAACACGTGTATCCATACTAAAGAGCTATCTTTGCCAACCATCCTCTCTATATGGATCTATATGATCCAAGCAAATTAATGGAATTATCCTTTCTGTAAACCACAAAATGAGTATGTGATACATATAATCACCTATCACATTCTCTATGGAAAGAATAGATCTTTCCTAAACTATGAAAGATAATGCCTTCTAGTGAGATGTCTACTAAGAGCTCTCCTCTGATCTAGTGAGACATGCCACCATGAATGATGAGTCTTTTTCTCTCTGGCCATAGAAGAAGAGTGCTCAAAGGGAAGTCGTTTCCACTGTCCCATACCAGTGGATCCTTCCTCCAATTTATGGTATCATACGTACACTAAATAGAATGGATATTCCATATATATGTAATGGAATATGTAGGTGGACTCTAATGAATCCTATATCTTGGAACTAGTTTAGTTTGGTTGTAGTCAACATGTGGCAATGGATATCCAGAGAGAGAGAGAGAGAGAGAGAGAGAGAGAGAGAGAGAGAGAGAGAGAGAGAGAGAGAGAGAGAGAGAGAGAGAGAGAGAGAGAGAGAGAGAGAGAGAGAGAGAGAGAGAGAGAGAGAGAGAGAGAGGAGGGGGAGGAGGGAGGGAGGGAGAGGGAGAGAGGGAGGGGGAGAGAGAGAGAGAGAGAGAGAGAGAGAGAGAGAGAGAGAGAGAGAGAGAGAGAGAGAGAGAGAGAGAGAGAGAGAGAGAGAGAGAGAGAGAGAGAGAGAGAGAGAGAGAGGGAGAGGGAGAGGGAGAGGGAGAGGGAGAGGGAGAGGGAGAGGGAGAGGGAGAGGGAGAGGGAGAGGGAGAGGGAGAGGGAGAGGGAGAGGGAGAGGGAGAGGGAGAGGGAGAGGGAGAGGGAGAGGGAGAGGGAGAGGGAGAGAGAGAGAGAGAGAGAGAGAGAGAGAGAGAGAGAGAGAGAGAGAGAGAGAGAGAGAGAGAGAGAGAGAGAGCTCTTTCTTTCAGAGAGCATTGTTGGAAGAGGTGGTTGCAGTCAAGTTTACAAAGGACTTATCTGGGAAGACACTAGAGTTGCAGTCAAATGTTTGAATGGATCAGCCAATGAAGATGAATTTTTCACAGAGATCGAAATGCTGTGTAATCTCAAACATGATAATATTGTGCAATTGATCGGATATTATATTGATAGGCAGCAACGTATGCTCGTGTACAATTTCGCATCTGAAGGAAACCTAGAACAAAAACTTCATGGTAAGTTGTGTAAAGAACAGGAAGACATCTTATTCTTTTGAGGCCTGACGAAGTTGATAGGAATGCGTTGAAGGTGTACTATTGGGTGGAAAAAGTATGGCTCTGTTGACTTGGAGAGCTCGGCACAATATTGCTGTTGGAGTGGCTAATGCCCTTGAATACTTGCACGACTGTCACACACCTGTTATTCACATGGATGTGAAGTCATCTAATATCCTTTTGTGTTCAGACCTCAAACCTCAGGTACCGTCAGAAACTTCTGTCAAATCTTTTATGCTAATTTCCTGACGTAAGCTGAGTTGTTTATGTTTCCAGCTGACAGATTTTGGGCTTGCAAAGTTGTTGCCAGCAACGTCGATGCAGATCACTTGTAGCGATGTTGTAGGCACCTTTGGGTATGGATGTTCTTAGCCCTGAAATTCTTCACTGTCAGGCTAGGACGTCTTTAAGCATTTGTGGACATGATCTCAATCTGTAAAACTCTACTCCAGCCGTGAATGCATTCAACATGTGGACGCAGAAATCGAGAACTTTTTAAAGTTACATATAATTTGAAAGGCAAACAAATGCACAGATCATAGCAATGATAGGATTGGAGCAATGCATTGAAGAAGTTCAATTCATATGTACTCCTTTCACTTCAAATGAGCAATTTTTTTGTGAGTTTACTTCAGGTATCTTGCTCCAGAATATTTCATGTTTGGAAAAGTGAGCCAGAAGACTGATGTCTATTCCTTTGGAGTGGTCCTGCTGGAGTTGATCACAGGGAGGCATCCCATCGACAATACTAGAGCGAAGGGAGAGGAGAATTTGGTTCTTTGGGTATTGTGAACTTCACATCCGCTAGTCTTGTTCTACTTTTCTGCTGATCCATGTACCCATTAAGACGATGACCTTTGTGCACTTTCAGGCAAGACCACTTTTGGAAGATGAATCAAACGCTGTATGTCTGATTGATCCAGGGCTAAAGGGATCCTATGATGCTGGGCAGCTTAAGAACATGATGGTGGCTGCAGCACTCTGCCTTCGACGATTGCCACATGCAAGACCTTGCATGAGTGAGGTGTGTTCTTCAGTAAGCATACATGGGCGAAGTAATCTACTATACTTTTAATGGGGTCTTTGTATATGATAGCATGCAGCTTGATAGTCAATGGTTAGTACGGGCATATAACGAAAATAAGTGTGTGAACTATTGTTGGTTGTACCAGAAGAGTGGAGTCTCTAAGATGATCTAAGATGTTGGTTGTACCAGAAGAGTGGAGTCTCTAAGATGATCTAACAACTGCTTATTTGTAGGCGTTGTGATATTTTGAGGAATATTATTGTCTGAAGGCCATTAAGGCAAATATACGCCTGCCATTTATTTTAAGTGCATGATGTAAGAAAAACGATTACAGCTCTCAGTAAAGGGTTTATTTCTTCATTGATAGTACATTACTCTTCTCTCCTCTGTTTGATACCTCAGTGGACATCTTTATATGCTGTCTTGTCCTTTCAGATTCTCAAACTGCTAAAAGGGGAGGTGAATGATTTTAGACGTGTTGATAAGGAAGATCTACTACACAAAGAATTAGGTGATGGGTGTGATATGCCAAACTATGATGAGATGGACATTGGAACACACTTATCTCTCGCTTTGCATGGCATACATGATGACGATATCATGTCTCAAGCAAGCATTGAGCATAGCTTGAACCTGGCGCACTCTAACAAGTCCCTGGAAGAATATTTGGGTGGCCGATACAGCAGATCAAACAGCTTCGAGTGAGGTATAACGTTTCAAACAAATGCGCCTACAATACCCCTCTTTTGCCCGGTTGGAGATCTCATGTTTACTAGGCATTCACATGAGAGAAAATTTGTATATTTCCATCTCCTACAAAGAGGCTTTTCTAACTCCTTGCCTTCTGCAGAGCTCCTGAGCTTGAATAATCTACAAGAAAGCGCATGGTACTTGGGTTACTTCATAACTTACTCGGCATTGACAACCTGAGTCGCTGATTGGTTTCGGCTGTCAAGCTTCTATATCTTTGTGACGTAGCAAAATTGAAAATCGGATTTGTGTCGCTAATGAATAAGTGTTGATCACATATACTTTCAAAGCTCTACTCCGATGTATATATAGTTGGCTGTTCCATGGGGGAGATGCTTCATTATTAGAGAGATTAAACATCTTGTCGACTGATTTCATGTTTAATTGTTTCGTATGATCCAAAGCAGCGCTATCTATGACGAAAGGGTCTGAGATGCTCGCAATAAACATCTTCAACAAGCATAATATGGTGGTCAGTTAGCTGCTTTTTCAGAAATGAAGCAGCACGCTCAAATGGAAGCCGTTGCTTTCTGCGTCAACCCACCATCTGCCTCACCCAATGTCATTAGTCTGTAATATGTCTTGTTAATTCCAGTGCCACTTAGCTGGCTTTGTAGCTGTCACTACTTCCTGTTTGGCATTGCCCTCGTGAGCGTCCACAGCTGCGGGTAAAAAATTTCCAGTATATCTTTACAAGAGCATCATATATTTGATGCTCGTTGCGCAAATGCACCTCAAGTCTATCAACTACGTCTTTGATCATTTCTTCGGTTTATGTATATTACACATAATGAAATTGAAGAATTAGAATATATGCGTATGAACAAATATGTGTATACAAGAGAATTTAGCAAAGATAGGAATCAATTGCTGGTTAACACTAGTTTGGTACCAAAATAAGACACCTTAACTGTCCTCTTTTGAAAAAGCTAAAAAACAATCACACATGTTCTACAAACAAAATTTTAGAAAATCCTTTAACACGAGTATTGAATATAATAAAAAGGTTAATGTAAAATTAAAACATAGATTAAATCATATTTTATGTTCATGTTAATAACCTCTTAACGTACTATGGTGGTGAATAGGATGAAAAATATTAATAGAATGTTATTTTTCATCAAAAGGAAAAATCCTCTGTATGAAAGAAAAAATTTTATACATTCCTCACAAGATAGAGCATATAATATGAAAATCAAATTCACCCAAGAAAATCATTTTCAACTCAAATAAAGTTAATTACTATAATTGTGCACACCAAAAACAACAACCAGTTTTTATACATATGATTCAAAACAATTTATAGACATCAACCAAAGTGTACAAATACCCACTATGAATCATAAAGAATAGGGAGAAACTAGTCAACTTTTAGACATAAAATAAGATCTTCACATGATTCAAACCAATCTACGGACAGTGTCCAAGGTTTACACACACAAGGCTAACCAATATATGGATATCTACCAAAATTTTCACATCTTTGAACACCACAAAAATTTTCACTTGTGTGGGCATCATCCAAGGTGTACACATAAAAACATAACTAGTTTACACACACAAGTAGGTACAGAGTGAGCCAAGGTTTACACACACAAGGCTAACCAATATATGGATATCTACCAAAATTTGCTTTGAACACCACAAAAATTTTCACTTGTGTGGGCATCAACCAAGGTGTACATATAAAAGCATAACTAGTTTATGGATTCAAGCCAAGTCATATACATTTATGGAATAGATCCATCTTCATTAAAATAAACTAAGATAATAATACCACAATCGAGGTATACACATAAGGCAACCACTAGTATATGAAAATAAGCCAAGGTTTTAACATTTTCGTACACCAAACAAAGTCTAGATATGTGTAGACACGAACGGTCACAATATGCAGAAATATACATATCAAATCAAAATAATGTTGAATCATGAACTTTTACAACATAAAAAACTATTTTTTACAAAGGAATATGAATTCTTTATAGAATATATAAAAAAGTTTATATTTGTTATAATATATTTATCACCAATAAATTTTTGATAAAATTTATATGCATAAACACACGTATTTCCATGCACACATTTGCACGTATTCAAAATCATAGTCAAATGTCTTGGATGGACTCTTTTAGATCATAAATAAGATAAACATCACTAGGAGACATTTCACCATTTCCATCGTGCATGCCATCCAAATGAATTTGAGATATGTATACCAATACTTTCATTCTTCTCACTCATGCATGCTTGGAAAATTCATCATTGAATTCATAGTTATAGGTAGTTCCCAATTGAGGATGTATGCATAGGACTATAGACACCACTATGAACAAGCTAAAATTTATGCATAAATCTAATTGAACCATCTTTTAGGAAGGAACAATGCTAAATTACCCAAATTATAGCCTTCACAAACATGTTAGAAGTTTCCTAAAGTTTAGGCAAAGAGTAACCATTTTAGATGTCTGTAGGTGAAGCAATCCAACAAAATTTAGATGACCAAAGCATGCATGCGAAAGCTTTGCATATGAGATAGCATGAGAATCATGAACTGCACATGTTGAATCATTCATAGATTTTCATAACCTATGAGCTTATATAGCCCATGAAATAGAATGTCATAAGCATTGATAACATAACCATTTGAGAGATCATGAACTATACATCTATCATCAACAAATTTGAAAACCAATCTTGGCTAGTGTTGAAACTAATAACAAATTTTTCTTGATCGGTGTGGGAGAAAGAATAAGTGAAGTGGAGAAAATCAGCTAGGAGGTAATATGTTTGGTTGCACCACTATCAAAGTACCAAACACTCGAGTCTACTACAAACATTCATTGCTCATGAGAAGATGTTCCATTGCAAAAATGAGTAGTAAATGCTCATTCTTCATTTTGAACAAGACTAGCAGACTCTATTAGAGACCTTTGCAACAACCATTCCAACCTCTTTCTTCTTTGCCTCCTTTGCAGCCACTTAAGGAAAACTCTTCATGACATGATCATTTGCCTTAAAGTACTTGCAAAATTGTTTTTGCTTTTGTGTTTTCTTTTCATCTTTTTCTTTCTTCTTTGACTATGCCAAGCATTAGCAATTTTTTTCTTACTACTAGATAAGCTCCATATACCTTCCCTCCCCGTAACTAGCTATGAAAGCTTGCTATGCAGCATAAATATTTGATCTCTTTTGTTTAAATTGATCTTCTTATTGCAAAACATAGACTAACTCCTCTAAGGTTAAGGCATTTGGATTTCCTTTCATCATCAACTAAAGATTGAAATTTCGATAAGAATCTAGAATACCATTAAGAATAATGTGCACAAGTGATCTATTTGGAAAATTTTCAAACAACAAAAATCAACTACTCTTTCAAATCTTAAACTTTGTCAAAAAATTAAGCATTGAATCTCTTTCATTCATATGGTCACTCTCCAAATATTCTCACAGGTAAGCAAGATGAGCCCCATTTCTTTTTTGGTATAATGTTATTAGAGTATCCCAAGCATCTTTTGTTATCTTGCAAGAGCAAATGTGAGGGATAATTGTACGTTTGATAGAAAAAGCTATCAAGGCATGTGCTTGTGCATCTTTGACATGCCTAAAATTTTTCTCTCCAATAGGTGCAAGAAGAACCTTAGCACAACCATGAAATTGAAAATCATCATCTTCAAAAGTATCTGCATCATATTCAATCACTATATTTGCAAGTATAGCAAGAAATGTTTCAACGCCCTACACAATACCCCATAAGCCTTTTGGTACCAATACATGATTTATCATGTATTCCCACAATGGGTAATTAGTAACATCCAACTTATCCTCAATAGCCAACATATGGAATAGATCATTGTTGTTAGCCATGGACATACTAAATAAATTGATGCAAAAAGATTGACTATATGTCAAAAGGTTGAAAAGAAATACCTAATTGAGCTCTATTAGACATGTAGCAAATTTCAGGGCACTTGTATTGGCTAACCAAAACTTTTATATATGTTTTGCACAAAAACATGAAATTATTTTCAATATCATTATTATAGTATGTTCAAAGGCCAAAACAAGCTCAAATCAAAATTTTGATGCCACAGAACAAAATTGTTTGGAAATCCTAATCACCCCAAGTATGCATCCCAATTTTTGTGCAATTTTGAGAGTGTGAGCACAAGGGTGTGGATGATGCCTTTGAGAAAGCATCGACCTACTCTAATACCAATTGTTAGGGTTCAAGGTTTATCGAAACATAAGAACAACACAGGGAAGAAGAAGAAGAAGAAGCTTGAAGAACAACACACTGTATGACCAAGTGTATGTACTAAGATAAGTGACATGTTAGGGTTATAACCATATAAACAAGGGGGACCTCCTAAAGAGATAAGTTCCTTGTCAATTTTAAGGGTTTTCACACACAACACCACCAAATTATGTCAATAGCTACTAGATGCTTCTTTGCACTTTGGAATCCCATCTTAAAAGCCATCTTTCAATCAAGCTACTCATATGATTCCATGCCATGCATATTACAAAAAATGTTATATCATATATATGCATGGCATTTTTAGAGTATTAAAACATCATCAGTTATCTTGATACTCAAATAGGATTGTATATGTATATTCTTGGGGGAAGCATCTCAACCACTATGGAATGACGAAGCAGGAATGACTCCACGACTACCCTTCTTTGACCTCTACACACCAAAATTGAGATATCAATGATGACACTTCATTAATTTGAAGGTTTCTCTCAAATACTAAGAGAATGCTCCAAAGACATGTTATGCCTCAAAATGACTTTACTATCTTTCTAATAACACATAGATTACATCAAACGGATGAATAATGAGGAAGCAACAATGCTAACAACTTAGGGCAACGAAGTTCCAACATGGCTTGCATGCACATATAGAATCTCATGCTTAGGGAAAGAGAGTTATTTTTATGGAATATCGTGCTTTTTGGCTTCCTTACATTGGTCCACATGTCCGTGATTGATTTCCCATGAATTTTTGCTTGAAGCTTGAATTTTGATACTCCCTCTCAAGCTTTAAATCTTCAGCTTCATCCAAGCTCCTTCATGTTTATGCATTGCTTGAACTTTTGAATCTTCACTCTATCCAAAGCCTTTGTAAACATATAAAAAAGTTGCTCATTGGTACCTATATGATATACTAAAACTTCCTTGGAGATCTCCTTTTCTTTTATGAAGTGATAGTGCACTTCAATGTGCTTGGTTCTAGCATGATAGACAAGGTTTGATTCTAGATAAATGCTACTCATATTATCACAAACAATTGGATATGTGCCAACTTGCAAGCTTAGCTCCATAAATAGCTTCTTAATCCACATTAGCTCACATGTAATTTGAGCTAAATCTATGTACTCAGCCTCAATGGAGGATAATGCCACTGTGGGTTTCTTCTTTAAAATTCATGAGATGATTTTTCTACCTAGCATGACTAGGTAAGCACTTGTACTCCTATCTTCCTTTCAATCGGCCCATTCGGTAATGGAGTAAGCTTTGACCTGAATATCATCATGAAATGATTAGAAAAATACTTCGTTTAAAATAGCCTTGAGATATTTTAACATTCTTCTTGCACCTTTCAAGTGTGTATTCATTGGACTATGCGTAAAATGTGATAACACTACAATCACATATGCTATGTCAGGGCTAGTTATTGTGGCATAATTGGAAGAGCCTACAATAGATTGATAAGAAGTTTCATGCTCTATTGTTATTTCATCAATGGACCTTAGCTTTACATTATCTTCCATGGGATTTGAATATAGGCTTGCAATATAGCATCCCAAACCTCTCAAGTAGCTCCTGAATCTACTTCCTTTGTATGAGCATAATACATTCTTCTTTGTATACAACTTCAATGCCAAGAAAATATCTAAAATATCTAGGATTAGAGATCCAAAATCCTTTCTAGGATTTTCCTTGATCTCATCAATGCCTTTTGTATCATTACCTATAATGATAAGATCATCTCAATACACTCACATGTAGACTACAAGTTGTCCTCTTTGTTTGATAAAGACAGATGGATCCACCTTGCATTGATTATAACCACATTTTATCAAATACTACACTAATCCAAGCCCTTGAAGCTTGTTTTAGGACATATATTTCTTTCTTCAACCTACAAACATGATGTGGAAACTTTTTATGAACAAAACCTAGTGGTTGCTCCATGTATATCTCTTCCTCGAAGTCTCCATTGAGAAAGGCATTTTGAATAGCCAATTGGAAGAGCTTTCATTTTTTTCTTGTGACCATTTGCAATGAGTCTCCTAATGGTGCTCATATTTTCCATGGGGTTGAATGTCTCTTCAAACTCCACTCCAAAGGTTTGTGCAAAACCCTTGGCCACCAATCTTGCTTTGAACCTAGAAATAGATCCATTTGAATTCCTCTCTACTTTGTACACCCACTTATTACATATTACCTTCATGTTCTCCTTCTTGGGCACTAGATTCCATGTTTGATTCTCCTCAAATGCAGAAACCTCTTCTTGCATTATTTCTTTCCATTGGTTGTACCTACTTGCATCTTCATAATTGACAAGCTCATGATCTTCAACTACTTTGTTCATATATGCATAATGAGTTTCCATGTACGAATCATAAGTAAACATTTGATTTGGATACTTAACCGTAGAAGACTTCATTCCTTCACCTTTTGGAAGAATAAACCTCCTTTGGATTGGGTAATTGATCTTTTTCTTTGATATGGCTTCTTTCTCCATCATGTGTCCTTCATCATCTTTAACTTACCTTCTTCATTCAAATCAACCAATGTTTCTTTTCCTTTGTGGATTGATTGTGCTTCATAAATTGATGAAGATCCATGGTGAGTTCACACTTGAAAAATATTCATTCATGGAACTCCGTAGGCCACTTAGCTCTAAGTCCATTTTTCCTTCATCATCTCCATGTCTTTCTTCTTCATATTCCTGGATATGAAATTAGGGGAAAAAATGAACCCTCCTTGGGCCTTTTAGCTCAAGTGCTGATTAGTCATGGACCAATGAGAAGAGGGTGGTGGCCACAGTCTACTCCCTTAATCACATAGACTAGGCATAGGCTTCCCTTGGTTTTGTGTGGTCAAAGATGCAAAAACCACCTAGAACTCATGGTTTTAGCTTTGTGAATGGTTTTCGAATGCTTCAAAATCAATAAGAGCCCTTAGATTTGTTCAATGATCCAAGGGATGAGGTGGAAAAGCAAAAGTTAAGGTGCCATTGAACCTAGACCCTTGGATTGCTCTTGTTATCAATGGTTGGGATTGTATTCATCTTAAAAAATGTGCCATCATTTCTACACTCTTGGATTGAGCTTAAGATCAGGCATATCTGCTTGAAACCAAGAAAGTTTGGGCGCCTAAAATGTGGAGCATTCGATGTACACATGATCTAATGGCTGAGAATGAAGCCCCAAAAGCAAAAGGCCCCTTTTGGCCTCCACCATCCAATCTTGGCCCCATCCGATGGCCCACGGTGGCCTCAAATTTGTGATCAGCCCGAATTCTAGTATGCCCTTGGATTTCTCTTGATATAAGGGCCAAAAAATGTGCAGAGAGTGTGAGAAAAGTGTGTGAGCTTCCTCCCATCATCATTAAGTTGTCAAAGCTTCTCTCACTAGACCAACATCTAGTTAAATATGGGCCTCTATTTGAGGCATCCAAGGGCCTAAATTTTTTCATCTTGAGAAT
>CM035419.1:61973537-61978537 GCA_020310875.1 Ceratopteris richardii
TCATGTTATCTCCATAAATGATAGGTATGCTCTTTATAGTGTCAAAACTCTTCATGAGTGTCTTAAGCCATATCACTTCCTTTGCAGCTTCAACCATGCCTTTGTACTCTGCTTCTGTAGATGACAAAGCAACTGTATGTTGCTTCTTTGAGCACCAAGAAATTAACTTATCTCCCACATAACACATGTATCCATAGGTTGACCTTCTATCATCTGGATTACCTGTCCAATCTGCATCACTATATATTTTGATATTTGTATCTGATGTAAACCCATAATACAAACCTTCTTTGAGTGTACCCTTAATGTACCTCAACACTCTTTGACCTGCAATCCAATGTTCTTTCCTAGGACAATGCATGAATTGAGACAACACCCCAACTGCATATGATAAATCAGGCCTAGTTAATGTAGCATAGATAAGACTACCAACCAAACTCTGATATTGTTTCATGTCCTTGAACTCTTCACCTCCATATCTGCTCAATTTGTGATTCACCTCCGTTGGAGTAGGTGCTACTCTACAATCATTCATTTTAGACTTGATTAACAAATTCTTCAAATACCTTTCTTGAGTCACATACACTCCATGTTGAGTGTATGAAATCTCCATGCCCAAGAAGTATGACAAATCTCCCAAATCACTGATTTTGAACTCTTTCTCCATTTGCTTCTTTAGGCTTTGTATGCCTTTCTCATCTATACTTGTAAGAATTATATCATCAACATATATACATATGTAAATGAACCCATCATCACTTGCTTTAACAAGCAAGCTACTATCTGCTTTAGATACTTGAAATCCAAGCTCCTTTAAGAACTTTACAAGCCTATAGTTCCATGCCCTTGGGGCCTGCTTCAAGCCATATAAAGCTCTCTTGAGCTTACACACATGATCTGGATATCTTCCATCTCTGAATCCTTGAGGTTGCTCCATGAAAACATCATCTGAAATATAACCATTCAAAAAAGCATTCTTCACATCTAATTGACATAATTTCCAACCTTTACATGCAGCAATTGCTATAAGTGTTCTGATGGTTGTCATCTTTGCCACAGGACTATAAGTCTCATCATAGTCAATACCATATGTCTGAGCAAACCCTTTTACAACAAGTCTAGCTTTGTACCTAGACACACTTCCATCTGCAAATCTCTTTGTCTTATAGACCCACTTGCATCCAATGATCTTCTGGCTATTTGGTTTTGGAACCAAATCCCATGTTTGATTTTCCATCAATGCATCATATTCTTCCTACATAGCTTTTTCCCAAATTTCTTTACCTTTTGCCTCTTCATATGTAGAAGGGTCTTCATCTGCTTTAATCATGTATGCATAATCCTTAGTAGTCAAGAATGAAGTATCATAGCTATACCTTGTAGGTTGCCATTTGTGCCTTGTAGACCTCCTAAGTTCTCCACTTCTTGAGGTTTCTGGTTCTTCACATTCAGGATCAAATCTTGGTATCTCTTCAACTTCAACCTGCACTTCATTATTCTCTTGTTCATCAAATATCTGAACCTTTGATTTACCTTTCCTTTGACTCACAATTTCTTCATCATCTGTATTAATATTGATAGTACCTGCATACCAAGTACCTTGCTCATCAAATGTAACATCCTTAGACACAATAAATTGCTTTGTGGATGGACTCCACAACCTATACCCCATATGCTTGTCATCATAACCAATGAACACATACTTTTCAGCTTTAGGTTCCAATTTATGCCTTAATTGTGATGGCACATATGCATAGGCCAAACATCCAAATACTTTGCAATGGTCTAATGTAGGTCTCTTACCCCACCATGCTTCATATGGTGTCATACCCTGCAAGGCTTTACATGGTAGCCTATTGACCAGATAAGTGGCTGTATTTACAGCCTCAACCCACAAATAATTTGGGCAATTTTTCTCCTTCAACATGGATCTTGCAAACTCAACAAGAGTCCTATTCCTCCTCTACGCTACACCATTTTGTTGAGGAGAGTTACTACAAGTAACCTCCCTTTTTATACCTGCATTCCACAAGTAATCACTGAACTCATTAGAGAAATACTCTCCCCCTCCATCTGACCTTAGTCTCTTCAATTTATGACCTGTAATTCTCTCTGCATACACATGATAATGTTTGAATGTATTGAACACCTCTGACTTATCTTTGATCACATAGATAGTGATCCATCTGGTAGCATCATCAACATAAATCACATAATACCTTGAACCATTGATACTGAAATCCTTTGATGGTCCCCACACATCTGTGTGTACCAACTCAAGCTTCTCTGAATACATAAAACCATGCTTGGAATAAGATTGCTTATGAGCCTTACCTAATTGACATGCCTCACATCTGTATGTCATATGTTGACCTGCAACATTAGGCAATCCAAGCACTGAACCATTATTTATCATATCTTTGATACCTCTTTCATTGAAATGTCCAAGCCTCTTGTGCCAAAGATCTAACTCAGAGATCTTATGGCCTCCATAAGTGAACAAGGCATGACCAACATTACCTTGAATTTTCAATGTAAACAATCTTCCTTCTTTCTTCCCTGAAACAATTTGTTTATACCCATTGCTAGGGTCTTCCACAAACACTCCTTCATTAGTGAACCTCACTTCATAACCTTTTTCAACAATTTGTCCTACACTTATCAGATTCTTAGGAATTGTAGGAACATACAAGACCTTACTCAATAAGGTGCTACCATCCTTGGCCTTCACTGATCCAATTGACTTCACATTGTGCTTTGTATTATCACCTGTTTGAACAACATGATTAGATACCTTATTCTCCAAATCAGTCATCAAGGCTATGTTACCACTCAGGTGATTGCTACACCCTGAGTCAATGTAGAAGACTCTTTGATCTTCAGTCTGCCTTTCACAAGTTGCATTCATTATCAATGTTGAATCTTCCTTCTGATCTGAAGCATAATTGTATTAAGTATTGTTATATTGTTGACTTTGGAAACCTCTACCTGCATTTCTTTCAAAGTAACCCCTACTACCTCTACCTCTGAAATTACCTCTTTGATTTTTTCCACCTCTTCCTCTTGAATTATAGTTCTGATTATATCCACCATTACTCTGAGTGTTATGCCAACAATCATTAGCTAAATGATTTGTCTTACCACAAATCCAGCAAGCTTTGGCTCCATCTTTGTTATTCTTGCCTCTTCCTCTACCTTTGCCACCTCCTCTTCCTCTTAGGAAGTAAGCTTGACTAGTTGTTCCTTCTTCTTCATTTGCTTGTTGCTTTCCTTTGTTAGCTTTCTTCTTGTCTTTAGAGTACATAGCATGAACTTCACTCTTGTCAACATCTCCTTTGATATCATTCTCAAAAGTTAGCATATGTCCTAACAATTGATTCAAATCAGGAGTGAAATGATCTAATGAAAGTTCTGTAGACAAAATAAAAGGCTTCCACTTCTCATCACCTCTTAGTCCTGTGGGAATTTGCCTTACCAATTTATCCTCTTCAATGTCTTCATCCACTGCTCCTAATGCATCTGCAATGTCCTTCATCTTTGTCACATAATCAGATATTGATTGTGAAGCCTTCTTCTTGAAAGTAGTAAACTCTGCCCATAATGAAGCCTTCCTTGATTTGGTTGTGTTCTGAAAATGCTCTTCCAAAGCATTCCAAATGTCTCTTGCACTTTCAAGACCTCTAATGTGAGGTAGCAAGTAGTCATTGACTGCCATATAGATAATGCTCCTAGCTTGAGCATCTCTCTTCATCCAATTCTTCAAATCTGACAATTCCTCCCTAGTTGGAACACTAGGATCTCTGAATTGAGGCTTTTCTTCTTCACCTGTAATGTAAGCTATCAAGTCTTTGCTCATAAGATGAGCTTCCATCCTCATTGACCATGCAAGATAGTTTTCTCTATCCAATTTCTCTATCTGAAGAGAATCTCCCATCCTTTCTTCACCTGTACTAACAGATCTTTAATCTTTATGAGAAATAAATGTACCTTGGCTTCGAATATTACTCCTTCTGATCCTTTTGACAACTTCAATGTGTCTTCCTTCAAGCTTTCTTCACTCTTTATCCTTTTGATCCTTCAAGATGTAAAGTTTGTAAGTCTGCAACAGTCGGAGTCTCCCTTTCCTCAATTCTTATGCTTCCTGCTCTGATACCACTGATGGAGAGTGTTAATCTCCAAAAGAACAACCTATTCTTGAAATTAGAGCACCTCTATATCAAGAATAAGTCTAGACTCCTCTTAATTTAGAGAACAATCACTAACTTATCAAGAAATTGACTATTCTGGAAAAAATCAAATTCTCAGAAAAGTGTGCTGCAGATTAATCTCTGATTGACTAACCATTCGTGTAAAGTTTTTGATAAAACTTTGTAGGATGTGTCGCCTTAAGGTTGCACACCTTCTCCAACTTAAATCTCCTCAAATGATTGAGTATACTTTGAGAAATGACTCAAACACTTACCTATGTGTGAAACTGCTTCTCTGTAGTAGCGACTTTGACACCTGTAACTTCTTAGCTATGGTTCTCCCAATGTCGAACCCGTTTGGTCAAATGCTTTTAGCTGTAGATAGATTATCTCTCAACTTAGATTTTGAGCTATCATTTGTGTAAAACTTTACACTGTGCACTGAGCACTGTCCATTTCTCTGAACTCGAAATCTGCGCCTGTTTCAGAAGGTACTCAGACTTTTACACATACAAATGTTCCTATTCAGAATTCTCTCAACCTAATCACAATTGGAAGCTAAAACTTTGTACAGTAGTCGATCAACTCTAGACTTAGACTTGTACAAAAGCATTCCTCAAAAGATCTACCACAGAAGGAGAAAACACAGAAACTTCGGGCGCAAAAATTCTGTCATTTCTGAAAAAGACTACAACTGAATGAGAGAGAGACTTCAACTAACTTTTCACGTGTCTAATGACACTTACAACATCTCATTTCTCTATTCCTATGCTCTCACATAGTCTCTCCTCGTCTCCTCTCTCTCTACGCCCC
>CM035419.1:61991037-62158537 GCA_020310875.1 Ceratopteris richardii
CTTTACACCACATGCACCTAGTAGAGGGAGAAGCACCTAGGATTCTCAAACAATTTATTAATTTATCCGATGAAGAATCCTTTCTGTATTGTCTCCCCTTGAAAGGTCCTGATTTGTAATTCTTTTGTTTCCACTCTTCGAGACCTGGTTCTGATGCGTGCCCTTGCGGGGCTTTGGGTAGAGGGTGGTTCTTTCTTAGTGAGCTGTTTTATTTTTTGATCTTCTTCTTCTTCTCTTTGTGGTCAATTCCCTCCACACGTCCCTCCTCCTAGACTTTGTCGTCCCCGATAGGAACTTTTTTGACGATGTGAGTAAGTTTGTATTACCTTTTGCTCTCTGTGATTTATCGAATTGGCTTCACATATCATCAGCTCTTTCCATTGTGTTGACTTTACTCCATCATCTGGTGCCTACCTATGATCTACAAAGAAGTTGAGCTCGTAGGCCACCAGTCTTGCATTTAAATTGGAAGATATTTTTACAAAGATCTCCAATTCCATCTCAAAAAATCTCGTAAGGAAAGCTTCTTCAAACGTTTTCATGTATGGAATCGGTAGAAACATTAGCCACGCGTATGTTGCTATTATAGTTAATCGACTTGGAGTAGTAGATAAATAAAAAATTATGGCATCCCCTCCCTAATTAATGCTGGTAAAATTCAAAAAGGTGTAGTGCGTGTGTTGGAATACTTTCAGAACTGTCAGTAGCATGCTTAATATTTTTTTGGTCATTTTGATGGCTAAATTTGGTACAGTCACATATCTAGATAACCAAAACTCTATGGTCCGCACCATGTATTCTTCGGTCGGTAGATAATTGTGAGGCGGACTGACTAGATAGTAGTGGATAGTTTAGCCATTGCTTATTTACAGTACCCTGGTGCTGTGCCTCCCAAAATTGCATCCAGGTGCATCATCGAGGTATTGGGCAAAAAGATGGATTAACTTGGAGCACATATGGTGCCGATTCCCAATGTACCCTTAAAGTTGGATTCTTCTCTAAAATCTTGCATCTCCACACAAGATGCGCCTTGGTTGAACTGCAGATCATGATCAGGTTCTTTATTCGTTACTTTCTTGATATATTGTCGCATATCCTCTTTTAACAAGCCATAAGGGATATTAAATGGCTTCAAAATTTGTTCTAGGATTTTGCTTTCAATCTTTGATTCTCACATGACCTTCACCACTTGATCTTCAAACTGCTTTGTAAGTTGGGACACCAATAGTGCCTGCTCATGTTGGCTTAGTTTTGCAATAGTTCGATTATGTCGTTCATTGCTCAGCTCTGCTTCCTCCCTTATAGGTGAATGATGCATGGGGGGAGAAAGCGAACGTACCTCAGTCTCCTCAGTAGCCACTTTGGAGCTTGGAACTACTAGTGTCCCTGCTGTAACTTGCTGTGCTATTCGATCCTTTAATTTCTCAATGATTTTATCTTTTCCTTTATCTCATTGGTTGCTTTTGTGATTGCTTCTTTGTTCTTCAAAAGTTCTTCTCCTATTGTAGCCATTTGATCGGCATCTTCATTACACTCTGCAAGGAGTTTGTTCTCTATCTTTTTCTAAGTTCATTAGTGTCATACATGTATTTCTTCTCCCACTCATCTCTTAGAGCTTGCTCTTGTTTCATCTGATCTTCATACTTTGCAATTTGGGCTTCTAATGCTTGTGTATTATTTGTTGATACTTTAGGTGCCTTTATCGGTTGGTTGAATAGAATGGCAATCATAAGTTCTTTATTCCTATTTCTTAAGTTGTCAGCTTCCTCCATATATACCTTTATTTGAGATTGGAGTAGTTTGGTTCTTGTATTCATCCATGCTTTCTTAGCTTCACCTACTTCATACTTACTTTGTAGTTCCTTGAGTTGATCTTAAAGTTTCTGATTATCAGCCATTAACATATTGCATTTTGCTATGGCTTCATTAGCTTTTTTCTCCTTGGTCGTGAGTGCATGTTGAACTTCTATTACCTATGCAGAGAGCTTTTCACTTATTACTTGAAATTGGTTTCACTCCCTCAGAGCCTTGTCATAATCGGCATCTGCTTCTATCAGCTTTTGTTGAGTGTCCATGGTTGTTTGTATCATCTGCTTCACCAGGGGCTTGAGTTGAGCCACATCCATGTTTAGCCATGTCTTGGGGATACTTGATGCTTCCCACGTGAGTACATCTTTTCCTTTATCCACGTGTATAGTCTTATTATGAGATTGTCTAATTTGAAGATGTACCTGAGTTTCTTTTTCTTCTTCTTCATGTGTGGTAGACTTTGTAGTACTTCCTTGAAATGTAATATCCAGTGGAGAAGGCTCTACTATGACCCTAATTGGAGTGAATGGTTCTTGCTCCTCCACTTCTTCCTGATTTTTCTCTTTCTTTGGCATCTTTAATGTGACTTCTCCATCCAAGTGAGTCTCTATAATTTGAATCTTTGTTTCTTCATTCATTCTCAGTATATGAACTTCTTCTTGAGATGATTCTTTCTTTATTGGCTCTGTGGCTGTGTGATCTGGCATTTCATTTGTTTTTGAGCCTTCCACTTCAAAGGAATCCTTTACTTGATTTAATTAATCCCAATTTCCATCATCTTTTGAATCGCTTTTGATGTAAACATTCGTGAGCGATGGTTCTTGGTCTTCCTGAGTGTCTGAAGATGAACTAGAGTTCATCAGTCCTAGTTCTCTGTATCTATGGACTTTCGTCAACCTCTTTCCTTGCACAGTTTCTTCATGAGACTGGTGATAGTGATGCCCTTGCACTGGCAAATTTACTTGACCTTCCATGTACTGGTGAGTAGCTTCCATTGCTTCCTTTAACTCCTCTTCCATAATGGGCTTAGGGTCTGCAATTTTTGTCCTTGGAAGGACATGTATTCTTTTTGAAGTAGGAAGTGCTTCTTCTACCTTTAACATTTCCCTTAATTGCTTGGTTACTCTCATCCTAGGTTGAGAGCTCGTTCCTGCCTCTTCCATTACTTTGATTCCTTTCTTTTTCCTTTGTACAGTGGCTAACTTTGCATACTTAGACATCTCTCTTGATGAGGGCATCTCCTTAAGATATTCTCGAATGCCTAAAGCATGGTAGATCAGGATGGTTAATGCTACACTTCCATTTAAGAACTTCTTGTGGCCCTACTGTTTCTTAGCTTTGAATAAACACTCTTGGATTTAGGGTGTCATGTTCACTTGATTACCAATCTATTTGGTTGCATGAGATAAGAGCTGTACTATGATTTTTTGAGGTGCTATGTAGCGATGCATGTTTGGAAAGCAAAAATGCTGGTGAATCAGACAGGCCTCTTACTCAATATCTATACAATTAATATCCATGAATGTGTGGGTCTTCATCCCTCGGCTTTCATCCTTCAGGTCTATATTCCCATCCCTTTCCCATCCAAAAGCTTCTTTAATCAATTCGTGGGTAAATTAAATAATCACCCATTCTCCTTCCGCATCCAAGACTTTTGCTTCTGGCACTAATGGATTATGTAAAGCTAGTTGAAGAGTGTTCATTACCTGAGTACATCATTGAAAATCCGGCTTATAGATAGGTAGCTTGAAGTACTTATGGATTCTTGCCTTTGTCATTATGTCCATGATTGATGGAAGTTCATGTAAGACTTTGAAATCCTAAGACATGATCGGGAACTGATGGTCGATGTCCATGATCTTTATTGTTACCAAGAAGAGATGTTCTCCAACAGGTTGGTCTTCTCGAAACCAATGACCTTTAGCTTTGGTGACACTTTGTAGTGGAAATTCCAACACCTCTTCTTGAGTGGTTGCCTCAGAATCCTCGAAAGCCATTTGCACTTGTAATAAGGAAATAGTCAGCTTCCAAGAGGAACCAATTCGTGTGTTTTACATGTGGTTCAGTGATATGTCATTTCTTTTGCTGCTCCATCCCCCCTTGCTTGAGTGAGTAAGGTCTCTTACCACACTTCTTTTAATTTTTAATCTTGAAAGAAAACAAGAATTAGATCTAGCTGAAGCGCTTATTTATAAACAATGTTCCGTCATTCCTATGACAGTAGAAACTAAGACCTATTCCAATGATGGAAATGTGCACCACTAGTTTTTTTTGAAGAGATAATGTGCCAAATGCATGGCCTTGTAATGTGGCCCTGTCATGCATACTCTATGTGCAATGGACTCTTCATGAGTGCGAGTAAAATCTTATTGAGTCTATTGTTCCTGTCCTTGCTACCTTTTTGGTCTCCATATCCACTTGGTAGCTTGTGCTTGAGATTCTGATTTCTGACAAGCTCCTTGTTCTTTAGTCCTTGTTTTCTTCTTATTTGAAATCTCATTTTTGGATGTCGTGTTCCTTTGGTACCCTTGATGAGTCTTTTTGGACCTCTTTGTTCCACTTTGTAGGCATGAGATCTCATTAAGCTTTTCTAGTTCTTGATTTGTAGTCTGTGTGACCTTCTTTGGGATCCATATACATTGCTGTGTTTTCTGGGTCTCTACTGATGACTTGGGAAGCCACACACACAGAAGTCTTAGTGGTGCTGATTGCGATTGCAAGTGGTGGTTGGTTTCTCTTGTCCTCAATGAATGGCTGATTTGTTTCTGTGTCAAGTTGTGTGGTTGAGTCATTCGATCCTTCCATACCCATTGTAGATGAGCATGACATGGAGGTGATGTTCCAGCAGTAGACATCCATGTGGGTTTTCTTTTTAGAGTGTAGATAGATTTAGAGGTAATGTCTTCACACTCTTTCTTAGGTTCATCTCTCATTCGTGAGGTGATCACATAATCAAGCATCACATCCTTATTTGCACACACTTCTAGATTAGGGCATGCTTGGGATATAGTCTTTATTGATTCTTTTGCCTTCTCCTCCTCTAAGTACTCTTCTTTAGGTTTGATGACCTTATGAATGTGAGATGGCCTTTCTTCCAACAAGCTAAAGATTTCCTTATGCCCTATTTTGGCTGATATGTATCCTTGTTCTAGATGGATACTCACTTCATTCTCAATAATCCAGTCTTGCCCTAGGATCAGACTTTCTATTAGGTCTTCATCCTTGCATACCAAAACTCTTTGCTCTATAGTGGAATTTCCTAAGTGGAGGGATATTAGGGATTCTCCAACACATTCTATAACTTGTCCTCCAATTCCTATCATGCATGCTTTAGCGGGACTTATAGTTGTTTGGAGATGCACAATTAATTCTTGTCCTCTGATGGGTGAATCTATCTATAACAACAACTCTGACCCATGGATTAGGTATACATCCAATAGGTAATCATCTTGAGGTATCAAATCCCCTCTCAAGATTTGAGTCGCCATAGACTTGCCCCTTGAGGTAGTCATAGTGTCTTTGTGGTTAGATCTCCCAGCATTTCCTTGTCCCTCTAGTTCTTCTCTCTTGTTGATTTGATCTAGGTTTTCCATCACTACGTAGATTTGACCTAACTTATCCATGTACACTCCTCCTTCGTACTTAACTGTGGGTCTAGGAACTATTGTTGACTCGGGAGAATTTACCATTCTCATGACAGACCTATTTATGCCATCAAGGTATATAGGGATTCCTTGCCGATTAGTTGACACATACTACAGAGAGGTGTGGTATTCACCCTCTGTGGTTGACATAAAATTCTCCCTGGGAATAGAACCATGCATGTCCTCTGAGGCCATGGATAGTTCCTCCTCGGAGTCACTAGTGGTGTCCGAGTAGATTGAGTGATGGCTCGCTTGGGTTGCACTTCCTACCGATGAAATGATACTTCTCTAGCTACTTAGCACCCATCTTGATTGTAAGTTCATTCACCCCTTTGGGTCTATATCTGCTTCCCTCTTCCCCTTAGTTAACTCCTCAACCTCTTCAAATTTTGCCTCAAATTAGCTTGAGTGGTTCTAGACGATACCACTCTTGGCGATACCACACAGATGATACGATACCAGACTTGGCACAATACAATACTAAGGGTCTACGACGATAAGATACCACTGAGTGGCATGATACGATACTGGAGATGTAGACGATACGATATCTCTGCAACCCCATGATACGATACTAACGTAGTTGGGGATACGATACTTGGTTTGCTCACGATACGATACCGATCTCCACGATACGATACCGGCTATAGGAACGATATGATACCAAAAGATCATTGGACGATACCATACCAAGATTTACACGATATGATACTACTCCTTGCAATACGATACCAAAACAAGAGATGATACGATACTAAGTTGGCGATACGATACCAACCTTGCATGCGATACGATACCGCTCGATCAACGGTACAATACCGTGATCGACACGACACGATACCAGGTGGACCGGAATACGATACCATTGGGTGACCGTGATTGCGATACCAACACTTGATGATATGATACCATGACGGTATCACGATACCTCAAGTGGGCATGCAGGATACGATACCATGTGAGTATCACAATACTTGGGAATTTTGGTATCACCATATCAAAACTCAATCGATTGTGATACTATAGCCAAAAATGATAAAAACTTATTTTTTTGTGAGCAAATTGCTTATTTCTCTCTCCCCTTCACTCTTGACCCCTTGTATCACTCAAAAACTTCTAAAAGAACTCTCTGTATTACCCCGGGATACCAGTTGCGACTTAAATCACGTGTGTGCATGTTCTTCTGATGTTTTTGAGATATAAAATTTGAAGAACTCACCTTCAAGGATACCTTAACTAAGCTTTGGGCTCCCTAGGTCTCTTGTTTGCTGGTTTGGCACGATACCACTGTGGCGATACTAGTCATTGCTCTCCCATGATAGTTGTTCACACAAGTGACTAAATGAACTGATTTTTTTGGTTTTTATAGCCTTGTGTTGCCTAGTGCCTAAAATGAACTAAATTTGACTAATTGTTTTGGGTTTTCTTGCGATGTTCTACTTCTCCCTACTCTACTCTTCTCTCCTACCTAACCCTAAGTCTTCCCTTACTTTCTCACTCCTAACCCTAAACCTAAAAACTTATAACACACACTACAAGAGTGTAAAGTAACAAGTGTTGGAATACTTGAATACTTGCCATTAAATGTTGGTGCATGCCAATCATCAATTGAAGGTTTATGAAGAAATGAAGTTAAGAAATTAAGAAGAAAACAAATTCAGAAGTTTGAAGGAAGGACATACTCAGAAATTCAAAGCTATGTACACATATGTACATTAGTTCAGATATAGGTTACTCACACTTTTGATTAGTCATAAGTTTGTGTATATATTTGCCTATAAATGTTTTGGAAAAAGTCGGGGCATGAAGTATAGAGAATAGGAAGAGAGAAATCAGATGTAGAGAGTGTCATTGGACATAAGAAAGTTATTTGAGTAACTTTCTCAATGGAGTTGTAACTTTTCTGAGTAATCAATGAAAGTCTTGCGCCTGATGTTTTCGTGTCTGCTACTTCTGTAGTTAATCTTTTGAGAAATCCTTCTGAACATATCTAAGTCCATAGTTAATCAATCTATGGCTAGAATTTGAGAGTCTAATTGTCATCAGGTTAAGAGAATTTTGCATAGGAACATTCATATGTGATGATGTTCTGAGAGTCGACAAAACTGGCGCAGATTTCATGTTCAGAGAAATGAACATTGCTCAGTGCATGGTGTAAAGTTTTATACAAGTGAGGGCTCAAAATCTAAGTTGGAAGGTAAGCCATCTATGGCTAAAAGATCTTGATCAAATGGGTTCGACATTGGGAGAACTATAGCTAAGAAGTTACAGGTGTCAAAGTCGCTACTGCAGAGAAGATGTTTTACACATAGGTAAATTGTTTGTATGATTTCTCAGAGTATACTAAATCATTGCAGAGATTTAAGTTGGAAAAGGTGCGCAACCTTAAGGCGAAGCATTGTACAAAGTTTTATTAAAAACTTTACAGGATTGATTAGTCAATGAGTGATTAATCTGCAGCAGACTTTTCAGAGAAGTGATTTCTTCACAGTCAATCAATTTCTTGATAATGTGATAGTGGATTTCCAAAATTATGTGGAGTCTAAAGTTATTCTTGGTCTAGAGGTGGTCTAATACCAAGGATAGCTTGTTCTTTTGGAGATTAACACTCTCCATCAGCGGTATCAGAGCAGGTTGTGTCAAAATTAAGGAAAGGAAGACTCCGACTGTTGCAGACATACAAGTTCTACATTTCGAAGGTTCAGAAGGATAAAGTGTTGAAGAAAGATTGAAGGGAGACACGCAAAGATTATCAAAAGGATCAGAAGAAGCAACACTCGAAGTTAAGGTACATTTATTCCTTGTAAAGTCTAAAGTTTTGAGACTACAGGTGAAGCAAGGATGGGAGATAGTCTCCAAATTGAAAAGTTGGATAGAGAGAACTATCCAGCTTGGTCTATGAGAATGGAAGCTCATCTGATGAGCAAAGATTTGATAGCATACATTACAGGTGAAGAAGAGAAGCCTCAGTTCAGAGATCCTAGTGTTCCAACTAGGGAAGAATTATCAGATCTAAAGAATTGGATGAAGAAGGATGCTCAAGCAAGGAGCATAATCTACATGGCAATCAATGACTATTTGCTTCCTCACATTAGAGGACTTGAAAGTGCATGTGACATTTGGAATGCTTTGGAAGAGCATTTCCAAAACACAACCAAATCAAGGAAGGCTTCACTTGGGCAGAATTTACTACTTTCAAGAAGAAGGCCTCACAATCAATCTCTGATTATGTGACAAAGATGAAGGACATTGCAGATTCTTTAGGTGCAGTGGATGAAGATATTGAAGAAGATAAATTGGTAAGACAAATTCTCACAGGGCTAAGAGGAGATGAGAAGTGGAAGCCTTTTATTTTGTCTACAGAACTTTCATTAGATCATTCACTCCTGATTTGAATCAATTGTTAGGTCATATGCTAACTTTTGAGAATGATATCAAAGGAGATGTTGATAAGAGTGCAGGTCATGCAATGTACTCTAAAGACAAGAAGAAAGCTAACAAAGGAAAGCAACAATCAGGTGAAGAAGAAGGTACTTCAAACCAAGCAAATTTCATAAGAGGAAAAGGAAATGGCAGAAATAGAGGAAGAGGCAGAAACAACAAAGATAATGCAAGAGATTGTTGGATATGTGGTAAGACCAATCATCTATCTCATGATTGTTGGCACAATAATTAGAACAATGGTAATTATCAGAACTTTAATCAAAGAGCAAGAGGTGGTAGATTTCAGAGAGGAAATTTCAGAGGTAGAGGTGGTAGGAATTCTTTTGGAAGAGGTGGAGGAAGAAGCTTCCAAAATAAATCCTACAATAACACCTATTACAACTATGCATCAGATCAGAAGGAAGATTCGACTCTCATTATGAATGCAACATATGAAACCTCACATGAGGACATGAGAGTGTTCTATATTGATTCAGGATGTAGTAATCATTTAAGTGGAAATATTGCTTTGATGACTGATCTAGATCATAATGCAATTAACCATACAGTTCAGACAGGTGATAATACAAAGCATAAGGTAAAGTCAATTGGTTTAGTCAAGGCTAAAGATGGGAGCACTCTTCTGAGTAAGGTTCTTTATGTTCCCACAATTCCAAAGAATTTGATCAGTGTAGGTCAAATTGTGGAAAAAGGATATGAGGTAAGGTTCACCAATGATGGAGTCTATGTTGAAGACCCTAGTCAAGGATATAAACAGGTTGTTACAGGGAAGAAAGAAGGAAGGCTCTTCACATTGAAGGTACAAGGAAATGTTGGACATGCTATGTTCACATATGGAGAGCAGAAGGTGTCAGAATTGGATCTTTGGCACAAAAGACTTGGACACTTCTGTGAAAGAGGTATCAAAGACATGATTAATAATGATTCAGTGCTTGGGTTGCCTAACATTGCAGGTCAACACATGACATACAGATGTGAGGCATGTCAATTAGGTAAGGCTCATAAGCAATCCTATTCCAAGCATGGGTTTATGTATTCAGAAAGACTTGAATTGGTGCATACAGATGTGTGGGGTCCTTCAAAGGACTTTAGTATAAATGGTTCAAGATATTATGTCATATATGTTGATGATGCTACCAGATGGATCACAATTTATGTGATTAAAGAAAAATCAGAAGTGTTTAATACATTTAAACACTATCATGCATATGCAGAAAGGATTACAGGTCAAAAATTGAAGAGACTAAGGTCAGATGGAGGGGGAGAGTATTTTTCAAATGAATTCAATGATTACTTGTGGAATGCAGGTATAAAGAGAGAAGTTACTTGCAGGTACTCTCCTCAACAAAATGGGGTAGCAGAAAGAAGAAATAGGACTCTTGTTGAGTTTGCAAGGTCCATGATGAAAGAGAAGAATTGCCCAAATTATTTGTGGGCAGAGGCTGTAAATACAGCTACTTATTTGGTTAATAGATTGCCTTGTAAAGCTTTGCAAGGTATGACACCATATGAAGCTTGGTGGGGTAAGAGACCTACCTTGGATCATTGCAGAATATTTGGATGTTTGGCATATGCATATGTGCCATCTCAATTGAGGCATAAGTTGGAGCCTAAGGCAGAAAAGTATGTATTCATTGGTTATGATGATAAGCAAATGGGATACAGGTTGTGGAGTCCATCCACAAAGCAATTCCTTGTATCCAAGGATGTTACATTTGATGAGCAAGGTACTTGGTATGCAGGTAAATATAATGTACATGCAGATGTTGAAGAAGTAGTGGATCAAAGGAAAGGTAAAGCAAAGATTCAATTACTTGATGAAAATGAGAATAATGAAGTACAGGTTGAAGTTGAAGAGAGGCCAAGGTTTGATCCAGAATGTGATGAACCAGAGACTTCAAAAAGTGCAGAAGTTAGGAGGTCATCTAGGCACAAATGGCAACCTACAAGGTATAGCTATGACACCTCATTCTTGACTACTAAAGATTATGCTTATTTGGTAAAAGCAGATGAAGATCCATCTACATATGATGAAGCCAAAGGCAAGAGAAATTGGGAAGAAGCCATGCAAGAGGAGTATGATGCATTGATAGAGAATCAGACTTGGGATCTGGTTCCTAAACCTAATAGCCAGAAAATTATTGGATGTAAGTGGGTTTACAAAACAAAAAGATTTGCAGATGGAAGTGTGTCTAGGTACAAAGCCAGACTTGTTGTGAAAGGATATGCACAGACATATGGAGTGGACTATGATGAGACTTATAGTCCTGTGGCAAAGATGACAACCATCAGAACTCTCATAGCAATTGCTGCTTGTAAAGGTTGGAAGCTATCTCAATTAGATGTTAAAAATGCTTTTTTGAATGGTTACATTTCAGATGAAGTTTACATGGAGCAACCAGATGGATTCAAAGATCAAGTGAGTCCAAATTATGTGTGTAAGCTCAAGAGAGCTTTGTATGGATTAAAGCAGGCCCCAAGGGCATGGAATTATAGGCTTGTAAAGTTCTTGAATGATCTTGGATTTCAAGCATCAAAGGCAGATAGTAGCTTGCTAGTCAAAGCAAGTGAAGATGGATTCATTTATGTTTGTATTTATGTTGATGACATAATACTTACAGGAACAGATGATAAAGGAATACAAATGATCAAGAAGCAGATGGAGAAAGAGTTCAAAATCAGTGATTTGGGGAACTTGTCATTCTTCTTGGGAATGGAGATTTTATATACTCAACATGGAGTATATGTGACCCAAGAAAGGTATCTTAAAAATTTGCTAACCAAATTTAAAATGGAAGATTGCAGGGTTGCACCTACACCATTGGAAGTGAACCATAAATTGTCTAGATTTGGAGGAGAAGAATTCAGAGACATGAAGCTCTATCAAAGTTTGGTTGGTAGCTTGATTTATGCTACATTGACAAGGCCTGATTTGTCATATGCAGTTGGTGTGCTTTCACAATTCATGCATTGTCCCAGAAAGGAACATTGGGTTGCACGACAAAGAGTACTTAGGTACATCAAGGGTACACTCAAAGAAGGGCTCTACTATGGATTTACTTCTGATACAAGAGTGAAGATATATAGTGATGCAGATTGGGTAGGTAATGTGGATGATAGAAGATCAACACATGGATATTTGTGCTATGTAGGAGACAAATTGATTTCATGGTGTTCTAAGAAGCAACATACAGTTGCTTTGTCATCTACAGAAGCTGAATATAAAGGTATGGTGGAAGCTGCAAAGGAGGTAATATGGCTAAAGACACTTATGAAGGTTTTTGATGTGGTTCAAAGTACTCCTATTATTTGTGGAGACAATATGAGTTCTCTATATTTGGCAGCTAATCCTGTGTTTCATGCTAGAACTAAGCATATTGAAATACAATATCATTTCCTGAGAGAGAAGGTCATTGATAAGGAAATTGAAGTTATGCATACTCCTACAAAAGATCAACTTGCAGATATGATGACAAAAAGTCTAGATGGACCAAAGCTACAGAGATTCAAAGATATGGCAGGTATTAAGAAGATAGAGAAAAACCTCAATTAATGATTGAGGGGGAGTTGTTGGTGCATGCCAATCATCAATTGAAGGTTTATGAAGAAATGAAGTTAAGAAATTAAGAAGAAAACAAATTCAGAAGTTTGAAGGAAGGACATACTCAGAAATTCAAAGCTATGTACACATATGTACATTAGTTCAGATATAGGTTACTCACACTTTTGATTAGTCATAAGTTTGTGTATATATTTGCCTATAAATGTTTTGGAAAAAGTCGAGGCATGAAGTATAGAGAATAGGAAGAGAGAAATCAGATGTAGAGAGTGTCATTGGACACAAGAAAGTTAGTTGAGTAACTTTCTCAATGGAGTTGTAACTTTTCTGAGTAATCAATGAAAATCTTGCGCCCGATGTTTTCGTGTCTGCTACTTCTGTAGTTAATCTTTTGAGAAATCCTTCTGAACATATTGAAGTCCATAGTTAATCAATCTATGACTAGAATTTGAGAGTCTAATTGTCATCAGGTTAAGAGAATTTTGCATAGGAACATTCATATGTGATGATGTTCTGAGAGTCGACAAAACTGGCGCAGATTTCATGTTCAGAGAAATGAACATTGCTCAGTGCATGGTGTAAAGTGTTATACAAGTGAGGGCTCAAAATCTAAGTTGGAAGGTAAGCCATCTATGGCTAAAAGATCTTGATCAAACGGGTTCGACATTGGGAGAACTATAGCTAAGAAGTTACAGGTGTCAAAGTCGCTACTGCAGAGAAGATGTTTTACACATAGGTAAATTGTTTGTATGATTTCTCAGAGTATACTAAATCATTTGCAGAGATTTAAGTTGGAAAAGGTGCGCAACCTTAAGGCGAAGCATTGTACAAAGTTTTATTAAAAACTTTACAGGATTGATTAGTCAATGAGTGATTAATCTGCAGCAGACTTTTCAGAGAAGTGATTTCTTCACAGTCAATCAATTTCTTGATAATGTGATAGTGGATTTCCAAAATTATGTGGAGTCTAAAGTTATTCTTGGTCTAGAGGTGGTCTAATACCAAGGATAGCTTGTTCTTTTGGAGATTAACACTCTCCATCATTAAATGAATTCACCTCTACAAGTACAATTCCTTCACTCTAGAGCTATAACCATCATGAAGGCACCTTGGTTAGGTCTTTTTCTCCCCAGCAATGGTGCCAAAAACGTGTGTACCTAAGTCGTGAAGCCTTAGGGACTTGTGTCGATGAGACTGGACCTCAATCAACCCACAAATGGATATAGTGGTGGATTAATACACGTTTAATTATCAATCCGAGGAACCACGAGAACCAAGTGTATGAAGACATATGCACACATGATGGTAAGTGAAGTATCTAAGTTACAATGCATGTGACTAGTCTCAGCTACGTCTCCAACTCACTAATCCTCTGAAAATGCATGCCGCGATACCATTTATAGCAATAAGCACAAATTCAAAATTTTCTCTCAGATCCAAACTTTGAATATGGTTAGTAGCGAGTTCCTTTCAAAGCTCTCGATGAGACGCATCTATTGATCATATTCTCAGTCAAATCTAACAAACAAACTTCAAGTCACTACAAGGAATATGGGTGCAGAGCGACGGTTAAGGCGACACAATTTCATCGCTATAAAATTGCAAAAAGCATCGCAAGAAGTGTTGAGTGCAGACCATCGATTAAACAAAGAGCTAAACGACATTTTTTTCGATGTGTGGCGTGACGAGATGTGGGACACTCGCATTGAGCATCACTAAAGCGACGGTTTAAAAAAGTGTCGCATAAGTGATGCTTTTTTGCATTGCATAAGCGATGCTAACAACGTCGCTTATGTGACACCAATTCTAGTGTTTTTTATGATGCCTTACCATACCTTACACGAAAATCTGTTGACGAAAAAAATTAAAACGTTGGAGGCTCTTCGATCGGCATGTTCATGCATTTGATCGAAGATCTCTCCAATGTTCGCAATTGCACTGCGCTTACGAGCTGAAACAAGTATATGTAGAATTGTTGTTTTGCCTAATCTCTATCTTATTGTCTCTCTCTATCTCTATTTCTCTCTTTGAATTCTCTCTCTCTCTCTCTCTCTCTTTATTGCAGGTTATTCAAAAAGCTAACCAAACAAAAAGTATGGCTAACTATTGTAAGTACAATTTCCGTTCTTTGTATATCATTTGAATTGTGTTATTTTCATTACTTAGCATACTCACTCTTATTGATATGCACATATACACTTATACATGATGAAGATGCACGTTCACACATATACACATATACACATATACACATATACACATGCACATACACACACATATATACACACACATACATGTGCACATACACTTACACATACACACACATACACATGCATATGCACAAACATTTCTACAACCACATAAAAAGACTTGCATGCATACATTATTGCATATATATATATATATATATATATATATATATGTTGAAAGTTTTTCAAGCTCAAGAGTGTGGGAACATGCCCCAAATTGAACCTTCCACATCATCCACAATCAAAGGAGGGTTCATTTGCTTTTGTTGTGCACATAGGAGTGTTTATCCTCCAACAGTGGTATCAGAGCTATAAGTGGAGTATCAAAGAGAGAAGAAGGAGCTACTGAAGTGAAGTAAAGACTCAAAGTTTGAAGGAAGGAAGCAAAGAACGGGCACATCAACAACAAGGGGAAGCAAATACATCATCAAATCAAAGATGAAGCTTCATCAAGAGGAGTAGCTCTATTTTTGGAGGTAAAAGACATCCTTTTCAACTTCATTGCATCAAGGGGGAGGTTCAAAAGAGTTAGGAGGCACCATGGCTGATCTCAATGCTCAGATTGAGAAGCTCGAAAAAGGAAACTACCAACCGTGGCGATTTAGAATAAGCAATTTTTTGATGGGGAAAGGTTTGTGGGGACTTGTGAGTGGTGGAGAGCCAAAACCCTACATAGATGAGGTAAATCCAACCAATGACCAGAGAAGAGCAGTAAGAGAGTGGGATGAAAGGGACAAAAGGGTCATTTTCATTTTATCTCAACATATTAGCAACTCTATGGTAGGGCATATTCAAGATTTGGATACATCGAAGAAGGTGTGGGAGTGCTTGGAGAGATTGTATTCAACCTCCACAAAAGCTAGAAAAACTCAGCTCAAGAATGAGCTAAATAATTGTTGGTGGATTCTTAGACAAAAAGGAGTTTGAGGGTTTGTAGGAGAAAAGGGAAGAAACAAGAAGCGAAAATACACCTGGAAGCTTCTACCGATTGATTACAGTAAGACAATTACCATGTTTGAAGTACAAGACAAGCCAATACCTCTGTGCACAATCCCACAGAGTGCCCAATTACAAAATACCCAATATCCCAAAGTCTTCTTGCCGCCGGCCTCCTCTGCACCAGACCTCCACCTGCTTCAAGCTTATCCTTGTGCACACCTTGCACCAAGCTTCCACAAAGGGGGGAGGAGTGAATACCTTTTGTCGGCACGCGCCCACTGCAATGGGACCTTGAGATACTTGGGGGGACTAGCTTAGCACTCTCTGCACAATCCCTTAGGCACTCCCTATGCACTCCTTCACTTCCACTTCTCTACATCGCACACTGGTGACTCGTGCACTTCTCTCTCTTGCTTCCTTAGACTATGCTCTCTTGCTTACTCTAAGATTGGTCCAAGAATGGCCCTTGCCTTGATTTGAGTGTGTCGATACGTACGCTCCTAACTGCAATAGCCTTTTGGTGCTCACTTTGATGTCCCAAGATTGTCCTCACAAGTGGCAGCCAACGACTCACTGTTTTGTCCTGTAGTGACTTTAGACTAAAACCAAAAATTTTAATGGGGGGCCATTCTTTCACTTGTGCGTACACTTTGCCGCTTCACATACCTTCATGTTTCCTTTTAAGTCTTCACTTTTGCACATAAGAGGGGGTTCACCTGAACCTTCCAAAACACTTTAAAACACACTTTGAACCTTAGGGAAATTAGAGAAAATACCTCTGCAACCTCCAACCCACTTTCTCCAATTTACCCTTTGTGGACAATTCATTGTGCACTACCTGTGCACTTTGACACCTGCACTTACACACTTTGACTTTGCACCTATTGACTTTGACCTTGACCTTGTTGACTTTGACAAGTTGACTTTGACCAATTGACTTTGACTTCAGTTGACTTTGACCAACATGAATTTTATGGGCTCAACAGTTGCCCACCACCTAATGTGCTCTCCGTCCCAGAGAGCTATAGCCAAAACTCCGAACATAGATGACACCTGATGCTGGAGCTGCAAAACTTCAAAAGGACACCTTTGAGCAGCCACCAAGTCCACTAGGAGCAGCAGAGAACAAGCACCAGAGAAGAACCAAAAATTGGATTTTGGCCATGGAAAAGCAAAGGGTTGCAATGGGAGGGTAGAAAGGAGGGGGAGGGGAGGGCTGAGGGTCGAGGATGGAAGGGATTGGGATGGTTAAGGATGGGGCTGGGCAAATTGGTAAAGGGAGGGCATGGGTGATGTGGATGGGGCCTTGAGGCGGTTAAAATGATCAAACAGTAGAGCTACAGAGGGTGCATGTGGGATATTATACAACATAAGGTAAGACAAGGTGAGAATAGACCATGTTTACAATATGGGGAAATAAAAACATGTCATAAAGTTGCTCAAACATGTGGGTTTTGACCAAAACTCAGAGAAAATGTAAGAATTTGGAAAATTAAAGGCAAAAACTGAGTTCAGAGGTGCCAAAAAACATGAAAATGACTCCTTTTTTGTAAAAAATGGCCAACCGAGGCACGATCCAGAGCCAAAAGCTTTGAGCCATAAAAATGAAAAAAAAAATAAAAATATATATGATTATATATATATTAAAACATAATAAGAAAGCAAAAAATAAAATAAAAATAAAAAGACCGTTTTTTTTTTTGGGAATGCCTGTGCGGATAAAAAATATAAATAAAATCAAAATTAAAATAAAAATAAATAAATAAAAAAAATCATAAATAAATTAAAAACAAGATAAAATAAAATTAAAACAAAAAAAAAAGAACCGTGGGGTTTGGGGGGGGCGGGGGGGGGGGGGGGGGGGGGGAAGTGGTCGGTGAGGGGTTGGTCGGTGGGGTTTGGGGGGGGCGGGGGCGGGGGGGAGTGGTCGGTGAGGGGTTGGTCGGTGGGGTTTGGGGGGGGCGGGGGGGCCAGGGGGCGCGGGGGGGGGGGGGGGGGGGCCGGGGGGGGGGGGGGGGAGTGGTCGGTGAGGGGTTGGTCGGTGGGGTTTGGGGGGGGCGGGGGGGGGGGGGGGGAAGTGGTCGGTGAGGGGTTGGTCGGTGGGTTTTTCTTTTTTTTTGTTGTTCTTTTTTTTTGTAGAGATAGAAAACGCCCCTATGGGCCCCTTTTTTTTTTTAATTTATTTAATAAATTGTCCCAAAAATCAAAGAGAATACATAAAAAAATCCAAAAAAATTGCAAAAAAAATCCAAAAAATTTTCAAAAAATTTGCTACAGGCCTAAGCTAGAATTTTGCAATCAAATTTACAGAGAGCTTCCTTTATTCCTCAAATTTGGCAAGAAAATGACATCGGAAAGGGATAAAAAGTGCCAGAAAAATGCTAAAAATGCTAGAAAAATTTCCAAAAATACCCAAAAGTTTTACTTTTGCAGAGGTCATGAAATGCCTTCTAGGTTTTCTAAAAACACCAGTAACAATGAAGAAATTGATAAAGAAAACTACAAAAACTGAGCAAAATGTGATGAGAAAGCTATGTACAACCTGGACAGATTTTGCAGTTCCAGGTGATCCATACTTCTTCAAGTGTGTTGATGATAGGCCTTGAACCTTGATATGTTCACCAGTGGCAAGGTCTCTCCTTTCAGCGTCTCTAACTCCACAACACCCCAATTTAGCATTGTTTTGACTCTATAAAGTCCTTCCCAATGTGGAAGCCATTTTCCTCTCAGTTGTGTATGAAGATGAGGTCTATGGAGAAGAACTAACATGCCTACTTCAATGTTGTTGCTCCACAGATGTCGATCATGTGTCTCCTTCCTCTTCATCTGAGTTTCTATCAATTGTTTTGTTGCTAGTAGACGAATCTCCTCTACTTTATGTAGTGCTCCAAGCCTCTGAGAGACATCACAATCCTTCTTGCCCTGCATGAATGCTATCTTAGGTGATCCATGTAAAAATTCAAAGGGCTCAATGGGCAATATGCCATAAACTAGCTGGAATGGAGAATATCCTGTGGCCTCTTTGTAGGCTAACCTGTATGCCCATAGGGTACCTTGATAAGCAATGCCCCAGGAAGTGGGCTGTAACATACACTCCTTTCTTAACATTGAGATTAAAACCTTATTTGTCGACTCAGCCTGTCCATTGGCTCTTGGATAGTAAGCACAAGAGGTTCTATGTAGAATTCTATACCTGTTGAAAATTTCCTACAGGACCTTATTGACAAAATGTGTACCTTGATCTGTATAAATTTCAAGTGGGCATCCAAACCTACAAATGATGCTACTATAAATGAAATCAGCAACAGTTTGGGCAGTGCAATCGGGGGAGGCAATAGCTTCAGCCCACTTTGTCGCATAATCTGTAGCTATCAAGAGATATTTTTCTCTTTTTGGAATTGCGGGAGGGTAGATAGGCCCTACAAAATCTAGCCCCCACTTCTCAAATGGTTGCTAGGAAGTGGAAACAACCAAGGGGTTATGCCTCTGCTTTGTTAGCTTAGGTCCACACCTCTGGCAAATGTCACATGCCTTTCCCAATTCATCTGCATCCCTAAATAGTGTAGGCCACCATAGACCAGCATCTAGTATCCTCTGACTCATAATATGCCCTGGAAGGTGCCCACCACCTGTTCCTTCATGTGCAGAGTGAAGGACTTCCCTCACTTCTTCTTCTTCCAAACACTTCCTGAACCTGTCATCCTTGCCCTGTCTATACAATTTATCTTCAATGAAGGTATATGGTCTACTCTTGATTAGCAGTCTCTTCTTTTGCACAGCACTAGCCTTTTCTAGATACAACCCAGTTTTAATGAAATTTTTGATGTCATAATACCAACCTTGAGCTTGTACAGCAAATAGATGAGCATCTGGAAAGTCATCATTGATTCCACTAGTTTGATTCATCATATTGATTCTGGATAGGTGATCCGCCATAACATTTTCTTTACCTCGTTTATGGACTACAGAAAAATCAAACTCTTGGAACAACAATAACCACCTCCATATTCTACCAGTGGCTTGTGGTTTGTTGAGTAGGTATTTTAGTGGTTGGTGATCTGTTATAATAATAAATTTTACTCCTAGTAAGTAATGACGGAATTTTTGAACAACAAAGGAATTTTTGGACAACAAAGACCATTGCTAGGGCTTCCCTTTCTGTAGTACTGTAATTCCTTTCAGCCTTGGTCAAAATTCTACTGGCATATTGAATTGGTCTGTCCACTTTAAATTCTTCACTGGGTTGGGTCAAAACTGCCCCCACTGCATAGGCACTGGCATCTACATGTATATGAAATATTTTTGACCACTCAGGTGTGACCAAAATAGGAGCAGACACTAACCTTGACCGTAATGTTTGATATGCTTTTTCCTCCTCTTCTTCCCATTTAAAAGGTACTTCCTTACCTGTAAGTCTAGCCAGAGGTCTGGCTATCTCTGCATACATTTTTATAAACCTTCTATGGTATCCAGTATGCCCCAAGAAACTCTAAATCTCTTTAGGGGATTTAGGTTTAGGCAACTTTAATATAGAAATGATTTTGTCAGGATCTGGGGCCATACCTTTAGCCGACACCACATGTCCTAAGAGAGTTCCTTTTGTCACAAGGAAATGACATTTGTTTGGATTGAGCTTTAACTTAGTCTCCCTGCATCTTTTGAAAACATTCTGCAGCTGCCTCAAGTGGTGGTCCAAACAATCTAGAGGAGTTTCTGTGTGAGATCCTGAAAACGAAGAGAAGTCATCCATGAAGATTCTAAGTGATTCCAGCAATAGGGGGCCAAAAATGAGATTGACCGTTCTGTTAAAGGTGGCTGGAGCATTTCTGAGCCCAAATGGCATTTTTACATACACATATGTTCCCCAAGGTGTGATAAAAGCAGTCTTTTCACGATCCTCTAGATGTATTGATATTTGGTTATAGCCACTGAATCCATCCATAAAGCTATATAATGCATGCCCAACCACTTCTTCAATGACCTGTTCTGCAAAAGGCATTGGGAAACCATCTGGAATGGTCACCTTGTTGAGTGCTCTAAAGTCAACACAAATTCTGATTTTATTAGTATTCTTCTTTGGTACTATAACCATAGGTGAGAGCCACTCTGAGTGTTCTACATGAATGATGATTCCTGCATCCTCCATCTTCTGGATTTCCACATAGACAGCTTCAACATATTTTGGGTTAAGTCTATAACTCTTTCCTCTTATGGGTTTGGCTCCATCAACCAGAGGGATTCTATGCTCTCCATAAGTTGCATGCACTCCTTCTAAGTCTTTATAATGCCAGGCAAAAAACATCTACATACTGTGTCAAGAATGATTTTACCTTTTCAAGGAGCCCTGGGTGGCTCCACAACCAAGTGGCCACCAAAACTGGCCGATTATTGTCTTGAGTGCCTAATTGTATTTCTTGGACATGATTTCTCTCTACCATATTATCTTCGTGTGCATCTGCTTCCTTTTCTTCTTCTACTAGCTTTTCGTGCATTGCTTCATAAGCAGGTGTATTTTGGACTTCAATGTGTTCCTCCTTGTCTTGCATCCATCCTGCAGGGATTTCTTGAATTGGGAAAGACCATTCTTCACTAGAATTTTTTACCTTGCCTTTAGCTTTAGTAACCTCTTTATCTGTGGTTGTCATATCCTCCTCCAAGTTGTATTTGAGGGGTGTCTTCCTGCCCCTTCTATGGTCTGTGATGGGCTCTCCCAATCCATCAACCTGGACTTTTTCCTTATCTTCATCATAACCCTCAGTCGTGCAAGAATTATTAAGAAAAATTCCAAAACAAGAGGAAGAGTTGCCTACTTGGAGCCAATTTAGAATATCCTCTTCTTCCTCAAAATCTATTTGGGGTTGATCCTCCGATTCTGTTTCCATGCAAATGCCAACTGTTTGCATCATGCTAGTGTTTCCTTGATTGTCTGGGCCCTCTTCTAAATGAATCTGTGTCAGCTCCTGCCCTTTCTTTTGTACCCACATAGTGTCCTTGCCCCAATCATGAATGACACTTGCATGCCTCAGCCATGGTCGTCCAATTAAGAGAGGAAATCCTCCTTCAACCTGGGGCAATCTTAAAACCACAAAATCCAGAATGAATAGATTACCTTGTACTTCAAGTGGAACTTTTGGGATCACTCCCAAGGGCCTTACTTTGCTCTGATCTGCCAAAGTAATAGTGAAATTTGCAGGCCTTGAAGGGTGGAGTCCAATCTTTTCCATTGTATGTTCAGGCATCAAGTTAATGCCAGAACCACCATCCACAATAACTCCTTGAAATTCATGACCTTTGATAGATACTGTCAGCCGAGGACTTTTATAATCTGTAAGGGGTGCTTCCCCTACACTTTTTCCTTTATGTAAAATAGTAGTCTTTGCCACCAAACTTGTAGTGGAAGCTTCATCAATTATCTGCAATAACTCTGATCTGAATTTCCCATCCATCTTTATTAATTCAAAAATACTAACCTCCTTCTTCATGGACTTGAGTAGTTTTGAAGCCTCTGATTCCTTGAGAGCTTGGACTCCAGTTGACTTATCAAACTCCTCATGAGCCCTGTTGAAGGCATGCCCAATGGCATCACTGGTGCATATGAGATCTCCTTTTTGACTTGTATCTGCACCTGTGGTGACTTTATCTTCAGATGGTTCTCTGTTTTGATTCCATTCCTTAATCTTTGACCCTTGTCCTATGTCTGCTTGAGCCTTCCCCTTACTTCTTGTCTGCACAGTCAAAGATTCTATTTCTTCTAATTGCACCACCCTGGTAGATGGTGATGGCTCATTGACCAGATCACGCACTTCTTCTTTGTGCACCGAAATCATTTGAATATGAGGCCCGAATGAAGAGGCTTGATTCTTAGGACAACAATTTGTATAATGGTCTCTTGCATCAGGGTAGTTCTTGCAACGAGGGGCATTTTCTGGTAGAGTGCACCTACTTTGATAGTGCCCACATTCTCCACATCTGAAACAGATGATTGGCCTCCTAGGCCCATTTCCAAAGTTATTCCTCTGTCTAGGATTATAGTTGTTACCTTGATTTGGTGCAGCAGCCATCACATTTGCTGGTGTTGGGGGTCCTCGTTGTGTCCAGTATGTCGTTGCAGGCATTCCTCTTGATTGGCATTCATGGGCCTCATGGCCAACCTTCTTGCATATTTGACAAGTCACACTTAACAGAGGACTTTCACTTAACAGATGACCTTGCTTGCTGCACATGGAACACCAAAGTCCACTCTTGATGCCACCTCCTTTGAGCTCCTGCAACTCTTGTCGCAGCTGAGCCAATTCCTCTGCCTGGGCCTCCTCCTCCTTTTGGAGCTTTAGTGCTTCAATCTCCCTTCTCAACTGAGCAACAACATTCTCTTCCTCTTTGTAGGGCTGATTTCTTTTTAAGCCCTCCAGCTCTTTCCTTAGCTGTATCACTGGATCCTCCATTTCTGTACCATATGTTGGTTGGGAAGAGGTTGCTCCATACTGGTACCTTATCTGCTCCAAGCGTGTGGCTGTGGTGATGAACTCCTCTATGGAGGCTGTAGGTAGCACTAATTCCTTTATTTTGCATTGGGTGGCCATTGGTAGGGGCTTAGCCAACCATTTCTTGACAAAAAAGTCGTGTCGTGGATCTGGCAATTTAGCCATTAGTGCTTTGGCCCGAGTCACAAACTCTGGGAACTTTTCTCTTGGACCTAATCTTAAATTTTCTAGCTCTTCTATGATAGTCTCCGCAGTGTTGCCATGTTGGAACTGATTTTTAAAAGCATCTTTCATCACATCCCAAGTGGTAAAATGGTTTTCAGCAAACTGGCTGAACCACTTATCAGCTAATCCCTCTAATGTGGCAGGGAAGATAATCAAAAAGGCATCCTCCCTACCCATTAGGCCTCTAGTCTTACATAGTGCCAAAAACCTTCTAATGTGTTCATCCGGATCCTCCTGAGCTAGGCCTTTGAAAGCAGGAAACTTTATATTTAATCTAGAGAGTAAAGTTTCCAAGTCTACCTGACCCGCCATGCTCTTGACTGATGATGTGGAAGATAGTGGACTGGGGGACCTTCTAACAACCTTCCTCCTTGTCTGCTTGCAGGTGACCCTCAATACTTGGGACCGGGTTGCGGTCATGAGCAGCTCATAGCCCACTGAATATGAGACACTTGATAAGAATATTTACCTTTTGTTTGATGAAGTAGCACTCTGGTTCTGTCGACACTTGATCTCTTCTATGCTTGGCACTTGGTTTCTCCTAAGCTCAAATCTCCTTGGCGTCCCACCGTGCATGCCAAATTTTGTTGGTGGATTCTTAGACAAGAAGGAGTTTGAGGGTTTGTAGGAGAAAAGGGAAGAAACAAGAAGAGAAAATACACCTGGAAGCTTCTGCCGATTGATTATAGTAAGACAATTACCATGTTTGAAGTACAAGACAAGCCAATACCTCTGTGCACAATCCCACAGAGTGCCCAATTACAAAATACCCAATATCCCAAAGTCTTCTTGCCGCTGGCCTCCTCTGCACCAGACCTCCACCTGCTTCAAGCTTATCCTTGTGCACACCTTGCACCAAGCTTCCACAAAGGGGGGAGGAGTGAATACCTTCTGTCGGCACGCGCCCACTGCAATGGGACCTCGAGATACTTGGGGGGACTAGCTTAGCACTCTCTGCACAATCCCTTAGTGTTGGTGCATTTCAAGCCTTCACACTTGGCTTGGAACCTTGGAAGATTTGGCTTGGAACCCTTGAAGGATATCTCTACATGAAGCAAGAGTCATAAGAACCTATGCTTATAGACTATTACCATTTTACTCATTTGTAAAAGTCTAAGTGACTTGGCATCTCATGTAATCACTCACCTATCTGATTAATCGTGGAAAAGAGAATAGTTTAGTGGAGAGAATATCTCCCTACTTTTAGAGGAGATATTCTAGGGAGCCTACATTTGAATTTCAAATTCAAATGATGACTCAACTCATATAAAAATGGAGAGAAAAAACTCGCGGATTAGTCCTGTCACTCCAGCTCACTCCCCGAGGCATTTTGTCATTGTAACTGTGTGTGTGTTAGTGCTTCTCCATAGCCTACACTACCACACCTCAATTAGCTATGCTTGTCATGCTAATGAGCTTGTATAATCATATCAATCAATAGATATATACACATTCATCATATCTGGTTCTCTGTGTTTTCTACTTCAAGTCTGTCAACTTCCAAGGAGCATTTCTCAGTGCTCACTGAACCAAATCAAGAGCTTAATAGCTCATTGGAACCAGCTCAAGGTCTTCTACAAGCATACAAAATTTCAGAAGATTTCATTCAGCCATTTGTGAGAAATCGGCTTCGAAGTCACCTCTGGTCTATCTCTGCAACTCTCCTAAAAAGTCGGGGGTAATCATAATTTTGCTAAATCAATTTCTCTGGATGTGGTTTATCATTTCTTCTCATTCCACTTGCAAATGGTAGCTTATTAAGGTACTTTAATACTCCCAAAAGGAATTGTTTCAATTGCAAGTGTGCTGGTCACACTGAGCATAACACTGAGCAGGTATCATTACAGAAATAGCAAGTTTTCTAGAATTTGTGAAGTGCAAGTTGTCTGTTTTGATTTGGTCATTACACAAATCATTTGCAAAGCACATATATGCTTTCTTGGTATCATTTGGAAGCTCAAGGTGTGTACTAAGCATTTCTGGAACCAAAGGAGGGCTGGTGTGAAGCAGGTATAGCAGCACCAACTCATTTCTTGAGTGCATCCAACCATCACTCCCAACAGTGGTATCAGAGCAAAGAAGGTAAACATGGGTGATGGATTTCCTTCATTCATTGACAAATTGGACAGGAACAACTACCAAGCTTGGTCATTGAGAATGAAGACCTATCTACAAGGAAGGAGTTTATTTGGATACATATCAGGAGATGAGGAATTGCCCTCATTCAAAACTAGAGGACTACCCACAAAGGATGAACATGAAAGACTCAACCAATGGTGTGCAAAGGATGCTTTGGCAAGGTCTTACCTTCTTAACCCTATATTTGACTTTCTTTTACCTCATGTAAGGAATTGTAAGACTTCCCAAGAGACTTGGGAAACCTTGTCAAACTACTTTTCTTCCAACACAAGGGCCAGGAAGAATCAACTGTGGATTGAATTCACAACCCTTAGGAAGCAGCCCAAGCAATCAGTCTCAGAGTATGTGACAAAGATCAAAGATGTGGCAGACCAATTAGCAAGCATTGGAGAGGAGATTGAAGAGGAGCAAATAGTCAGGCAAGTAACAAATGGACTCAAGGCAGATGATAAGTGGGAAAGTTTCACCACTGCAATGGACCTCTATATGGACATGCATACCCCAGATCTCACAACACTCATGGGCCAACTATTCACACATGAAGCAAAGTTTACAAAAGCAGGAGATCAATCAAAAGGTAACAACCCCTCTGCTCTCTATATTGATAAGAAAGTTAAGGATAAAGGTAAAGGGAAGAAACAGGATGAAGAAGGCTCTACCTCTCAAGCTAATTATGCAGGGAGAGGTAGATCATCTAGAGGAAGAGGCAGAGGAGGTAAGTCAGGTAGGGGGAGACCCTACAACTCATCACCATGCAACATTTGTGGATTGTCCAATCACACCACAGATGAATGCTACAAGAACTACAAGAATCAGAGAGGAAGAGGCTACTCAAGAGGTGGATACTCTCAAGGGAGAGGCAGATTCAACCAACATCAAAGCTACAATGGATAGAGGAGCAAGATGACTCCCTATTGATCATGAATATGACCTCCAAGGCAGTTACAAATGATGATCATTTATTTTATATTGACTCAGGATGTTCTAACCATGTAGTTGGCAATGTGGCACTACTTTCTGATTTGGAAGAGCCCAAGGGCAAACATCAGGTACAAATAGGTGATGACACTAAACATTCTGTTGTTAAGGTTGGAAATGTGAAGACATGTGATGGTAACCAGAACCTATTGAGCAGGGTACTCTATGTACCAACCATCACCAAGAATCTAATGAGTGTTGGTCAGATTGTGGAGAAAGGTTTGCAGGTCAGATTCACACAACATGGAGCATATGTGGAAGACCCAAGACATGGATTCAGAAGGATAGCCAAAGGGGAGAAATCAGGTAGATTGTTTACCTTTGAGCTAGAAGACACCAAAAACATTGCTTTGTATAATTACAAGGATCAGACACTTTCAGAGTTAGAAATATGGCACAAGAGATTAGGGCACATAGGTGAAAGAACCCTAAAGCAAATGTGCAGGGATCAATGTGTGCTTGGGATACCTAATGTGTCCAAGCAACACATGATTTACAAGTGTGGATCATGTCAGTTTGGTAAGTCTCACAGGTTGCCATATTCAAGGAAAGGTTTCATGCATAAAGACTACCTAGACTTGGTAGACACAGATGTTTGGGGACCTAGCAAGGACCCTTCCATTTCAGGTTCAAGGTATTATGTGTCCTTCATTGATGATTATAGCAGATGGACCATTTTATACTTTATGAAACATAAAGATGAAGTGTTTAATTGTTTCAAGAGGTATCTTGCACTTGTTGAAAATCAAACAGGAAGAAGCTTGAAGAGGCTAAGGCCAGATGGTGGAGGAGAGTACTTCTCCAATGAGTTTGAAGATTTCTTGCAGGAAAGAGGCATCAAAAGGGAGATTACTACAAGGTACTCACCTGAACAAAATGGGGTAGCTGAAAGAAGGAATAGACTCATAGTAGAAACAGCTAGGTCTATGCTTAATGAAAAGAAGTTGCCAAATTATCTTTGGGCAGAGAGTGTATCCACTGCCACCTATCTCATAAACAGGTTGCCATCCAAATCACTTGATGGCATGACACCATATGAAGCTTGGCATGGTAAGAGACCTTCTCTGGATCATTGAAAAATCTTTGGTTGTGTAGCATATGTGCATATTCCCTCACAGGTAAGGGGAAAGCTAGACCCTAAAGCTGAAAAATGTATCTTCATTGGTTATGATTTGAACCAAAAGGGATACAGATTCTACAACCCAACAAACAAAGGCTTCAAGGTAAGCAGAGATGTCATCTTTGATGAGAATGACTCATGGTATGAGAATGAATGCAGGAAGATCAGTCTACCCTATGACATGGAAGAAGATTTCCCAAAGCTCACCAAGGAGGAATCAATTCAGAAAGAAGATTCAAGCTCAGATGATGATGATACAATAAATCTTGAGGAGTTCAAGACTTGGAAATCCAAAGGGAAGATGAAGATGAAGCAACTAGAAGATAAACCAGAATCCTCAACTCAAGCAATGAGGAGATCTCAGAGAGAAAAGAAGAAACCTATCAGATTTGGGTATGACACATCACTTGTAACTAAACACTCTGTATATCTTGCAAAGGACTTGTTGAATGAAGAACCAGGTACCTATGAAGAAGCAATTACCAAACCAGAATGGAAAGAAGCCATGGATGAAGAGATGGAAGCTCTCAAGGAAAGTGATACTTGGGACTTGGTACCCAAGAAAGACTCTATGAAGGTAATAGGATCCAGATGGATCTACAAACTAAAGAAGAATTCAGATGGAACAATAAACAGGTACAAAGCTAGGTTGGTAGCCAAGGGTTTTGCACAAACCCAAGGCATTGATTATGAGGAGACATTTTCTCCTGTGGCCAAGATGCCAACTATCAGAATATTGGTGAGTGTAGCTGCATCCAAGAATTGGAATATGTACCAATTAGATGTCAAGAATGCTTTCTTGAATGGATGGATATCTGAAGAACTCTACATGTCACAACCACCTGGCTATGAAGATCCAAAAAAGGTACATTATGTTTGTAAATTAAAGAAGGCTTTGTATGGTTTAAAGCAGGCACCTAGAGCATGGAATTACAGGTTGACAACCTACCTCCAAGACCAAGGATTTGTGATGAGTAAAGCAGACACTTCTCTATTCATAAAGAGAAGTAGTACAGAGGTAATCTACTTGTGTGTTTATGTTGATGACATCATCATTACAGGCAATGATGTCAATGGGATTAGGCACATCAAAGGACAGATGATGAAAGAATTCAAGATTAGTGATCTTGGATTATTGAAATACTTCTTAGGTCTTGAGTTAGTCTACACCAACTCAGGTATATATATCACTCAAAAGAAGTATGTACAGGATATGGTCAAGAAGTTTGGTTTGCAGGATGCTAAAGTATCTACCACTCTAATGGAGGTCAACCTAAAGCTTAGTGCTCATGAAGGGGATGAAATACAAGACATTACATGATATCAAAGTATGGTAGGTAGTTTGAACTATGCTACCTTGACAAGAATTGACATAGCATATGGAGTTAGTGTGCTTAGTCAATTCATGCACAAACCAAGGGTACCTCACCTAGAGGCAGCAAAGAAGATCTTGAAGTACTTGAAGGGAACTCAAAGCCATGGTTTGTACTTTCCCTATACATCAGATATTGACATTAAAGTTTACTCAGATGCAGATTGGGCAGGATGCAAGGATGATAGGAGAAGCACCTCAGGATACATTTGTTTTGCAGGAGATGAGCCTATTTCTTGGTCATCCAAGAAACAACCTACAGTGGCATTGTCATCCACTGAAGCAGAGTATAGAGGGCTTGCCAATGCCACTCAAGAAGCTATCTGGTTGAAGCTTCTATATACAGAGTTAGGCCTATATACAAGGCCACCAATCATCTTTGGAGATAACACTAGCTCTCTTCACCTTGCAACTAATCCAATATATCATGCTAGAACAAAACACATCGAGGTTCATTACCACTATGTGAGAGAGAAGTTGCTTAGTAAAGACATTCAATTGACATATGTGTCTACTAATATGCAATGTGCAGATTTACTCACTAAAGCATTGGATGGAAACAAGTTATGCAGATTTAAATCCATGATTGGATTGCAGGATGTGATTGAAGACTAAAGATGAAGAAGATGAAGACTTAAGCCAAAGTGTTTGGCTTGAGGGGGAGCTGTTGGTGCATTTCAAGCCTTCACACTTGGCTTGGAACCTTGGAAGATTTGGCTTGGAACCCTTGAAGGATATCTCTACATGAAGCAAGAGTCATAAGAACCTATGCTTATAGACTATTACCATTTTACTCATTTGTAAAAGTCTAAGTGACTTGGCATCTCATGTAATCACTCACCTATCTGATTAATCGTGGAAAAGAGGTTTAGTGGAGAGAATATCTCCCTACTTTTAGAGGAGATATTCTAGGGAGCCTACATTTGAATTTCAAATTCAAATGATGACTCAACTCATATAAAAATGGAGAGAAAAAACTCGCGGATTAGTCCTGTCACTCCAGCTCACTCCCCGAGGCATTTTGTCATTGTAACTGTGTGTGTGTTAGTGCTTCTCCATAGCCTACACTACCACACCTCAATTAGCTATGCTTGTCATGCTAATGAGCTTGTATAATCATATCAATCAATAGATATATACACATTCATCATATCTGGTTCTCTGTGTTTTCTACTTCAAGTCTGTCAACTTCCAAGGAGCATTTCTCAGTGCTCACTGAACCAAATCAAGAGCTTAATAGCTCATTGGAACCAGCTCAAGGTCTTCTACAAGCATACAAAATTTTAGAAGATTTCATTCAGCCATTTTCGAGAAATCGGCTTCGAAGTCACCTCTGGTCTATCTCTGCAACTCTCCTAAAAAGTCGGGGGTAATCATAATTTTGCTAAATCAATTTCTCTGGATGTGGTTTATCATTTCTTCTCATTCCACTTGCAAATGGTAGCTTATTAAGGTACTTTAATACTCCCAAAAGGAATTGTTTCAATTGCAAGTGTGCTGGTCACACTGAGCATAACACTGAGCAGGTATCATTACAGAAATAGCAAGTTTCTAGAATTTGTGAAGTGCAAGTTGTCTGTTTTGATTTGGTCATTACACAAATCATTTGCAAAGCACATATATGCTTTCTTGGTATCATTTGGAAGCTCAAGGTGTGTACTAAGCATTTCTGGAACCAAAGGAGGGCTGGTGTGAAGCAGGTATAGCAGCACCAACTCATTTCTTGAGTGCATCCAACCATCACTCCCAACACTTAGGCACTCCCTATGCACTCCTTCACTTCCACTTCTCTGCGTCGCACACTGGTGACTCGTGCACTTCTCTCCCTTGCTTCCTTAGACTATGCTCTCTTGCTTACTCTAAGATTGGTCCAAGAATGGCCCTTGCCTTGATTTGAGTGTGTCGTACGTACGCTCCTAACTGCAATAGCCTCTTCGTGCTCACTTTGATGTCCCAAGATTGTCCTCACAAGTGGCAGCCAATGACTCACTGTTTTGTCCTGTAGTGACTTTAGACTAAAACCAAAAATTTTAATGGGGGGCCATTCTTTCACCTGTGCGTACACTTTGCCGCTTCACATACCTTCATGTTTCCTTTTAATTCTTCACTTTTGCACATAAGAGGGGGTTCACCTGAACCTTCCAAAACACTTTAAAACACACTTTGAACCTAGGGAAATTAGAGAAAATACCTCTGCAACCTGCAACCCACTTTCTCCAATTTACCCTTTGTGGACAATTCATTGTGCACTACCTGTGCACTTTGACACCTGCACTTACACACTTTGACTTTGCACCTGTTGAATTTGACCTTGACCTTGTTGACTTTGACCAGTTGACTTTGACCAGTTGACTTTGACTTTAGTTGACTTTGACCAACATGACTTTTATGGGCTCAACAATAATCTTAGGAAAAGCCCCTCTCAAGGTGCTAATGATTACATATTAAAGGTTAAAGAGCTTGCAGATGCACTAGGGTCAATCGGTTGTGCCCTAGATGATGATGATCTTGTCACCCACACCCTAAATGGACTTAGAGATGATGAAAAATGGAGGGCTTTCACAACTTCAGTGTATGTAAGGGAATCTCTTCCTGATTTTGATCAACTAATCACTCTCATGGTGACAGAGGAGATGAACCTTGGTGGTCATAATGCCAAGGATAGCCAAGGGCAATTATTGTATGCAGGTAGAGGAAGAGGAAGACACAACCGAGGTGCTACAAGAGGAAGAGGAAGATATCAAAGCAACCAAGGAGGTCAAGGACAACAAGAAAATGCAGGTCAAAGAGGTGGAAGAGCCACAAATAGAGGAAGAGGTGGAAGATTTGGTGGAAGATTTGGTGGAAGATTTGGTGGAAGAGGACAAGCCACTTCAAATGGATGCTTTGTATGCGGTAAGCCCGGTCATTTTGCAAATGAATGCTATCATAGAGCTCAAAGACAAGGGAATCAAAGCAACAACAACAATTATAGAGGGCAAGGTAATTATGCAAACACATCATCCAACCAAGGGAATGATTATTTACTTGCCATGAGGTATGGTGAAGATACAACTCAAGCTAGTGAAGATGTATGGTATGTAGACAGTGGATGTAGCAATCATATGTCATGTCGAAAGGAGTTTTTTAGTAATTTGCAGGTCCCAAAGCATCAAGGCATGTGGAAACAGGTGATAACTCAGAGCATATCATTCAACATGTGGGAGATATCAGTTTGGAAGGAAATCAAAGAGCAAAGTGCTTATCAGAGGTATTACATGTACCTACTATTACCAAAAACTTGATAGGCCAAATGGTAGAAAAAGGCTATCAAGTTAGGTTCAATGAAAGAGGATGTTTTGTTGAGGATCCAAGGGCAGGTTTCAAGCTCATAGCAAAAGGAAAAAAGCAAGGGAGAATGTTCACAATGGACATAAATCAGCCACACCATTCAATGTATGTCACATATGGAGACAAGAGGATAACAGATTTGGATCTATGGCATAAACGAATAGGTCACATCAACCTACAAAAGCTCAAGGACATGCAAAGGAGGAGCTTGGTAAGAGGCCTACCAAATTTTACATCTAAAATGTTGCATGAAATTTGTGTAGCTTTCCAACAAGGAAAACAATCAAGGCTGCCCTTCAAGAAGAGTACCTATTTAAGTGCAAATGTTTTAGACCTCATTGTTGGAAGCAGTCAGAGGCACAGACGACGTGGAAGCATGTAAAGACGGAGCAGGGAGCCAGTCGGATCATTTTTTCAAACAATTATGTTTTTATTACCTCTTCAAACACCCAACAGTGATTTTCATCACTCTTGTAACATATGTAATATAGACAAAACCCATTTTGTAATTCATAGCTCCATTTTGTGCAAGCCGAGGAGTCCTCGAGCTTGAGGAGCTTGGGTAGAATGCGCGTACCAATTTTCGTTATTTTTAGATACCGTTTACCCTTCCAAATAGCATCTAGGATCTATTTTTTAACTAGGCCGGTCACTAGATGTGAAACCGGTCAAAACTAGTCTAGAAACTATAAAAAGAGCTAGAGAGCTCATTTGGGAGGTTGGTTCATGTTGGCTAGTGTGAGCTTAGAGCTAATTTGAGCTTGTAATAGTGTTTTTAAGTAATAAAGCTAATTTCCCACCTTCCATTGTGTCTTGCTTGTCTCTTCATTGTGTGTGTATGTGTGTGTGCCTCTTTGTGCTTCTCACCTTCACTCTCACATCATCTCTCATTCACGATCTTCATATCACTCCTATCTCTTCCGCGGATTGACATTAAGGAGGTGAAGCTTCTTAACGTGGTTCTCACCATTGTGCTAGAGCAACACCAAATTTGGCGCCGTTGCCGGGGATCGAGTCTAGGACGAATGTGTGATGGTAAGAGTATAGCAAGAAGTGGCATTGGAAGGTAAAAATTTCAGTTTTTGTTGTTGTTTTTACTTAGTTTTTAGTGTTTCTCACCTCCCCCACACTCCATCTTCATCATCGCATCATCATCTTCACCTCCAAAAAAATAAAAAAATTCACCATATCCACCCATTCTCCTCATTTCCCCTCATTTGTGCATGCGAGAGAGCAAGAGAGAACTTTTGTGCTTGTGTGTGCTTGTGTTTTCTTGATTTTTCTTGCAGGTACAGAGCTCCAGTGCATCAGGAAAGCTTGGAAAAGGTAAAAATTTACTCTCTGTCAAAGATCTGCCGAGTGTGGCGGACCATCGCGATGGTCTGCAACCTTCGGAATTCTTGGTAGGCGACCACACCACGAGGTAGGCGACCCTTGCGCTTGCACGAATCCACAGGCGTATCTCAAAAATCATCAGTTTGGTGGACTATCGCGATTGGCTCAGACCATCGCGATTGTGTCGCACCATCGCGATAGGCTCACGCCATCGCGACGGCTCGGTCGGACCATCGCGACGGTCTCGGACCATCGCGACGGTTCACTTGAGCCATCGCGACGGTCCACTTGGACCATCGCGATTGTTCAGCTGACCCCGGACCATCGCGATTGGCTCATGCCATCGCCACGACAGTGCCACGTGTCACGATAGACCATCGCAACGGTTCATTTTTTGGACCATCGCGACAGCCCAAAATCGGACCATCGCGATTGGCTCACGCCATCACACTTGTGACCATCGCGACGGTTCACTTCGGACCATCGCGATTGTCCATCTTTGACCGTTGACCGCGCCATCGCGATTGTCCGCCTGATCACGCCATCGCGACGGTTTGCTTTTCGGACCATCGTGACGGTTCGACCTCATGCCATCGCGATCGTTCACTTCGGGCCATCGCGACGGTTCACCTTTTCGCACCATCGCGATTGTCCAAACTCCACGCCATCGCGACGGTTCGCTTGGACCATCGCGACGGTCCCAGACCATCGCGATTGTGCACCCCCATCGCAAATTTAGGGTTCCATTTTTGACCAATTTTGGGGGTATTTTTGAGAAATTTTTGGACCATTAGACTCATAGGAGACCCCTTAGCTCATAATTGAAGGAAAACCTGATTGTCAGTTTTTACCCCCCAGGGCCTGAACACTCATAACTTTTTCATCCGAAGTCCGTTTTTCGAGCTTAATAGCTCGTTAGAAAGCTCTTGACGAGTACTACGTGACCTCAACTGTTTTTTTCATAAAGATTACATCTATTTTTGGATAAGCTATTTTGAGGTTCACCTAGTTTGGGACTAGGAAGCCAGGGGGCAAGTGTTGAAATTTTGGGCAGAAGGGAAGGGACCTAAAAGGTGTATATACTCAAGTGTTTGATCATCCAACTGTGAATTGGTCTAATATTGGATTTTTCCAGGTCTAACAAGGGCAATCAAAGGCAAGCAAGCAAGGCAGTGAAGACAGCAGAGCTTGGGAAGCGCGGCTTCTTGGGCAACAGGGCATCAGAGCAACCAGAAAAGCCGACTCGAGGTTGGAAGATTACTCAACCCCCTCAGTCAATTCTTAGCTTAGGCTAAACGTTAGCATTGTGGATTTAAGTCGATAGGAACGCCTCAAGTTCAAGATACTTAATTCTTTCAAGTTTAAGACTACAAGTAAAGGTGTGTGTGACGAAAACCTAAAGGAAAGAACATAAGTCTGACGGAACGAGAACTCAAAATCATAACGGAAAGTCGAATTCCTGACGCATATATTAAGACAAGAGTCCAAAGAAAATCAAAAATAATCAAGAAAGTAATAACAAAGAACCATTGACGATCTAAGTGTGTAATTGAGTGAGCAAGGAAGGAAATTAATGAACCTTAGATCGGGCAAACATATAGGTAAGTCAGACCGACGAAGCCTTAGATCATCAGAGGCAAGTGTAAGAACTACTGCACGATCGTGGGCTCAGCAATTGAATAGTAATTACCCCTACGAGAGCTCAGAGACTAGCGAATCAGAAATGGCATTTAGCGCAGACAGACCAGAAGGAGGGTCGAATGTAGCCTACTTAGAAAAACCAGAAGGACCCTATAGAACGCAATTAGAGTTTCTCCGAACCAACCGATTAGGTGCTCGCATCTATGAGGATGGTTTGCAAAGGCAAGTGGTGCAACTGCACAACCCTGATCAACCCATTGGATTGGAAAGACCAGTGGTGAAATTTGAGAGAGACGCGTACATAGACAAAGAAGGAACCATGTACGTCCTAAGTACGCAGCCAAACGATACTAATGAGTTTGGCACAATTCAATTAGAGACGGAAGCGAAGTTTCAAGGAAAAGAACCGTTAGAAGAACCTAGAACACCTAGAGGGAAATCCGTATTAACAAGAGTACTCATCCCAGAGTGGATCCCTCAAGATAACAGGAGCACCGAGTTGTTCGTAAATAAAGAGACAAATGAAGCCTTTTGGAGGTACAGAAAGGAATACCCTGGTGAGGTAGGCATCATTACGATTTATGAATTCAAGGACCCAGATACACCTGGAAAGGTTGTATACCTGGATGAGACTTCAGAAAGAGTCTTTGTGGTGCCTGACCGCGCTAAAAACACATACACAGAGAGGTGAATTGGTATTCCCTCCATCTAGAACGAACATGAATACAAGTCAACAAGGGGCAGGAACATCAGCAGCCCATAGAAATCAAAGAGAAGGAAATAAAGAGAGACCGGAAGTAAGCTTTAATCACCCCATAGGGAGAGATAGAACAACCACGGACACTAATAGAATGGATAGACAAAGAGATCATGGAATACCAGGCGGTAGAGATGATTTTCCTCTACCTAGACCACGTGAACACGCAAGAGTATTGAGACCCACTCAATTAGTAAAATCAATGAAAAATTATTTTGATGGGATAGGAGATCCCTATGATCACGTTGCAGAATTCAAGCAAGTACTAAGAGCAGAACAAGTTGAGGACATGTTCACGCAGTACAATGCATTTGGATTAACGTTAAAGAATACCGCTTTAACTTGGTTTCAACCATTGCAACAAAGGCAATTTAGAGACATCCATCACTTTTTAGAGTCATTCATCACTGAATTCTCTAAAAGTGGGATTAGACATGACACGTCTTCATTGATTCATAGCTTTAAACAAACCCCTCAGGAAACAGTAAGACTGGCAGGACGTAGGTTCAGACAATATGTCGAACGATGTCCAATGCAAGAGCTACCCTCACAAGCCAAACAAGTATCACTGTTCCTAGATGGCTTGTTGAGCGCTAAACTACGCTCCTATGTGTACCTAAAAGAACCCAGAACGCTAGAGGAGTGTGTAAGAATATGTATAGACATCGAGGACAACCTAGGAGATGAATTAGAACTCTCAAAGGTCTATAAGGACTCAGATTGTTCTTCTCTAGCATCCACAAAATTGTCTAATTCGATAGAGGACCTAGCAGAAAAAGTGGCCCAAAAACTAGGAGTTTCTAGTAAACAGGTGCCCAAGCTACCAACTAATGTACGTTGTTACACTTGTGGTGGAAATCATTTGGCAAACGTGTGTCCCAATGCACCACCACCTCAAGCCAACCCTAGTGGCCAATATTGTACAATTGAAAGAAGATACACGAATCATACGGCTCAGGACTGCCCATACAACAAACAAACCGTGAGACAGAACTACCCGCAAACATACCACCAGCCAGGTAGGTATCAAGGCCAATACAATGCTCAGCCTTATTACTATAGGCCTCCTCAGAACTACCCATACCAGGCTCAACAGAGACCTCAACCTGTCTTAGCTCAGCAGCCACCCCCACCAGCGAATGTCATCTCAGTCAAATACGCTGCTGCAGAAGAGAACCTAAGTAGGGCCTTAGTGCCTTCTTCACCCTTGATCACAGAAAGTGACCCGAACTCAAACAGTTTTGACTCTACTCATGTAACTAGTCCACCCGCTTATTACACGGAGTCACCAGAACATGTGGAGAAATATCATTATGATAGTCCACCAATGGAACCTAGTTGGGAGCCAGACTATGCTAATGTGATGTACGCAAACCCAAACCCACGGCCCCAATTGAGACAACAGAGACCACAGGGCCCTAGAGGACCATGCTTTAGGTGCCAAGGAGATCACTTCATTAAGGATTGTCCACATCCCCCAATAGCAAGGCAATCACAGTACTATAACATACAAGGCTTTTGTGCCGACTGTGGCAAAGAGCACATAATCAAAGATTGTCCTAAGAACCCAGTTAACGCTTCGAATGTGACACCGATCAACGTGATAGGTATTGTAAACAACGCAGATGGATCCAACCCTACATACGTGCCTATCCAAGCTATAACCAGAGCCCAGGCGCTCTTACAGAACCAACAGCTTAATCAGGAGAAAGTAGCAGGAAGTAGTGAAGTTGCAGAATCTAGTAGTAAAAAGACAAAATCTTGGAAAGATTCTAGAGAAAGAATTAAGAGGAAGTGGAGTAAAAAGATAACTGAGTTAGAAGGAAGTCTAAAAGAGTCGAGAGCCAAAATACAAGAATTAACTTCACAAGAATTAAACCAAGAAAACCCAGCTCAAAAATCAGGATCGGTTTTAGCGGAACCCATACCAGAAGATCTAGACATGATGTTTCGTGCATATCAGGCTAGAATAAAAGAGGGACCTCAAGTAACGGAAATGAGTAAAAACTACCCTCGAGCTGATCTAGAAATTGAGAGAACTAAACTTTGCATGAAAATGGTAGAATTAGCACAAGCTTTGTTTGAAGCCTCTAGATATCTTAATTGGAATAACATGGCAAAACCGGAATTACACTTTCAAGGACTAATGGAGAGGCTAGAACACTTGATAGAAAGCAAAGAGAAAAAGGATCAGCGTAGGAACCCTATTGTCACAAAGACACAGGAAAGGAATGCACCATCCCTGTCTCAAGTACCCAATACAGAAAGTCAAGACAATTTGTCTTCCATACATAAGTACTCACATGAATTTTTGAGAGAAATACAAGAAGAGAAATGGAGAAAAGAATAAGGAACTCATCCTCCTATCCAAGAAATAGACGACTTGCAGGAACAATTTCCCCAAGACATCCCCTCTATATATGATGATGTAGAGGTGGAACAACTGAGTGAACCCACAGGATTTGAATCTAATTCTTTACAAGAATTACCTCAGTTCACAGGACCTTGGGAAGCAAAGTCTATTAGTATGAGAGCACCCACGATAATAATGAGGAATGAAGAATCAGTGATCCCTAGGAACACGGAAGTGATCAAGAACACAAAAGTACAGTGTAATCTCACTCTGGAGAAATTGTTAAAGGTAAAACCAGAATTGTGGAAGCACGTAGCAAATCAATTCCCTGAGCTTGCTACCACACCCTCTCAGATAGGATCACATAAGAAGGTACCAGAGATACCCGTGGAAAAGATTGAAGACGTAAGCGAAGGAGAGGAAGGTAACACATATCTTCCAATAACCCATCAGGGCTACACCACGAAAGCCATCTTAGATTCAGGAGCAGGAGTAGCCATCGCTACCACCGCTTTGTGGAAACGTTGGGGTAAGCCAGCACTCAGACCCACCAGGATGAAACTACAAATGGCTGATGGACACATAGAAAAACCATTAGGCTTACTAGAAGGCATATCTCTCACCACTTGTGGTGTAGAATTTGAGCATACTTTCGCCATTTGTGACTTTGCGAAAAATCGTGCTTATGAGATGATATTGGGACGACCATTCATGCGTCAGTTGCAAATTGTACAAGATTGGGGAACTAATTCTTTGTACTTGCAACATTTAGGAGTGACCACCAAAGTCAATCTTAAAGACTATTCACACAGAGATGTACCCCCAATACAATGGAATACCATCCATAAGACACCAGTAGAGACGGAATCCGTGCACTCATTAGAATCAGATCCTTCTTGGTTGCATGAGGACACCCATTTATGGATGTGTAAGGTAGCCAAACAAGAGGAAGAACGATTAGAAGCAAGGACCTTAGGTGCAGAACAACATCCACGAACCCTTCAAGATCCAGCATATGCACCTGTAGTATTCCCAGACGAAGAGTTTGAACCCCATGGTTGGGCAGAAATACTAGCAACCATGGATGTAGCCATCAATGAAGAACAATGGACACCCCACTGTGACGAGGATGGCTATGACATTTCAGTTTTCACGATAGAGCCAATCATGGGCGATGCAATTTTAGAAGAGTGTGAACCGAACACTGATGCATTTGAGGATGCAAGCGATGTTGATTTGGAATCAATTATTATGGACTCTCCCTTTGCATCAGAGGAAGAATATTTCTACGAAGTAGAGACTCACACTCAGAGACACGAGGAAATTACGAACGAGGTAAGGTTAGCCACGGAAGTGACTAACAAGAGTGAAGGCAAGAAAAGAAAGAAGCAAGCAACCATGTCAGAAAAAGAAGAATCTTTATTTGAAGTACCCGAGAATTTCAAGAAATATGAAATCGAAGATAGAAGAATCATGGTACAAATGCCTAATAGAAAAGCGAATGACGGACAAGTATATGATAACCGAGAGAAAACCAAGAAAGTAATAGTTGCCATAGAAGGAGAAGAAGAAAAATGCACATACATAGGGCATGATTTGACGACTGAAGAAGAAGAAGAGTTAGTTGCCCTATTGCGCGAATATAGAGATGTTTTTGCGTGGAGTTACAAAGATTTGAAAGGAGTAGATCCAGATATATGTTCTCATAGAATCCCTATGACTCCAGATGCAAAACCGACAAAACAGAAACCGTACACGTATAATGATAACTACGCTGCGAAGATTAAAGAGGAGATAGATCGCTTGATAGAAGCAGGATTCATTTACGAAATTGAGCATACCAAATGGGTATCTCCCATTGTGGTTGTGCCCAAGAAGAATGGAAAATTGCGTGTGTGTATTAACCTTAAAAAAGTTAATGCTGCCACGATTAGAGATAGTTATCCTCTTCCTATCACGGAACATCTATTGGAAAGAGTTGCGGGCAAGGAAGTTTACAGCTTTCTTGATGGATTTTTAGGCTATAATCAAGTAGCCATTGCTCCAGAAGACCAACACAAGACGGCTTTTGCCACTGAATGGGGCATATTTGCATTTCGTGTAATGCCGTTTGGCTTGACAAATGCACCCGCTACTTTCCAGCGACTCATGTGTCATGTTTTTAAGGAATTCTTACGCAAGAGCTTGGAAGTTTATGTCGATGACTTATGTGCACATTCAAATGTAAGACAGACACATATCCCAGAGTTAAGACAAATAGTTGACAAATGTCGAGAATATCAGGTTTGTTTGAACCCAGAAAAATGCGTTTTCATGGTCAGACAAGGCAAAATTCTAGGACACATTGTGTCAAAAAATGGAATCTCTACGGACGAAGAAAAGGTGAAGGTAATTGCAGAATTACCTAGACCAACTAATGTGAAAGAGGTACAGGCATTTATGGGCCATTGCGGATATTATAGGAGATTCATACACATGTATGCAATCATAGCCAAGCCTCTGTACTCTCTTTTGACCAATTTTGAATGGACAGGTGAATGTGAAAATTCATTCAATGAACTTAAACGACGCTTGTGCTCAGCACCTATATTGACAACCCCAGATTGGAGTAAGCCATTCCATGTACATGTGGATGCATCCAATTACGCCATAGGATGTGTGTTAGCACAACCCACGAATGAAGGTAACATAGATCTCCCCATAGCTTACGCGAGCAGACAATTGAACGCAGCAGAAAGAAATTACACCACAACGGAACGAGAAGGATTAGGGATGATCTACGCAGTAAAGAAGTTTAGGCACTACTTGTTGGCCAACAAATTCAAGTTCTTTACAGATCATCAAGTCCTATTATACTTAGTCAACAAACCATGTAACACAGGACGATTGATACGTTGGTTTCTATTACTCATTGAGTATGATTTTGAAGTAGTAGTCAGGAAAGGAAAGACACATCTTAGAGCTGACCACCTTTCAAGATTAACCTCAGGAGAAGCTCCTCAAGGAGTAGCGGATGAACTCCCAGATGCATACTTGTTTAACCTTGAGATAGCACCAGAATGGGCTAAGCCTATAGTCCCTATTCTGACATACGGACCCAAGAATCCTAGGATAAAGATCAAAGAAGGAGAGATTACCAAGTCTCAGAGGTACCAAATCATGGCAGGAAGCATATATAAACAGGATAATCAAAAGATTCTTGCTTGTTGTGTAGATGAATCAGAACATGCAAATTGGTTGCAATTTAGCACACATAGGTGCACTAAAGCAACATCATTCAAAACATCGAACGTTACAGACTCTGCAGATATCGGGAGTATATTGGCCTTCTATGGAAGCAGATGTCCACAAGTTGTGTAAAGAATGCCAGGTGTGTTGTGAAAGACCACCATTAGAGCATGCTACATTATATCACGTGTCTCTCACACCAGACTGGAGTGAACCTTTAGTGACATACTTGAGGACGAACACATTCCCTCAAGGCATGACTTTAGCTCGACAACGCAGTCTAGAGCAGGAAGCTCAAGACTATTCACTTATTGGCGATAACTTATACAAAAGAGGACGAGATGGATATTTAAGACAATGTGTTCATGAAAGCGATTATCTGAGCATACTAGAGACTGCACACCAAGGTGTTGCAGGAGGTCACTTTGGACCAGATAGGATAGTCAAAGCCATTCTCTTTGCAGGATTATGGTGGCCCACTCTTCACATGGATGCTCATACCTATGTAAAGAGATGTGATGTGTGCCAAAGAACTCAGTTTCCTACTCGCAGAGATGAAATGCCATTGAAACCCATGATGGGCGGACGTGCATTTTCTAAGTGGGGTATAGACTTTGTAGGACCCATTAACCCCCCTGCAAAAGGTACACATGCAGAATACATTATTGTTGCCACAGATTATCTAACCAAATGGGTAGAGGCAAAAGCCACAAAAAAGAATGATGCTCACACGACTGCAAAATTCTTATTTGAAAATGTCTTTACAAGATATGGATTGCCTATAGAGTTAGTGAGCGATCGAGGCACTCACTTTCTAAACCAAGTCATTGAATATTTGTTACAGGATTTTATGGTGATTCACAAGAAATCTGCACCATATCATCCTCAGGCCAATGGTCAGGCTGAAAGCACTAACAAGATACTTTGTAACGTACTGACGAAACTCGTGAACAACAAACGTTCAGATTGGGACAAACAGTTACACCACGCTGTTTGGGCATATCGAGTGGCCTACAAGACCGTACTCAATGCAACTCCCTTTCAGATGGTTTTTGGTCAGAATGCAGTGCTTCCTTTGGACTTCTTGATACCGACACTTAAGGTTGCACAAGAACATCAGTGGACCGGCCATGAATTATCAGCGAGAATAATGGACTTGGAACGATTAGGAGAAACCAGGCTAAAGGCAGCAGCAGGAATATACGCAGCAAAGAAGCGACAGAAAGCATATTTTGATGCACATGTGAAAGATAAAGGGTTAAGAGAAGGAGATTTAGTTCTAGTGTATACGCTGAAATAGCACTCACGGAAGTTAGAAAAGCGAGGTTATGGACCTATGATCATTAACAGACTTTCGACAAGTGGAGCAGTACAGTTAGCCACCTTAGAAGGAGATATAATGCCTAATTACATTAGTGGCTGTAGAGTCAGGTTATATCAAGAACCTCTTACTGAGGATATGCTTAGACGACTCACGTTGGCAAAGAAGCGTAAGGAGGAAGAAAACAGAATACGAGCCGAAGCTCAGGCAGAAGCCATAGAACGCATTAAGCGCATGAAGCTAAGAAGACAAGGACTAGGGAGAGAACATTATAACCATCAAGAAACATCACCCAGATATCCCATGGCCATGTGTCAAGTAAAGTCAACCACTCATCTTAGCATAGTGGACAGGAGACCATTCATTACAATTAGGCTAGAACACGGCAACCATTGCCAAGAACTCAGGGCTTTAATTGACTCAGGTGCTGCGACTAGTGCGATTAGATGGCCCCACTATAAGGATTCAGGAATAGAAATGCGGCCAATTGAGGCATACCTCATAGGCCTAGGAGGCATGGAAACCCCTTGCATGGGTGAGGTGGACCTTCCTATCCTCATTAAGGATGTGACCATGACAGCGAAGCTACTAGTGTGCCATGATGACGACTTGATAGAACCCCTAATCCTTGGCCAAGATTGGCTATACGATCACTCAGTGGACCTAAATCTTAGACAAGGCTCCTTACAGATTGGAACCTTAGAGCAGAAGCGAGTGATACCGCTTGACTTCCCTAACGGCATTCCGACTGAGGTTTGTAACCCTAGACCCCATGAAATACATGCGACGGAAGACCGGAAGATCTTGGGTCAGACCAGTCACGTTACGTCTACACCAACCCACTCGCGCTCGGCTATGGACAGTTGTCAATCAGAGGGACGACAGGAGATCTTCCCTGGGACTTCCTGCAAACTAGAAGAGGCAGCTACCCATCCGCTAGGGCAGATGGACACAATCAGCGGTCAGGTGGGTTGCATCAGCAGCCAAATGAGCACGACACCCTGCGGTGCTCATCCTTCCAAACTTGTTGCGGACTGGCCTAGATTAAAGTTAAAGAACGAATCACTTCCTAATGGGCAGGTCACGCAAGTGTTGGATCTCCCTTCTTTTCCAAAGCAGAGCGTCCATCAGACCTCTCAACCTCAACAACAACAGAGTCACCCACGACGAAGGAACCCAGACCGACGGCAGTATCAGAAGACACAACAAGGAAAGCAGTTTAGGCCATCCAAAGGAAGCGGCACCAGACAAATATGGGTGCCAAAAGGACAAAAAGCACCGAAGAACTCCAACCAAGCAGAAATCGACAAGCAAAAGGAAGCGCAGAAACAGAATCAGTATCCACCATCCCCTCGACCTTCTTCCACAGGTCCGAGCATTCGACAAATCTGGATCGCCAAGAAATACCTTACCCATAGACCCACACCCACGCAGATTTGGGTACCCAAACCATGTATCATAGCTCAACCCTTAAGCCATGTAATATATACCCCTCACAAATCTTTCCATCCCTCAATACCACCACACCCGATACTACCTTTGACCCCCTAGCAGAAACCCACCACCCACTCAAGGACTCTTAGGAAATGGATACCAAAGCGAGTCCAACCGTCTTCCCCTAACCCATTGTCTAACTACTCCCCGACTAACATACAACCTTGTAATAAATCACTAACCTTTAAACCTTGTATAAATTCACCCACCATCATAACACATCACTCATAATCTCATCTCATCAAGAAATGTATGCATGATCTGAAACGTGTAGGTGTCTATAGACCTGCACTAGTGCTGCAAGAAGCATTGCATCCATCACATCACAGCACTTGGCTACACGAGTTACACATCAGTTATGGAAAGGGATTGCGGTCTCACTTTAATGGGATCATAATTAATTTCCATGCTAATGTGTTAATCTTTTGTAGCAGATCTTTCTCAATAGCGCACCAGTCATCATGCAAACCGACGAAGGACCATCAGAAGCAGGCCCTAGCGTCGCTGCTGTGCCCCTCAATGTTTTACGAGCAGAATCCCACCCGACTGCTCCACCGCCAGAATTCCAAGGATTTCCAGGGCCCATGCCGATCGATAACCCACCTATGGGCTACACAGAAAAGATACACCGTAACTCTCACTGGTTTCAGGGACTTGCAGGACCCTTAGCGGACGCGGATTTTATATTTGAATCTAATCTGACATTTGATGACCGCACCTGGGGAAAATACCAATTCTTCTCCAGAGAGTTCAAAGGCCTACAGAACGCCCAGGACTTAACTCACGTTTGGGCCAGAGCCGGCTTCACGGAGTATTTCAGTGATCCTCTGCCCAAACCTGACTTTTACAGGTGTTATTATTTAATCACTACTTTGCTGGCCTCAGAGAATAAGGATATCCCAGGAACTTTTATTTTGCCTTCTCTAGTGGATGATCCACCTTACAAAAGGTTTTATCTCTCGAAGGATTTAATCAGAGCTGCCATCAAAATTCATGGAACCCACACGCCCACAGATCGAGAAAGATTAATTCCAGACCCTATGAAACGTGGGGATGTCACTAAGTGGGAGGAGATCTCAGCAATTACACCTGAGCTGTCAAAGCCGCTACGGATATGCATGCAACACTTCGCATTCCCCGCTCAGGACAGATTCACCATGCCCCATAAAAGAATATGGTTTGGATTGTACTTAGCATGTACCAGACCTCAGACTGCTGATCTGGCGAGCTGGATCATTGATCAAATGTATTTGGCACAACACAGATGGGAACGAAAGAAAGTGCTTAATGGATGTTGTGCGCTCACAAGAATTGTTTATATGTGCTTGGCTTATGACTTGCCAATTGAACGTGCATTAACAGGAGAAGAGCTGAAGGCATTCAAAGGAACGACGAAGAAAGCCAGGAAGCCCAGCAGAACACGAGCAGGTAAGCACATGAGAGGCACTATTCCTTGCCTTCAAGTGCCAGAGTCACCATCACCACAACCCTCTCCAGAGCGATCACCGACAGAAGCCGCTCCCACAGTACAACCTATTCGCATAAGGTTATCTAGACCAGTGGTAACGGAGGGCACTACTAGTACCGTTGCACCTCAGGCAGCTACAACCACAGAACCCACCACCACGACAGCAGAAGCTCCCACCACTATTGGTGCGGAAGCCTTTTCTTTCCCAATACCACACATGGAGGCAGAACCAATAAACACCACATTCGATTTTGAAATGCCTGATGCATTCTCCAATGAATTCCAGTTTTCAGAGGCACAGATGTTCTCTCAAGAATATGAACGCCCCAGTTACCCTACCACACAGCGGGATCAGCCACAGGGACAAGTTGTGTCGAGCTCTGATGACGAAAGAACAGCCACCGACGATGACGAAGGTGATGACGAAGCCAGCCAGGGCACGCATGATTCCCAAGAACAAGGACAGACAGACGGCCAAGGCCAACAAACCGATGCACACGGTGACACCAGCACGCATGAAGAGGAGACTTTCAAAGCAGCAGCGTACACGTTGGCAATCAAGAAATTATATCGTACAATGGAGAAAGTCTGGGCACGGAAGAAATTGACTGAAGAAGAGAGCCAGACCATAATCGAACAAGAACTCATCTCCGGAGGGTTTGAAGAAGTCTACATCAGAGGGTTTAGAGAACTGGTCCAATCCATCGGCCCGGTCGAAGCACTGAGATATTTACAAAGGAAGCCACTTCCCCAATATGACCCTCGCAGAGTTCGCCTGTTATCGAAGCCCGGTGAATATATTCGAGTTCCGGTAGGTGCTCAATTATCCCACCAGGCGCAAGATGCACGCCTACGGCCGGAAAGATCCTTCACCGAAGAAGCCATCCTAGTCGACTCCCCACCACATACTACCGTTGTACATACTACCACTATCCTTGAAATAACATCCACACCATCTACTCCTCTCTCACCTCATGTTTCACCAACCCATCCTGTATCCCCTGCGAACCCACCTGCTTCTCCAACAGCCACACCAGTCCACGGCAACATAGCCACCGCCTTTGCCCTGCCCATTCATACCACCATGCCCGCACCCACCCCACCTCGTCTACATGTTAACCCCTTCATCCCTTCATCCTTCCCATCCTTCCCCCCACCTTTAAGACACCCTTTCACCTTTCTAACCCCACTAACCTTCTCACCAGTTTCACCTCCCCAACCCACTATAACCCCTATTTCCCCTTTTCACCAAGCTTCTCCAGCCATCCCCCCTGTAAATTACTCTACATTTGTAAATCCCGTCTTCACACCTACACAACCACCCACATACACACCGCTTTTCACAGTCACCGCACTTGACACGTCCAATGACATGGACATCTCACCACCCACCGCACCAGCACCCACTCCACTCACAGCACCATCATATTTAGGTACGTCACAATTTTCCACGATCACCACTGCATCCACCTTCCCAACCCCATTTCCCATTCCCGCTGCATCTACTTCCACTGCATCCTCACTTAGCACTCCATTACTATTATCGCCCACCATAGACACTGCACTTCAACAAATGTTTACATGCATGACACAAGTACGAGATGAGTTTGCATCTCTTGGAAACAACTATCAACAGCTGCAGAGGACGACAGATGAATTACAGTCGCAGCTTAATTCATTATCGATCGAGAATGCCTCGTTAAATACGCGATACCAAGAACTAAGAGAGGCATATCATAAGTTAGAGCTAGAAAGTGAAGAGAAAACAAAAGAAGCCACTGCTGATCTGGACAACCTGCTTCGAGCCCAAACAATTAGGAACGCGACGCTGACCAGGAATATGGGCTTACTCAGGAGACACCTAGCCGCAGCAAAAGAGGAGAACCAGAGACTCCAAGAGCAGAACAGAGAAAATTTGGAAGCGGCATTGGACCATCCTGAACAACCCTTAAGTCCTAGCAGATTCAAGGCAATCCCATCCGAATCGATGCGGATGTTGCTAGATGACCATGTTCGACTGCTAGAGGACTATGATCGAATGAACGAAGAGCATCAGAAGCTAAAAGAAGATCACAAGTTACTACAGCTCAGAGAACCGGCACCACAACAAGTACAAGTGGCAGCAGAAGTACCAGAACCTGTGGACCCTGCTCTTGACGTCTTAGAAGAACTCAACGCATTATGGGCCCAGGTAACCACTCTTCAATCATGCATAGATGTATACGAAGCACCACCACGGCCTGATTCCCCACCGGAGATCCCAGCTCACGACGAGAACATAACCATTCCGATGGAGGAAACGTTTGAAGAAGCATACGAGCCAATACCCATCCCAGGCGGACAAGTCACGGCCGAAGGCCAAATGACCTATGAACTTCCTACCCCCGCGTGGATGAAAACGATCGAAGAACTTGGAACGACACATTCGGCCAGAGTAGAGGCACAGTTACATGCCATGGCCATGATTGAAGAGAGAATCTTACAATCCCCCTTCTTTGCTCATTTGGCCCCCCGATGCTATATATCTGGGCATGAGCTACAGTATAAGCCATACTTCATGTTAATGGCTGAATATCAGCTAGCTATAGAGAAAGAAACCGGCATGAAACCCACACATGCTACACAATTCGAGCCGGCGGACTTGCCACCAAATGCGCAAAGAGGAGAAATCCATCAACCTGATTGGCGCAAAGACCTCCTCCAGAAGTACCAAGAAATGATGAGCACATGGGTGAAAGCGCCCTTACATTTAAAGTATAATCCTTGCTGGGGACCAGTACCACGACGCCGCTCCTGGACTGCATTCGCTATCAAAGTACAAAACAATAGGCAGTGTCAGGATTGGCTGAATTACCCCTACTTCAAGCCACCCACCGAGTTGCCCACTGTTGGTTATATGATGGCTACAATCCGTCACTGGCTCCTTCGCCTGAAGCATATGGATGATATCGCCGCGCATATGACTGTCAAAATTTTTGACATGATGCAAATGATATTTAAAGTCTTCCGACGCGTCAAGGCACCGCATGTAAACACCCCGGGATTTGAGCATGGTAACTTTGATCTAGTATATGACATGAGCACAACGCCATCGCTCCGGGTGTGTTATGCCTGGCACTGTAGAATAAAATACCTCCCTGCATGCTACAAACAAACCTTTGAAGAGATGTTCACCACCGGGTTTTGGGAATACCATTCCGAGGTATTCATCAGCAGGCCCACACATTTATTGCAACTTTTTGCCTGTGAGAGAATGGTTTATTCCACGCATTATCAACTCCCGCCACCCGACGAACCGCAACCGATCGACTGGGAGAAGCTCGAGGCTGATCTGGCCCGAGGCATTCGAGTATCTGAGCACACCCTCGCTCACGACCTCCTACAAAACTACATCCGGCAAACCGCACAACAAGGTTCTGTCGAGGACGACAGAAGCGAGAGGGAGGGGGGTGTTGGAAGCAGTCAGAGGCACAGACGACGTGGAAGCATGTAAAGACGGAGCAGGGAGCCAGTCGGATCATTTTTTCAAACAATTATGTTTTTATTACCTCTTCAAACACCCAACAGTGATTTTCATCACTCTTGTAACATATGTAATATAGACAAAACCCATTTTGTAATTCATAGCTCCATTTTGTGCAAGCCGAGGAGTCCTCGAGCTTGAGGAGCTTGGGTAGAATGCGCGTACCAATTTTCGTTATTTTTAGATACCGTTTACCCTTCCAAATAGCATCTAGGACCTATTTTTTAACTAGGCCGGTCACTAGATGTGAAACCGGTCAAAACTAGTCTAGAAACTATAAAAAGAGCTAGAGAGCTCATTTGGGAGGTTGGTTCATGTTGGCTAGTGTGAGCTTAGAGCTAGTTTGAGCTTGTAATAGTGTTTTTGAGTAATAAAGCTAATTTCCCACCTTCCATTGTGTCTTGCTTGTCTCTTCATTGTGTGTGTGTATGTGTGTGTGCCTCTTTGTGCTTCTCACCTTCACTCTCACATCATCTCTCATTCACGATCTTCATATCACTCCTATCTCTTCCGCGGATTGACATTAAGGAGGTGAAGCTTCTTAACGTGGTTCTCACCATTGTGCTAGAGCAACACTCATTCACACGGATGTTTGGGGTCCAACAAGAGAAGCATCCCTTGCTGAAAATAGGTATTTTGTAACCTTCATTGATGACTTTTCAAGAAAAGTGTGGTTGTATTGCATTAGAAACAAATCAGATGTGTTCCACTACTTCAAGAAATTCAAAGCACAGGTGGAGAAGGAATTTGGCAAGTTTATCAAAACTTTGAGATCCGATGGAGGGGGAGAGTACTTCTCCCATGAATTTTCTGAATTTTTGCAGGTCAATGGCATCAAAAGACAATTTACATGCAGGTATACCCCTCAACAAAATGGGGTAGCAGAGAGAAAGAACAGACACATAGCAGAGGTAGCAAGGTGTATGCTCAACGAAATGAATATGCCGCATTGTTATTGGGGAGAGGCTACATATACAACCACATACATCATGAATAGATGTCCTACATCAGGTATACATCATCTAACCCCTGAGGAAGCATGGAGTGGAAGAAAACCTTGCATTTCACATCTTAGAGTCTTTGGTTGTATATGCTATGTACATGTACCTCAAGAGTTGAGGTCAAAGTTAGATGCCAAATCTGAAATATGTATTTTTTTGGGATATTCTATGGAACAAAAGGGGTATAAATGCTATAACCCCATCACCAAGGAGCTGAAGGTAAGTAGGGATAATGTCTTTGATGAGTTGAATCCTTGGTATGCATGCACGAGTCCATTGCAGGTTGAAGACATAGGTGAGACAGATTTGAAGAATGATGATAGAGTTCAAGAAAGCATGGATTTAAGTGGTCCAAGAAACTCATGCAACACAAGGACATCCTCACCATGGAGTGGAAGGCTTAGGGAAAGAGAGACCAGCTCTGAAGAAAGCAAAGTCAAAGGCAAAGAGAAGTTTTTAGTTGAAGAAGGAAGCTATGTGGACGAGAGCATGTTGGAAGATGAAGAGATAGAAGAAATTCAAACTCCAGGAGTGTTGGAAGCAGCCAGAGGCATAGAAGACTCGGAAGCATGTAACGACGGAGCAGGGAGCCAGTCAAATCTTTTTTCAAAGAATCATGTTTTAAAAATACTTTTCAAAAACCTCCAACAGTGATTTTTATCACTATTGTAACATATGTAACATAGAAAAACCCTTTTCTTAATTTCTAGCTCCATTTTGTGCAAGCCGAGGAGTCATCGAGCTTGAGGAGTTTAGGTAGAATGAGTGCATCAATTTTCGTTATTTTTAGACACCGTTTACCCTTTCAAATAGCACTTAGGACCTAATTTTTAACTATGCCGGTCACTAGATGTGAAACCGGTCAAAACTAGTCTAGAAACTATAAAAAGAGCTAGAGAGCTCATTTTTGAGGTTGGGTAGTATGAGCTTAGAGCTATTTTTGAGCTTGTAATTGAGATCTTGAGCAATAGAGTTGATTTCTCACCTTCCATTGTGTCTTGCTTGTCTCTTCGTAGTGTGTGTGTATGTGTGTGTGCATCTCTATGCTTCTCACCTTCACTCTCACTTCATCTCACATTCACGATCTTCATATCACTCCTATCTCTTCGAGTGAGAGAGAGCTTTTGTGCTTGTGTGTACTTTTGTTTTCTTGAGTTTTCTTGCAGGTACAGAGCTCCAGTGCATCAAGAAAGCTTGGAAAAGGTAAAAACTTCACTTTCTGTCAGAGATTTCCGTCTGTGTCAGACCATCGCGATGGTCTGCCAAGTGCGGAATTTTTGGTAAGCGACCACACCACGGGAGAGGCGACACACGCGCATACACGAATCCACAGACGCATCTGCAAAATTCTCATTTTGGTGGACCATAGCGATTGGCTCAGACCATCGCGATTGTGTCACACCATCGCGATTGGCTCACGCCATCGCGACGGCTCGGCCGGACCATCGTGACGGTCTCAAGCCATCGCGACGGTTCATTTGGACCATCGCGACGGTTCGCGGACCATCCCGATTGTTCGGTTGACCCCACACCATCGCGATTGGCTCACGCCATCGCGCCGATGCTGCCACGTGGCAAGCTAGACCATCGTGACGGTTCGCACATCACGCCATCGCGACGATACACTCAGACCATCGCGACAACTCGAATTTTGGACCATCGCGATTGGCTCACGCCATCGCACCTGTGACCATCACGACGGTTCACTTTGGACCATCGCGATTGTTCACGTTGACCATTGACTGACGCCATCGTGATTGTTCGCCTGATCGAGCCATCGCGATTGTTCACTCACCCCGACCATCGCGATTGCTCACATTTGGACCATCGCGACCGTGCACTTCAGACCATCGCGATTGCTCACCTTCACGCCATCGCGACGGTCCCAGACCATCGCAATTGTCTCACGCCATCGCGATTGTGCACCCCCATCGCAAATTTTAGGGTTTCAATTTTTTGGCCAATTTTGGGGCTATTTTTGGGAAATTTTTGGGTGATTAGACTCATAGGAGACCCCTTAGCTCATATTTGGAGAAAAACCTGATTGTCAGTTTTTACCCCTGAGGGCTTGAATGGTCATAACTTTTTCATCCGAAGTCCGTTTTTTGAGCTTTATAGCTCGTTAGAAAGCTCGTGACGAGTACTACGTGACCTCAACTGTTTTTTTTTTCTTAAAGGATATGTCTATTTTTAGATAAGCTAAATTGAGGTTGACCTAGCTTGGGACTAGAAAGCCAGGGGGCAAGCATTGAAAAGTTGGGCAAAAGGGAAGGGACTTAAAAGGTGTATATACTCAAGTGCTTGATCATCCAGCTGTGAGTTGGTCTAATATTGAATTTTTCCAAGTCTAGCAAGGGCAATCAAAGGCAACCAAAGCAAGACAGTGAAGGGCATAAAGCTTGGGAAGCGCGGCTTCTTGGGCATCAGAGCAACCAGAAAAGCTGACTCGAGGTTGGAAGATTACTCAACCCCCTCAGTCAATTCTTAGCTTAGGATAAACGTTAGCATTGTGGATTCAAGACGATAGGAATGCCTCAAGTTCAAGAGAATTAAATTTATCAAGTTCAAGACTAAAGTAAAGGTGTGTGACACGAAAACCTAAAGGAAAGAACATAAGTCTGACGGAACGAGAACTCAAAGTACCACAAAAAGTCGAATTCCTGACGCATACATTAAGACAAGAATCTAGAGAAATTTAAAAAGAATCAAGAAAGTAATAAAAAAGAATCATTGACGATCTGAGCGTGTACTGAGTGTGCAAGGAAGAAAATTAATGAACCTTAGATCGGGCAAACATATAGGCAAGTCAGACCGACGAAGCCTTAGATCATCAGAGGCAAGTGTAAGAACTAGTGCACGATCGTGGGCTCAACAATTGAACACTAGTTATCCCTACGAGAGCACAGATACTAGTGATTCAGAAATGGCATTTAGCACAGATAGACCAGAAGGAGGGTCGAATGTAGCCTATTTAGAAAAACCAGAAGGACCCTATAGAACGCAACTAGAGTTTCTCCGAACCAACCGATTAGGTGCCCGCATCTATGAGGATGGTTTGCGAAGGCAAGTGGTGCAAATGCACAACCCCGATCAACCCATTGGATTGGAACGTCCAGTGGTGAAATTTGAGAGAGACGCGTACATAGACAAGGAAGGAACGATGTATATCTTAAGTATGCAGCCAAACAATACCAACGAGTTTGGCATGATTCAGCTAGAGACCGAAACTAAATCTCAAGGAAAAGAACCATTAGAAGAGCCTAGAACACCTAGAGGGAAATCTGTACTGACACGAGTAATAATCCTAGAATGGATCCCTCAGGACAACAGAAGCATAGAGTTGTTTGTAAATAAAGAAACTGATGAAGCCTTTTGGAGATACAAGACAGAACTACTTAGTGAGGTAGGTATCATCACGATATACGAGTTCAAGGACCCGGATACACCTGGAAAGGTTGTATACCTGGATGAGACTTCAGAAAGAGTCTTTGTGGTGCCTGACTACGCTAAAAACACATACACATGGAGAGGTGAATCGGTATTCCCTCCATCTAGAACGAACATGAATACAAGTCAACAAGGGGCAGGAACATCATCAGCCCATGGAAATCAAAGAGAGAAAAATAAAGAAAGACCCGAAGTAAGCTTCACTCATCCCATAGGGAGAGATAGAACAACCACGGACACTAATAGGGTGGATAGACAAAGAGATCATGGAATACCAGGTGGTAGAGATGATTTTCCTCTACCCAGACGACATGAACACGCAAGAATATTGAGACCCACTCAGTTAGTGAAATCCATGAAAAATTACTTTGATGGGACAGGAGATCCCTATGACCATGTTGCAGAATTCAAGCAAGTACTAAGAGCAGAACAAGTCGAAGACATGTTCACGCAATACAATGCATTTGGACTAACGTTAAAGAACACTACTTTAACTTGGTTCCAACCATTGCAACAAAGGCAATTTAGAGACATCCATCACTTTTTAGAGTCATTCATCACTGAATTCTCTAAAAGTGGGATTAGACACGACACGTCTTCGTTGATTCATAGCTTTAAATAAACCCCTCAGGAAACAGTCAGACTGGCAGGACATAGGTTTAGACAATATGTTGAAAGATGTCCAATGCAAGAGCTACCCTCACAAGCCAAGCAAGTATCATTGTTTCTAGATGGCTTGTTGAGCGCTAAACTACGCTCCTATGTGTACCTAAAAGAACCCAGAACGCTAGAGCAATGTGTAAGAATATGTATAGACATTGAGGACAACTTAGGAGACGAGTTGGAACTCTCAAAGGTCTATAAGGACTCAGACTGTTCATCTCTAGCATCCACAAAATTTTCTAACTCGATAGAAGACCTAGCAGAAAAGGTGGCCCAGAAACTAGGAGTTTCTAGTAAACCTAGGGTACTGACAAACAGGTGCTGTTACACCTGTGGTGGTGATCATATGGCAAATGTGTGCCCCAATGCACCACAACCACAAGCCAACCCTAGTGGCCAATACTGTACAATTGAGAGAAGATACACGAATCATACGGCTCAGGACTGCCCATACAACAAACAGACCGTGAGACAGAACTACCCGCAAGCATATGTACAGCCAGGTAGGTATCAAGGCCAATACAATGCTCAGCCTTATTACTATAGGCCTCCTAAGAACTACCCATACCAAGCTCAACAGAGACCTCAACCTGTCTTAGCTCAGCAGCCACCCCCACCAGCGAATGTCATCTCAGTCAAATACGCTACTGTAGAAGAGAACCTAAGTAGGGCCTTAGTGCCTTCTTCATCTTTGATCACAGAGAGTGACCCGAACTCAAACAGTTTTGACTCCACGCATGTAGATAGTCCACCCGCATATTACACGGAGTCACCAAAACATGTGGAGACATATCATTATGATAGTCCACCAGTGGAACCTAGTTGGGAGCCCGAATACGCTAATGTGATGTACACAAACCCAAACCCACGGCCCCAATTAAGACAGCAAAGACCTCAGGGCCCTAGAGGACCATGCTTTAGGTGCCAAGGAGATCATTTCATAAAGGATTGTCCACATCCCCCGATAGCAGGGCAATCACAGTACTATAACATCCAAGGCTTTTGTGCCGATTGTGGCAAAGAGCACATAATCAGAGATTGTCCTAAGAACCCAGTTAATGCTTCGAATGTGACACCGATCAATGTGATAGGCATTGTAAACAACGCAGATGGATCCAACTCTACCTACGTGCCTATCCAAGCTATAACAAGAGCCCAGGCGCTCTTACAGAATCAACAGCTTAATCAAGAGAAAGCAGCAGGAGCTAGTGAAGTTGTAGAATCTAGTAGTAAAAAAACGAAATCTTGGAAAGATTCTAGAGAAAGAATTAAGAGAAAGTGGAGTAAAGAGATAACTGAGTTGGAAGGAAGTTTAAAAGAATCTAGAGCCAAAATTCTAGAATTGACTTCACAGGAATTGAATCAAGAGAATCCAGCTCAGAAATTAGGATCAGTTTTAGCGGAACCCATACCAGAAAATCTAGACATGATGTTTCGTGCATATCAGGCTAGATTAAAAGAGGGACCTCAAGTAGCTGAAATAAGTAAAAACTACCCTCGAGCTGATCTAGAAATTGAGAGAACTAAACTTTGCATGAAGATGGTAGAATTAGCACAAGCTTTGTTCGAAGCCTCTAGATATCTTAATTGGAATAACATGGCAAAACCTGAACTACACTTTCAAGGACTAATGGAGAGGCTAGAATACTTGATAGAAAGCAAAGAGAAAAAGGATCAGTATAGGAATCCTATCATCCCAGAGACACAGGAAAAGAATGCACCATCCCTGTCTCAAGTGCCCAATACAGAAAGTCAAGACAATTTGTCTTCCATACATAAATATTCACATGAATTTTTGAGAGAGATCCAAGAAGAGAAATGGAGAAAAGAACAAGGAACCCATCCTCCTATTCAAGAAATAGATGACTTGCAGGAACAATTTCCCCAAGACATCCCCTCTATTTATGATGATGTAGAGGAAGAACAACTGAGTGAACACACAGGTTTTGAATCCAATTCTTTACAAGAATTACCTCAGTTCATAGGACCTTGGGAAGCAAAGTCTATTAGTATGAGAGCACCCACGATAATAGTGAGGAATGAAGAATCAATAATCCCTAGAAACACGGAAGTAATCAAGAACACTAAAGTACAGTGTAATCTCACTCTGGAGGAGTTGTTAAAGGTAAAACCAGAACTGTGGAAACATGTAGCAAATCAATTCCCCGAGCTTGCTACTACTCCCTCACAAATAGGATCACAAAATAAGGTACCAGAGATACCCGTAGAAAAGATCGGAGATGTAAGCAAAGGAGAGGAAGGTAACACTTATCTTTCGATAACCCATCAAGGCTACACCACGAAAGCCATCTTAGATTCAGGAGCCGGAGTAGCCATAGCTACCACCGCTTTATGGAAACGTTGGGGTAAGCCAGCATTAAGACCCACCAGGATGAAGCTACAAATGGCTGACGGACACATAGAAAAACCATTAGGCTTACTAGAAGGCATATCTCTCACCACTTGTGGTGTGGAGTTTGAGCATACCTTCGCCATTTGTGACTTTGCGAAAAATCACGCTTACGAGATGATATTGGGACGACCATTCATGCGTCAGTTACAAATTGTACAAGATTGGGGAACTAATTGTTTGTACTTGCAACATTTAGGAGTGACTACCAAAGTCAACCTTAAAGACTATTCACATCGAGATGTACCCCCAATACAATGGAATACCATCCATAAGACTTAGGTAGAGACGGAATCCATGCACTCTTTAGAGTCAGATCCCTCATGGTTGCACGAGGACACTCATTTATGGATGTGTAAGGTAGCAAAACAAGAGGAAGAAAGGTTAGAAGCAAGGACCTTAGGTGCAGAACAACATCCAAGAACCCTTCAAGATCCAGCTTACGCACCTATAGTATTTCCAGATGAAGAATTCGAACCCCATGGTTGGGCAGAAATTCTAGCAACCATGGATGTAGCCATCAATGAAGAACAATGGACACCCCACTGTGACGAGGATGGCTATGACATTTTAGTTTTCACGATAGAGCCAATCATGAGTGATTCAATTTTAGAAGAATGTGAACCGAATACCGATGCATTTGAGGATGCGAGTGATTTCGATTTAGAATCATTTATCATGGACCCACCCTTTGCATCAGAAGAAGAATAGTTTTACGAAGTAGAAACTCATCCTCAGAACCATGAAGAAGTTATGAATGAGGTGAGGTTAGCCACAGAAGTGACTACTAAGAGTGAAGGCAAGAAAAGAAAGAAGAAAGAAACCATGTCAGAAAAAGAAGAATCTTTGTTTGAAGTACCCGAGAACTTCAAGAAATATGAAATCGAAGATAGAAGAATCATGGTACGAATGCCTAATAGAAAGGCGAATGACGGACAAGTATATGATAACCGAGAGAAAACCAAGAAAACAATAGCTGCCATAGAAGGAGAAGAAGAGAAATGTACATACATAGGGCATGATTTGACGAAGGAAGAAGAAGAAGAATTAGTTGCCCTATTGCGCGAATATAGAGATGTTTTTGCATGGAGTTATAAAGATTTGAAAGGAGTAGACCTAGATATATGTTCCCATAGAATCCCTATGACTCCAGATGCACAACCTATGAAACAGAAACCATACACGTACAATGATAACTACGCTGCTAAGATTAAAGAGGAGATAGATCGCTTGATAGAAGCAGGATTCATTTACGTAATTGAGCATACCGAATGGGTATCCCCCATTGTGGTAGTGCCCAAGAAAAATGGAAAATTACGTGTATGTATTAACCTTAAAAAAGTTAATGCCGCCACGATTAGAGACAGTTATCCTCTTCCTATCACAGAACATCTATTGGAAAGAGTTGCGGGCAAGGAAGTTTACAGCTTCCTTGATGGTTTTTCAGGCTATAATCAAGTAGCCATTGCTCCAGAGGACCAACACAAGACGGCTTTTGCCACCGAATGGGGCATATTTGCATTTCGTGTAATGCCATTTGGCTTAACAAATGCACCCGCCACTTTCTAGCGACTCATGTGTCATGTTTTTAAGGAATTCTTACGCAAGAGTTTGGAAGTTTATGTCGATGACATATGTGCTCATTCTAATACCAGGCAGACACATATCCCAGAGTTAAGACAAATATTTGACAAATGTCGAGAATATCAGGTTTGTTTGAACCCAGAAAAATGTGTTTTCATGGTCAGACAAGGCAAAATTTTAGGACACATTGTGTCAAAGAATGGAATTTCTACAGATGAAGAAAAGGTGAAAGTAATTGCAGACTTACCTAGACCAACTAATGTGAAAGAGGTACATGCATTTATGGGCCATTGCGGTTATTACAGGAGATTCATACACATGTATGCAATCATAGCCAAGCCTTTGTACTCTCTTTTAACCAATTTTGAATGGACAGACGAGTGTGAAAATTCATTCAATGAACTCAAACGACGCTTGTGCTCAGCACCTATATTAACAACCCCAGATTGGAGTAAGCCATTCCATGTACATGTGGATGCATCCAATTATGCCATAGGATGTGTGTTAGCACAACCCACGAATGAAGGTAATATAGATCTCCCCATAGATTACGCGAGCAGACAATTGAACGCAGTAGAAAGAAATTACACCACGACGGAACGAGAAGGATTAGGGATGATCTACGCGGTAAAGAAGTTCAGACACTATTTGTTGGCAAACAAGTTCAAATTCTTTACAGATCATCAAGCCCTATTGTACTTAGTCAACAAGCCATGTTACACAGGACGACTAATTCATTTGTTTCTATTACTCATGGAGTATGATTTTGAAGTAGTAGTCAGGAAAGGAAAGACACATCTTAGAGCTGACCACCTTTCAAGATTAACCTCAGGAGAGGCTTCTCAAGGAGAAGTGGATGATCTACCAGATGCATATTTGTTTAACCTTGAGGTAGCACCAGAATGGGCTAAGCCGATAGTCCCTATTCTCACGTACGGACCCAAGAATCCTAGGATAAAGATCAAAGAAGGAGAGATTACCAAGTCTCAGAGATACCAAATCATAGCAGGAAGCATATATAAACAGGATAATCAAAAGATTCTTGCTTGTTGTGTAGATGAATCAGAACATGCGAATTGGTTGCACTTGGCACACATAGGTGCATTAAAGCAACATCATTCAAAACACCGAACACTACAGACTCTGCATAGACCACATGCCACATTATATCACGTGTCTCTCACACCAGACTGGAGTGAACCTTTAGTGACATACTTGAGGACGAAGACATTCGCTCAAGGAATGACCTTAGCTCGACAACACAGTCTGGAGCAGGAAGCTCAAGACTATTCACTTATTGGGGATAATCTATACAAACGAGGACGAGATGGATATCTAAGACAATGTGTTCATGAAAGCGATTATCTGAGCATACTAGAGACTGCATACCAAGGTGTTGCAGGAGGTCATTTTGGACCCGATAGGATAATCAAAGCCATCCTCTTTGCAGGATTATGGTGGCCCACTCTTCACATGGATGCGCATACCTATGTAAAGAGATGTGATGTGTGCCAAAGAACTCAATTTCCTACTCGCAGAGATGAAATGCCATTGAAACCCATGATGGGCGGACATGCATTTTCTAAGTGGGGTATAGACTTTGTAGGACCCATTAACCCCCCTGCACAAGGTACACATGCGGAATACATTATTGTTGCCACAGATTATCTTACCAAATGGGTAGAGGCAAAAGCCACGAAAAAGAATGATGCACACACGACTGCAAAATTCTTATTTGAAAATGTCTTTACAAGATATGGATTGCCTATAGAGTTAGTGAGGGATCACGGAACTCACTTTCTAAACCAAGTCATTGAATATTTGTTACAGGATTTTATGGTGATTCACAAGAAATCCGCACCATATCATCCTCAGGCCAATGGTCAGGCTGAAAGCACTAATAAGATCCTTTGTAACGTACTGACGAAACTCGTGAACAACAAACGTTCAGATTGGGACAAACAGTTACACCACGCTGTTTGGGCATATCGAGTGGCCTACAAGACCGTACTCAATGCAACTCCCTTTCAAATGGTTTTTGGTCAGAATGTTGTGCTTCCTTTGGACTTCTTGATACCGACCCTTAAGGTTGCACAAGAACATCAGTGGACCGGCCATGAATTATCAGCGAGAATAATGGACTTGGAACGATTAGGAGAAACCAAGCTGAAAGCAGCAACAGGAATATACGCAGCAAAGAAGCGACAGAAGGCATATTTTGATGCACATGTGAAAGATAAAGGCTTAAAAGAAGGAGATTTAGTCCTACTATATATACGCTAAAGCAACACGCACGGAAGTTAGAAAATCGAGGTTATGGACCTATGATCATTAAAAGACTCTCGACAATTGGAGCAATACAATTAGCCACCTTAGAAGGAGACATAATGCCTAATTACATTAGTGGTTGTAGAGTCAAGTAATACCAGGAACCTCTTACTGAGGATATGCTTAGATGACTCACGTTGGCAAAGAAGCGTAAGGAGGAAGAAAATAGAATACGAGCGGAAGCTCAGGCAGAAGCCATAGAACGTATTAAGCGCATGAAGCGAAGAAGACAAGGACTAGGGAGAGAACATTATAACCATCTGGAAACAACACCCAAATACCCCATGGCTATGTGTGAAGTAAAGTCACGAACTCATCCTAGCATAGTGGACAGGAGACCATTCATTACAGTCAGGCTAGAGCACGGCAACCCTTGCCAAGAGCTCAGGGCTTTAATTGACTCAGGTGCTGCGACTAGTGCGATTAGATGGTCCCACTATAAGGATTCAGGAATAGAAATGCGGCCAATTGAGGCATACCTCATAGGGCTAGGAGGCATGGAAACCCCTTGCATGGGTGAGGTGGACCTTCCTATCCTCATCAAGGATGTGACCATGACAGCGAAGCTACTAGTGTGCCATGACGAGGACCTGATAGAACCCCTAATCCTTGGCCAAGATTGGCTATACGATCACTCAGTGGGCCTAAATCTTAGACAAGGCTCCTTACAGATGGGAACCTTAGATCAGAAGCGTGTGATACCGCTTGACTTCCCTAATGGCGTTCCAACTGAGGTTTGTAACCCTAGACCCTATGAAATGCATGCGACGGAAGACCGGAAGATCTTTGGTCAGATCAGTCACGTTACGTCTACACCAAACCACTCGGGCTTGGCTATAGACAGTTGTCAATTAGAAGGACGTTAGTAGATTTTTCCTGGGGCTTCCTGCAAACTAGAAGGGGCAATTACCCCACCGCTAGGGCAGATGGACACAATCAACGGTCAGGTGGGTTGCATCAGCGGACACATGGGCAAAACACCCTGCGGTGCCCATCCTTCCACACTTACTGCGGACTGGCCTAGATTAAAGATACGAAACAGAGCACTTCCTAATGGGCAGGTCACGCAAGTGTTGGACCTCCCTTCTTTTCCAAAGCAGAGTGTCCATTCGACCTCTCAACCTCAACCACAACAGAGTCAACCACGACGAAGGAACCCAGACCGACAGCAATATCAGACGACACAAAAAGGAAAGCAGTCTCAGCAACACAAAGCAAGTGGCACAAGACAAATATGGGTGCCAAAAGAACAGAAAGCACCGACAGATTTCAACAATGCGGATAATGACAAGAAGAAGTCAAGGCAGAAGCAGAGCCAGTATTCAACGTTCCCTCGACCTTCTTCTACAAGTTCGAACATTCGACAAATTTGGATCGCCAAGAAGTACCTGATGAATCGACCCACACCCACGCAAATTTGGGTACCCAAACAATGTATTATAGCTCAACCCTCAAGCCATGTAAAATACACCCCTCGGAAAGCTTTTCAACCCTCCATACCACCAAATCCTATATCATCTTTTGTCCCTCCGCAGAGACCTATCACCCGATCACAAACTCTTAGGAAGTGGATACCGAAACGTATCCAGATGTCTTCTCTGACTTCCATATCTAACACCATTCCCACCCCGACTAAACACTACCCTTGTAATAATTCACCCACACCTAAACCATTGTACAAACCAACATCACTTGTCACAACACCTCATAACGAATTGCATGCAAAAATCTGAAAACATATAGGTTTCTAGAGACCTGCATTAGCTCTGCAAAAAATCATTGCATCAATCACTTCACAACACTTGGCTACACGGGTTACACATCGGCCATGGAAAGGGATTGCGGTCTCACCTTAATGGGATCATAATTAATTTCCATACTAATGTGTTAATCTTTTGTAGCAGATCCGCCACGCACTCGCATAATACATCATGCAAACCGAAGAAGGACCATCAGAAGCTGGCCCTAGTATACCAATGGCCAATATTGGAGAATTACTCGCGGAATCTCATCCGACGATGCAACCACCAGAGTTTCAAGGTTTTCCAGGACCCATGCCAATCGACGATCCTCCTAGAGGATACACTGAGAAGATTCATCGTAACTCTCACTGGTTTCAAGGCCTAGCAAGAACATTAGCAGATGCTGATTTCATATTTGAGGCCAATTTGGCATTTGATTATCGCACATGGGCCAAGTACCAGTTCTTTTCAAGAGAATTCGAAGGACTACAGAATACACAAGATTTAATGCATGTTTGGGCACGAGCGGGATTTACAGAATATTTTAGTGACCCTCTGCCTAAACCCGATTTTTACAGATGCTTTTACTTAGTAACCACCTTGACGGCTTCAGAGAATAAGGATCTACCCGGCACATTCATGTTACCATCCTTGGTAAATGACCCTCCATTCGGAAGGTTTTATTTGTCTAAAGATTTAATTCAAGCAGCTCTCAAAATACATGGAACGCATACTCCGATGGAGCGAGAACGGCTAGTCCCAGAGCCGATGAAACGTGGTGATGTAACTAAGTGGGAGGATATTTCAGCTATAACCCCTGAGCTCTCCAAGCCCTTACGGATATGCATGCAACACTTTGCTTTCCCAGCTCAGGATCATTTTACCATGCCCCACAAAAGAATCTGGTTTGGCTTATACTTAGCATGTACTGGACCCCAAACTGTTGACCTAGCTAGCTGGATAATTGATCAGCTCTATTTAGCACAACATAGGTGGGAGCGAAAGAAGGTCATCAATGGGTGTTGTGCACTTACAAGGATTATATATATGTGCTTGGCATATGACCTGTCGATCGAACGTGCATTGACAAGTGAGGAGCTGAAAGCATTTAAAGGAACCACAAAGAAAGCTAGGAAGGCTAGCAAAGGCAGAGCCGGAAAGTGCATGAGAGGAACCATCCCCTGCCTTCAGGTGCCAGAATCACCCTCACCACAACCATCTCCAGAGCAGTCACCGACAACAGCCACTCCCACGGTACAACCAATTCGTATACGGTTATCAAGACCAGTTATGCCAGAGGGCACCACCAGTACTGTTGCACCTCAAGTAGCCACTGCTCCAGAACCTACAACCACAGCAGCAGAAGTTCCCACCACCATTGGTGCGGAAGCTTTCTCTTTTCCAATACCCCATTTAGAAGCAGAACAAGCAGAGCCACTGAACACAACGTTCGATTTTGAGATGCCCGATGCATTCTCCAATGAGTTCCAGTTTTTAGAAGGACAAATGTTTTCTCAAGAATATGAAAGGCCTAGCTACCCTACCACACCACGAGATCAATCACAAGGACAGATCGTGTCTAGCTATGATGACGAAAGAACAGCAACCGATGACGACGAAGGCGATGACGAAGCCAGCCAGGGCACTCACAAATCCCAAGAGCATGAACAGACAGATGGCCAAGGACAACAAACAGACACACATGGTGATACAAGTACACATGAAGATGAAACTTGTGAAGCAGCAGCTTACACACTGGCTATTAAGAAGCTGTACAGAACTATGGAAAAAGTTTGGGCACGCAAAAAGCTGACTGAGGAAGAGAGTCAAGCAATAATAGAACAAGAACTTGTCACAGGCGGATTCGAAGACGCATACATCAAAGGATTTAGAAAGTTGGTCAAATCAGTAGGCTCCAACGAAGCACTCAGATACTTGCAAAGAAAGCCACTCCCACAATTTGACCCCCACAGAGTACGACTACTTTCAAAGCCCGGCAAATACATTTGTGTCCCAACAGGAGCACAATCTTCAGAACAGGCCAGGGAGGCACGTCTCGTCCCCGAAAGTTCGTTGACAGCAGAAACCATCCTTGTAGATTCCCCACCCCGCGCTACACCTGTACATACCTCAGTAGTCACTAAAGTACCGACCACCCCGACAGCTCCTCCATCACCACCCATCCATCCAACCTCCCCTCTTCACCCTCCGTCCCCCCGACCAACATCTTCATTCGCTGGTGACGTAGCAGAAATTGTCTTTACGACCACTCAGCCCACAATTCCCGCACCCACTAGACCTAGTCTACCCCCTCACACATCCATCTTTCTATCCAACCCATTCCTCCATCCAGCTTTTCCATCCTTCCCCACAACTCCAAGACCCCTTTTCCCATTCCCACCGCCATTAACCTTCTCCCCAGTCTCACCTCCCCGACCCACTGTAACCCCTCTTTCCCCTTTCCACCCAGCTGCACCAGCCAGTCCCCTTGTAAATTACTCCTCAACCTTTGTAAATCCCGTATTTACACCATCACAAGCACCCAAAATCACACCCTTATTCACAGTCACCGCACTGGACACGTCCAATGACATGGACATCTCACCGCCCACTGCACCACCACTCACTTCACTCACGGCACAAACATATTTAGGCACATCACAATTTTCCACAATCACCACAGCATCCACCTTCCCACCCCCATTCCCCGTTCCCGTTGCATCTACACCCACTGCATCTTCATTTAGCACCCCATTAATACTATCACCCACGGTAGATAATGCATTTCGACAGATGTTCATGTGTATGACGCAAGTAAGAGATGAGTTCACATCTCTTGGCGATAATTACCAGCAGCTGCAGAGGACAACCAATGACTTACAGTCGCAGCTTAATTTATTGTCTATTGAGAATGCCTCACTGAACAGCCGATACCAAGAATTACGAGAGGCCTATCATAAATTAGAACTAGAAAGCGAAGAAAAGACCAAGGAAGCCACTGCTGACCTGGATAACTTATTAAGAGCCCAGACAGTCTGCAATGCAACGCTAACACGAAACATGGGCTTACTACGAAGACACCTAGCAGCAGCAAAGGAAGAAAACCAGCGCTTACAGGACCAGAATCGAGAAAACTTAGAAGCAGCCCTAGACCATCCAAACCAACCACTCAGTCCTAGCCGGTTCAAAGCCATTCCCTCATACTCGATGAGGATGCTGCTAGAAGATCATGTAAGACTGCTAGATGAATACGACGGCATGAACGAGGAGTTACAGAAACTCAAAGAAGATCATAAATTACTCCAGTTATGAGCACCGGCACACCAAGACATACGAGCACTTGTGGACCCCTCTCCTAACATCTTAGAGGAACTCAACGCATTACGGGCCCAGGTATCAAACCTTGAATCAAGGATTGCAGTATATGAAGCACCACCAAGGCCAGATTCCCCACCTGAGCTTCCAGCTGAGGAAGAAACTGTCACCATCCTGGTGGAGGAAACGTTTGAAGAGGCGTACGAGCCACAACCCATCCCAGGCGGACGCGTCACGGCCGAAGGCCAGATGACTTACGAACTCCCGACCCCCGCGTGGATGAAGACTATTGAGGAACTTGGGACAACACACCATGGCGATGATAGAAGAAAGAATTTTACAATCTCCATTCTTTGCTCATTTGGCCCCGCGACGATACATATCTGGGCATGAGCTACAATATAAACCGTATTTTATGCTAATGGCCAAATACCAATTAGCCATTGAGAAAGAAACAGGTAAGAAACCATCGCATGCGACTCAATTCGAGGAGGACGATTTGCCACTAGATGCACAGCAAGGAGAGATCTATCAACCAGAGTGGCGCAAGGATTTACTACAGAAGTATCCAGAAATGATGAGTACATGGGTAAAGGCACCTTTGCATTTAAAGTACAACCCATGTTGGGGACCAGTACCACGATGCCGCTCCTGGACTGCCTTTGCTATTAAGGTACAAAACAATAAGCAGTGCCAGGACTGGTTGAATTACCCCTATTTTAAGCCACCCATTGAGTTACCAACTGTAGGCTACATGGACGATATAGCGGCGCATATGAATGTCAAAATCTTTGACATGATGCAAATGATTTTTAAAGTCTTCCGACGCGTCAAGGCACCTCATGTAAACACCCCGGGCTTCGAGCATGGCAATTTCGATCTGGTATATGATATGAGTACAACGCCATCGCTACGGGTGTGTTATGCTTGGCATTGCAGAATAAAGTACCTACCGGCATGCTACAAGCAGACTTTCGAAGAGATTTTCACAACCGGCTTCTGGGAATACCATTCAGAGGTATTCATAAGCAGGCCTACACATTTATTACACTTATTTGCCTATGAACGAATGGTCTATTCCACACACTATCATCTCCCGCCACCAAAAGAACCGCAACCAATAGACTGGGAGAAACTCGAGGCCGATCTGGCCCGAGGCATTCGTATCTGCATGCACCTACTCATGATCATCTTATGGCGGCTAGAAAGGTGCTTCGTTACATCAAGCACACCATCAACCAAGGTCTATTTTACTCATATGATGCTGATCTAAGTGTCAAAGGATATAGTGATGCTGATTGGGCAGGTAGCAAGGATGATCGAAGGAGTACATCGGGTTATCTTTTCATGATAGGTACAAAAGTGATCTCTTGGATCTCTAAGAAGCAACCCACTATTGCTCTTTCATCCATAGAGTCTGAGTACAGAGGTTTAGCATTGGCTACATGTGAGCTATTATGGCTTAAGAAGCTACTTAAGGACTTGGAAGTAGAAGTGGAGGAGTTTCCTCTTTATGGAGACAACATTTCAAGCATCTATCTAGCTAACAATCCCATGTTTCATGCAAGGAGCAAGCACATAGAGGTTCATTACCACTTCGTTAGAGAAAAGGTGATGGCAAAAGAGCTAGATATAAGGTATGTGAACACTAAAATGCAGGTTGCAGACATGATGACAAAGTTTCCTGAAGGTACAAAGCTTGGAGGATTCAAGGAAGCTATCAACATAAGAGACATAGGCTGAAGCAACGAAAGGAAAAGACTTGAGCTTGAGGGGGAGTGTTGAAAGTTTTTCAAGCTCAAGAGTGTGGGAACATGCCCCAAATTGAACCTTCCACATCATCCACAATCAAAGGAGGGTTCATTTGCTTTTGTTGTGCACATAGGAGTGTTTATCCTCCAACAATATACACATACACACATTAACATAGACTTAAATACATGTATATGCACATCCACATGCATGCACATTCACATGCATGCACATGCATGCAAATGGAAATGCATCCACACACGCATGCATGTTTCATACATATACACATGCATATACATACATTTGTATATGTTTATACACATACACATACATATGCACATATGTATATATATACACACATACACATATATACACATATATATGCACATACGTACACACAGATATACACATGCACACACACATGCACATACATACATATACACATACATATGCACATACACACATATACACATACAATTACACATATACATGCACATACATATACACACATACACATGCATATGCACATACTCATATACACACATATACACTTACACATGCACATGTGCATACATACATATACACACACATACACATGCACATGCACATACACATACATACATATATACACTTACACATGCACATGCACATACATGCAATACACATATACATATGTATATACATTCATATACACACACATATTACACACATATACATGCACATACATACACACACATATTACACACATATACATGCACATACATACACACATATGAATGAATTAAAGTACTAAAACACATGCTTAACATAAACAATAATAACAATCAATAAAACAAAACTTTTCATTACTTAATACCATACACACAATTCAAAACATAACTGAAATGAACACACACACACACACACACACACACACACACACACACACACACACATATATATATATATATATATATATATATATATATATATATATATATATATATATATATATATATATATATATATATATATATATATATATATATATATCAATGTAAATACATATAATCCAATGTCATAATCAAGAATCCTAATCATCATCATCATGATCATCGTCATCATCATCAGCATCATGATCATCCTCATCCTCATCCTCATCATCATGATCACCCTGTGACGATCCCGATCGTCCCTCTTGTGTTTGTCTCTCCACCTCATCCATATCTGTCTCTCCATAATACTCATGTATTACATATAACAAACATAAATAAGTAAAACAATTAAAACATCCATAAAAATAAAATAATTATATAAAATTTAATAATACTCACAAAGGCATCCAGATGATCTCGCATATACTTGCTCAAACGCTGATATCCAAAATGTGTAGCATACTTGATCTCATGTTTCATAGGATATCGGCCATAATCCTTTCGCTGCATTGAAACAAATAAAAAAGATTAGTTTCTTGCATTTTAACTAAAATAAAAAATATACTTACAATAACACATATACTTACAAATGTAGCTAGAAAACCATGATGTCCCATTTGGCATAGGTGCGATGTGTGGCCCGACTCAACTCTCTTCTTTGTAGCAGCCTGTTTATTTAAGAAAAAAGAACTACATAAATTAAATGTAAAAAATTACTAAAATATATGAAAATTATAAATATAAACTATTAATTTGTATACCTTCTCTTGCGGAAATGACTCCTGAAGACGTAGCTGTCTACGAAAAAAACTTCCACGTCTCAGGTGGTATGTTAGGTCGCCTCTTATGTTTTTCCACTATACAATATCTCCTGTTAATTTAATCTCAAACAGAAAAAAAGAATCAGAATACATACACATATATACACACACATACACATACACATACCCACATACACATATACATGCAAGCATATACACGTACATATATGCATACATATACACATATACATACATATGACATAAACACACATATACATATCCACATATATACGTACACACATGCATGCATATACACTCATTCATACAAAATACATGCATTTATCCCACAATAATGTGTATCTGTGTATATGTGAATATGTGTGTATTGTAAATGTGTATATGTGAATATGAGTGTATGTGTAAATATGTACATGTGAATGTTTATGTACGTAAATAATCAGATTATGAATATCAAATACCATTATTTGTAGATTTTGATAAATCAGATGGAACTCCATCATGATCTCCTCTTTGTGCAAGGACTATATACTATAAGTATATCAAACATTTAATTTTAAATATATTTGATGATACATAACTTATATATTTTTTTGTTTCTTATTATAATTAGATTTTAATCAATCAGAGGGCACTCCACCACCTCCTACCCATGCAATGACTTCACATGTGTCCTCCGATAGGAATTATGATGAATTTTACTATCAAGAGCATATTATATGTTGGTGTAACTCTTGTTATGGCACGTATCAAAGACCACGATTGGAATGTATTGAACATGAGGCAGAGTATGGTACTTTTGAGCATGCACCATCACCTAGTGAACGTGATAATGCTTGGGTATAAATTTTTTCTATAAATTAATGTCATTATTTTATTTAAAAACCATATACAAAATCAAATTACTGTTGATATATAGGAATACTTGCTCGATGATGATGAGGATGATAATTTTTCTCATATACACGTCATGGACTTGTTGTTCATCAATTACAAGTAGAGGTTTCTAGAAATCATCTACCTCCTGTTTTAGAGACTGAAACGACTAGAGATTATCCATTGCCAGCTCGTGATTGTTCTCTAGTACAAACATATGAGAGAAGAAGATATGGGGGATGGAATAGAGAACCACTTCCGTTTTTTCAGCTTTTGGGGTAATTGCTATATGATTGCTCCATCCACTATTACTAATGTTGGTTGAGGTCTCTTTATTGTAGAGGATTTGTATGTGCCTCCGAACTCTAAAGTCACTCTTATGTCATTTTGTGGTCCTATATATGGATGGGGAGATTGGCATCGACTTGCACGTTATGTTCAAAGCATAAGTACTTATGGAATATGCTTGAATGCAGCATCCCTTACTAGTAGAAGGATTTCACATGCAGAAAATGAAAGATTATATATTGATGGAAGACCTTACACACATGGAAATATAGCATGTTTAATAAATAGTAGTCGAGGGTTACATAATAGTTCAAGGACTAATTGCACATTTGAGGAGCGTGAAAATAGTCATGAATCACCATACATGTATATATTTAATTTTATGTTTAAAGTTTACTTTTTATTCATTTATGGAATACTAATGAATTTTATTCATGTGTGTAGATTCCAACGTTTGATGTTGATGATATTCCTCCACACCATTCACAATTGCCAATAAGACCTCATTTATCAAAAGCTTCTATGAGGAGGCTATGCAAAAGTGATCCTGTGGAATATGCAAGGTTGAAAGATCTATATTCAAAAGAAGATAAAGTACAAGATTAGTGCGACAATGATGAAGATGATGGCATGATAGATTTTATTGAGGATTGGTATCAAAATGAGAGTGAGAGCATTGATTCTAAAAATGAGAAATATCTTCAAGAGGAATTTCTAAAGCATGTATATGAAGGAAGTCATTTGACATGACTAAGTGCGAGCTTACTTATTCTCAATCTTCAAAATCATTTTGGATGGAGTAATGTATCTGTTTCGACACTATTAAGGTATAATTTTCAATTTTCTATATATATATATATATATATATATATATATATATATATATATATATATATATATATATATATATATATATATATATATATATATATATATATATATATATATATATATATATATATATATATATACATATACATGCATATATAAACATACACATAATATAGATGAATGTGTACACACATATAAACATACACACACATATACACACATACACATGTTCTGAGAGTAAGGTCAAATTATACATACCTGTATTGAATGAAGATGTTTTGTCCATCTAGCCTTTAGAATTGTCCACCCAACCTTTAGAATCTTCTTGACACATGTTTCTCCTATTTTAGTCGACCTAATACCTGTGCTGCTAACTCTTTTGCACACAAATATTAAGTATGAGTTAGCTATGAAGGTATTAAGCCGTTAGTAAAATGGGAGGACCAAAGTTATCTAGAAGATTTTGAAGGATGGAAAAATAACTTTAAAGGATGGGCAGAAAAAAAGCGTCCATTCAATGCAGGTTTTTATTCTTACTTTAGCTAAGGTAAGAACAAGAACCTGCATTGAATGTACACTTTTTGTCTGCCCATCCTTTAAAACTATTCATGCATCTTTCAAAATCTTCACGGTAAATTTGATCCTCCCAATATACTAACATCTTAATACCTCCATAACTAACTGATACTTTATATTTGTAAACAACTTAGCAAGACAGGTAATAGATTGACTATAAAATGGGAGACAGCCAGACGATTCAATGGTCTAGATATGAAAATGTACAAACCACAATATACAAAAAAAACATTAAAAACGAAATCAAATATACACAACTACACATGCATACATACATACATGCACATTCATACATATATACACCTACATAGATACACACATACATACATACACATGTATACACACATACATATACATATATGCATACACATACACAGAGGTATATATACATACATATACACCTATAAAACACATATACATACATATATACATATACACATACACATATGTATATGCATGCACATGCATATACACATCCACATACACATATATAAAATTATATGCATATATATATATATATATATATATATATATATATATATATATATATATATATATATATATATATATATATATATATATATATATATATATATATATATATATATATATATTTTGATGAACTTAAAGGTTATTATCTGAAAAGTTTTTACCAAGTCAGAATATTCTTCCTACCTCACATGATGAAATGAAGAAGATAATCAACAATCTTGGTATGGATTATCAATATATACATGCATGTCCTAACGATTGTATTTTATATAGAAGTGAATATGCAGACTCTTTGACATGTCCCAAATGTCAATCTCCTTGATATAAGGACAAAGAAGGTAAAATCCCCAAAAAGGTATTGAGACATTTTCCATTGGCTCCACAGATTAGGCATATGTTTCAAAGCCCCAAATTATCAAAGCTTTTGACATGGGGATATGATCATAAAAGTACTTATGGAATAATCAGAATTCCTCATGATAGTGTTGCTTTTCAGCATATTGATTCTATATGGCCTGAATTTGCACAAAATCCACAGAATCTAAAGTTAGGAGTTGCATTAGATGGGGTTAACCCATTCTCCATGAAATCGAGTAAATGGTCAACATGGCCAATGGTAGTCATAAACTACAATCTTCCACCATATCTTAGCATTAAAAAGGAACATTTAATGCTTTCACTTTTAATCCCAAGCAAAAGACAAGTTAAAGATATGAATATATATCTTGCTCCTCTCATTGACAATTTCCAAGAGTTATGGAGAGGTATTAATGTCATTGATGTATCGAAAAGCATCAATGAAAGACATATTATGGTTCGTGGTATTGTGGCTTGGACTAATCATGATTTTTCAGGATATGGTGTTTGTTCAGGTATTGATGTAATTTTTTTATTCAATATCCATATAAATAAATGTGATTTCATCTAAGTATATTTTTATCATTTTCACGATGCAGTAATATCTACTAAGGGTTATAAAGCTTGTCCATATTGTGGTGATTGGTTGAGATCAATCTATAGTAAGAATCTCAACAAAAATATTTATCTTCGACATCGATGATTCTTGCCTAAAGATCATCCGTTAAGATCTAAAAGAGAAGCGATACATTTTAATGGAAGCTTGAAACAGGTCAGTGTCCAAAACCATGACGCCTATGGATTGGTATAAAAAGTGGACAGATGGATCTTTGATAGATCCAGAATCATAAATCTTCAGTGATGATGAAGATAATGAGTATTTGAAGAGAGGTAAAGGAAAATTGGCACTTGCAGAGAACATATCAATATGGTATCCTTTGGAGTATTGGAAAGAGTTAAATGTATGTCATCTTCTTGATCCTATGCATATATTCAAGAATATTGGTTATTCACTATGGCAGCATCTTCTTGGACTAAAATATACCATAGCATCAAGGAATGATTTGAAAGATCAAAACTCAAAACCAAAGTTATGGCCAGTTTTTTATAGACATTGACAAGAAACGACTTATGCACCTGTCCTTGGGTACTTACAACAAAAGAGATATAGACTATCAACAATAGGACTCAATTGATTAGGACTCCTACAGGATATGGAGCATCTTTCCAAAACATGTTTACTATGGATGATAAGAGCTTATCTGGGTTAAAGATCCATGACTGGCCTAAATTTTTTAAACATATTTTACCTTTGGTTATCGATGGGTGTACAACGAAAGGAGTACGAGATGTGATCTATTGTCTTGGATGGATCGCTTATAAGGTAATTATGATACTTTTATATTTAATATGTATGAATACTAGATATCTTTTATTTTTGAATTAACTTCTTTATAATTTTTTTTATGATATGTATAGGTGGATTACATCAAAAGAGATTGACAAAAACTCGATCCCACAAAAAAAAACATAAATGCAAAGAGCTAGTATGTTTGATTGAGAAAGAGCTTCCTACTTCATTTTTTAATGTTCGGGTTCATTTATTAGTCCATCTTGTAGATGAAATAGACATTGTAGATGTTTTCAACACTCAATGGATGTCTTGGGTTGAGCGATTTATGGGAATATTAAAAGGTTATGCGTGACAAAGAGTGAAACCAGATGGATCCATGGCAAAGGGTTGGATGCTTGAAGAGTGCATGCATTACATTAGTGAGTACCTTGAAAGAGTTCATGAAGAAGCTCCATGTGCATGGACCAACAAGTCTTCTTCAAAAATAACAGATGAGGTATTATCAGGTAAGGGAGTTCCATTTTTATTTTCATTTCAAGAAAAAATGATGTTTCTACTTTTGTAGCATATAATAGCGAATGCATGCAAGCATTCCTTAGCGAGTACAAATAGGAACTTCAAAATCTCCGAAGTAAAAGGCGAAGAAACAAAAGATATAGACCTAATCTCGATAATAATGAGATTACAAATATATCTTCTTTCACGGATTGACTATATAGTCGTTTGCAACACGCCAACACAAATAATGAAGAAATCTCAGATGAGCAGAGAGAGTTAATGATATGTTGTGAACGAAAGGTAATTTAATTTTAATAATATTTTGTTTTTTTCATATATGTATATTAGTTTCTATTTACTAATTTAATTTCTTTTGCAGGGTCGAATGTTCACTAATATGTGGGCTTTTGGACATCATATTAGAATCAAAGCCATTGATTCTTTACATAAAACAGAGGATTCTAGTATTGTTGTTTGTTTCAAGCAACTATCACGTGCTAGCTCAAAAGACACAAACCTTATAGATGGTGAACTTGGTTACATGGGAACTGTTGTTGGTATCTACAAAATTTCATTTTGTACATTCAAACAAGTTGAAAAAAGTTTATATTTTTTATGATAGAGTTAGTTATTTTTTTAAGCACCTAATAATGGGTTTTTGTTTTTATATAGTTTGATAGGTCATTTTGAAGGTTGATTGGTTTCGAGCCAAGTATAAAGGTAGTAATTCCACATTAAGAAAGGAATTATCTGGGTTTTGGGCAATTGATTCTTCCAAGGTAATGGGATCTACTAAAGAACCATATATTCTTCCTAGGCATATTGAACAAGAATTTTTTTATAAAAACCCAGATGCTCACGCTTGGTGGCAAGTCATTCATGTTCAACCTAGAGGTAGGTCATTGTTTGAACAGTTTATTGTTAGAGAGATCAAAGAAAGTCCTCTTGATGATTCACCATCAGATACTAATACATCAACATCTGAAAGAGAAATTAGAAACATTATACATGATAATGATACTAATCTTTTTGATGAAGAGGATAATACTCTACATGCTGATTCTACTGATGAGGAAGAGGAATTACCAGAAATCGATATTAATCCATCAATAGATGATGTAACTCATGAGAACACTAATTTAAAAATAGAAGAAATAAATGAAATCAATAAGGATAATGAAGATGAGGCTATATTGATGTCTTACCAAAATGATGGCAATAATGAAAACATATGAACAGATTAGATAGTAAATTCTACTCTAGTTATCAAGCAATAACTTGAAGCTTCTGAATGGATATCAGAAAATAGATTCTTTATTCAACTTGAATAACGATGAATCCTACTAGACAAATGAAATCATGTTCTTTTAAGTCAGAACATGAAGCTCGAGGGTATGCCTAATTATTTTATATATAGCCTTATCTTCCAGGAGCAAATTTTTATCATGTATGTATGCATATGTGTGTGTATTCATGTGTATTATATGTATACATGTGTTAGTATGCATATATATGTATTTCATGTATATGTATGTGTGTGCATGTGTGTGATATATGTATACATGTGTTAGTATGAATATGTGTATATATGCATATGCATTTGTGTAAAATATTCATGTATTCATGTAATATATGCAAGTGTTTATAATTGTGTTTGCATGTATAAGTATACATTTGTGCATGTAGGCATGTATATGTGATGTGTGCATGTATATATGTATATGTGTCTATGTGTAAATGTGTACATGTAAATGTGTATGCATGTATATATATTTATGTGTGCATTTAGGCATGTATGTGTGATGCATAATGTATCTACTCCATTTTATATTTATGTATGTGTATCTACATGATGTGTATATATCTTTATATATATTATGATCCACATTGATTCGAGTAGCTATATATAGAGGCATAAGGTTGGGAGGAGAGACATCTCTCTAGTAGGACGTCGGAGGAATAGATGCAATGTGTACATATACTTCAATCATATGGCTAAAAGGCTGAATTAGAGTTTCTAAATTAGGGGTTTTAAAACCCTAATATCAAAATTAGTATTTTCGAATTAGGATTTTTGAAATAGGATTGCTGAATTAGAATATTTATAATAGGGTTTTTGAATTAGGATATATATATATATATATATATATATATATATATATATATATATATATATATATATATATATATATATATATATAAGTATATATACACATACACACACACACACACACACACACACACACACACATATATATATATATATATATATATATATATATATATATATATATATATATATATATATATATATATATATATATATATATATATATATATATATATATATATATATATACATATAGATATATCAATATGCATGTGTGTATGTATGTGTATCTATATGTGCATATGCATGTGTTGTGTGTGTGTATGCATGTGTGTATGTATATATGCATGTAAATACGATTATGTCAGTCTATGTGTGTGTACATATGATTATGTATGTGTATGTGTATGTGTATGTGTATGTGAGTATGTGTATGTGTCTATGTGTATTCATTATATGTGTGTAACTGATGGATGTGTATGCGTGTGTAAAAATGTGCATGTATGTGTGTGTATGTATAAATGTGCATGTATGCGTATATGTGTGTGAATGTGCATGTATGATGTATATGTGTGTGTATGCATGTATTTGTACCTCTAGTCTCACTCTTTTCTCTCTCTCTCTCTCATATACATACATACATACATAAACAGACATACTCATATCCACATATATATACATAAAACCAATGTGTACTGTGCATTATCGCAACGATGAGCCATAAGTGTCTGCATCTCTTTTAGACACCACTTATATGACCTTGCTGTCCCAAACTCTGTCTCAAGTGAACTAAGTACGTATTTTTTATCCCTCTCATCATGCTCACTACAAACAAAAAATCATGTAAATAAAACATAAGATATTTATTTCAATTTATATGTAAAATTTATACTTACTTCCACTGTAAGTGGACAAGGCACAAGTAAGAGTCACATAATGCTCTTCTCCTGAACTCCAATCCATTACCTATGGACACAATGTTCCCTTCTGGCTCTATATCGCACTCTAGCCCTAAGGTGCCTATGCATGTCCTCATAGGCACCTTTGCTCTGCTATCATGATCTGGAGGTGGTATAGGTGTCTTAAAAATAGATAGATAAAAATAAATAAAAATATGTGTTTATAATATCATTAAAAAAATTTATGAAAAAAAAACATACCTATGAGCAGATAGCTGTCTTCCTACATGTGGAGCCGTAGAAGCCCTCCTCTGATAGCTAGGTAAGCATCTGGATTGTATAATCCAGCTCATCATCAAGCATCTCTGAGAACTCATGCAAGATGATCCCTAGAGTATCAAGCAGAACTCTTGCTCTCATAAGATGTTTTATGAGAGTGAGTTTCACCTTTCTCTCTCTACTAGGATCCATAATACCTGTACATATAAAACAAAATCGGTTAGAAATCAATATATATACGTGTACATATGTATGTGTGTATATGTGTATGTAGGTATATATGTGTGTGTGTATGCATGTAAGCATGTATGTATGCATATGCATGTGCATTATGTATGCAAATGTATGCATGTGTGTGTATGTGTGTGTGTATGCATGTAAGTATGTATGTATGCATATGTATGCATATGTATGCATGCATGTGTATGTGTCTCTATGTGTGTGTATGCATATATATGTGTGTATGTCTCTATGTGTCTGTCTATGCATATATATATGTGTGTATGTGTCCATGTGTGTGTCTATGTGTGTGTGTCTACGTGTATATGCATGTGTATTTGTATATATGTGTCTATGCATGTGTATGTATGTGTGTAAATGTGTGTGGATGTGTGTATGTGTCTGTGTAAGTGTGTATGTGTCTATGTGTATATGTGTGTGTATATGTGTGTGTGTCTATGTGTGTATATATGTGTGTGTAGCTCAGTGATGAGTAGCACCTCTTTTAATGTCAATCCGGGAAGACGTGAGGATGGTATGAAGACCTCGAGCAAGTGGAGGCACAAGTGCATGAGTGAGAAGCACACAAACATGCACACACATACACACACACGCGCACACACGGCAAGACAAAGAGTGAGAAGCAATGGAGTTCTTAGATTACTTTCAAAAAGCTCTTACAAGTTCAATTCAATTACAATCGAACCTCAAAAATGAGCTCTCTAGCTCTTTTTATAGTTTTTGACTAGGTTTTGGCCCTGTCCAGACCTAGTGTCCGGCCTAGTTAAAAATTAGGTTCCAGGGCCAATTCGAGGGCTTAAACGGAGTCTAAAAAATACGAAAATTGATATGTAGGTACTTCTAAGGCTCCTCAAGCTCAAGGACTCCTTGGCTTGCACAAAATGGAGCTACAAAAATATGAAATGGTATTTACAATGATTGTTAGTGATAAGAATCACTGTTATAAAGATGTTGATTTGGAAAAATTTGAAGGGCCTATCTGCTAGATTTGCGTCGACTGCTTTGTCTACTTACTCCTTCGCCTCGCTCTGACTCTCTCCGCTAGCTTCCTTGTCTAGTCAGTCCTTGGGTGCCCATACTGCTTTCAACACCCCCCCCTCTCTCGCGTCTGTCGTCCCTGACAGACCCTTGTTGCTGGGAGTGTTGGATGTAATATTCCACAACTTGAGTGGCAAGCTGATGTTCCTGTAGGCGTAGTCCTCTGGCCAAGTGTGTCATCATACGATCCCAATCAATTGGTCCTGGAATGTCCGGATGTGGCAGACGTAACTGATCTGCATGGATCGCTTGTTCCACTGCGAATAGATGTAGCAAATGTGTGGGTCTGGGAATGAAAATTTCTGAATGATATTCCCAGAATCCCGTAGAGAACATTTCCTCAAATGTCTGCTTGAAGCATGCGGGTAAGTACTTTATTCGTGCATGCCAGGCAAAAATTATAGTAACCGAGGGAGTCTGGCTCATGTCGTAGACTAAATCCTTGTTACCTTGAGAGAATCCAGGGGCAGAGATGTATGGAGCCTGTACATTCCGAAAGGTTTTGAATACAATGGTCATGAGCTCGAATATCTTCATACACATTTTCGCTGCTATGTCGGGTACATATTTGGACGTGTAGACCAGTGCCGAATTGTTGATATCATGTAGGCTACGGTTGGGGTCCCTCGAGGTGGAGCAAGATATGGATAGTTAACCCAAGCCGAGCATTCTTTATTGTTGCGTACCTTGATTGCAAATGCTTGCCAGGATCTGCGACGTACCACTGGGTAATAGCATGGATTATACTTGATATATAGTGGCATGGTTGCCCAGGTGCTCATCATCTCTGGGTAATCGGTTAGTAGACGTGCACGCCAATTAGGTTGGAAGATCGAGCCAGCACGTGCATCTGTCGGTAAATCCCCTAGCTCAAATTGAGTGGCGAATGTGGGCTCCTTCCCTGTATGTCTCTTGACTTCTGCATTATAATCATGTAGTAAGACAAAATAAGGCATGTATTGCGACTCTGATGTTGTGATTAACCGTTGATGGGATAGGTTTTGAAAGTAGGAAGACCGAAGGACAGTTTCTTCCAGATTTGTGAGAGATTGCATTTGCACGGCCACACGATCATCATGTGTCTTACCCACTTTCTCGACCCTTTTGACCCAATCTGGAACTTGAATTTCTAAAGTGTCTTGTCCTTCCTCTGTAGTTCGACCACCGGGTGTCGGCATCGGCTCATATGGCTCTTCATAGCTGTCATCGACGGGGATTTCCACTACTGTTTCAGGTTCTGGTTCTTCAATGGGCGAGGGTGGCCTTTCATATGGTAAGAGGCGTGCTTGGAGTTCTGCCACCTGTTTCTGGAGGGTCTCTACTTCTTCTGTAGATTGTTGCAAGATTACCGGCTCCTATTGAGCTATGGGGGCACTGGCTATCTGTTTCTTTAGGTCTGCACATTCAGTCTCTAACTTTTCATATGACTCCAAGAAATTTGCATGCTTCTCAAGTAAGATACGAATGTCTTCCGATGGGACTGCTCTATATCTGGTAGGGCTAATGGTTGCTCCTATAGTTCCTTCCATAGCCGCTTCAAAGTTGTCTTGTTTTTGTTGTTGAAGTCTCTTGTTCTCTTCTAGTGCTGCTGCCATATGCTTCCTTAATAGCCCAATGTTGCGTCTGAGTGTAGCATTAGATATCATTTGCGCTTGGAGCACTGTTTCTAATTCCTTCACTGCTTGGTCATCCACTATTGATGTCTTTGATTCCAGTTCGGAGTGAGCCTACTGTAAGGTGGTATGCTTGGTTAGGAGCGTTTGGTAGTCAGCTTCAAGAGTGGTGACCCTAGCTTGCAGACGTTGAGATTCTGCCTGGAGGGCCGTAGTGCATTCTTCCAATTGATGGTATTCTTGTTGTAGTTGATGTGCACACTGAAGTAAGGTGTTGAACGTGCTATTTACATTATGAGATGCAAGGGGAAAAGTTTGAAGTGCAGGGGAAGTGGGATTGGGTAGGGGGGTAGTGAATGCTGTGTGTGCCAATGATGTGAGTGGTGAGGTGGGGGGTAAGGGAGGGGGAGATGGTGGAATCGTGGGGAGAGGTGCTGTGGTTGGTGAAATGTCCATTGGGTCAGACAAAGTGGTGTGTATCGGGGCTACCATGTAGGTGGGTATGGTAGGTGAAGTGAGTGTGGTGTTCGTGTAAATTGATGTCGTTGCGAACATCGGGGAAATGTGCCTCTGAAACATTGGAGAGCGGATGAACTGCTCCACAAAGGACGGGTATTGGGGTGGTGAGGTCAGGTTGAAAGAGGGGTAGGGGCCAGATGGGAAGTGAGGGTCATGGAATGGAGGTACCCGTAGTGGGGAATAGGCTGGGAAACACAGGGTGCCTTCGGTGGGTGCTGGGTTTCCAATGACACTTGGAATTATGGGATGGCCAGTTATGGGTTCGGAGGATAGAAGGGATGAAGTGTACAAGGGATTGGTGACGAAGGAGAAGAGGGTGTCTTGTGAGGTGGGTTCTCGAAATGAGAATGATTTGAATGAGGATGGGTTATAAGTGAAGGTAGAGGTGATGACTGTCGTTTCTTCCATGGTGGGAGGTGGTGGTGGGGGTGGAGAAGGTGGTGATGGACGATGCTGGGGTGAGATGGGTGATGTCTGAACGAAGGTTTCGGCAGAGAGGTCAGTGGTGGTTGTGGGGGTAGCTGTTGTTTCAATGGGTACTTCTTGTTCTATGACGGGTATCCTGATAGTCTTACCTGCTCGTGGTAATGTGTCAATTTTGCGTTTGTCATACCTCACGGACTGGCGGACTGCAGTGTGGACAACCTCCGGAACTCCTAAAGATTCTGACACTAATTTGAGGGTGTCAATGAAATGTTGGTCCACCCCCTCATCTGATAGCATTTCTTGCATCAAAGCTTGACCTGATACAAGAGAGAGTTGATGCCTTTCTTGTACTGCTTTGATTGTGTCGTATAACCTTCGTAGTTGAGTTGTATATGCTGGTGCACCTACAAGTTCTGGCACTTCTTGTTGCTCATCTTGATGCTCTTGATCATAATCCTCCTCATCTTCCTCCTGTTCTTCATCTCCGTCATCCTCTTCATCCACTTCAACTGTGGTGACAGGTGCTTGGGAGGTTGTGGGCTGCGTTTGCACGTTCTCCACTTGTTGTGCCTCTTCTGCCTCCAGCTCTACATCTTGTAATAATTGTTCGAAATCTTCATTAGTGAGTTCTTCCAAAGGTGCACCACTGGGAAATTCAAGATCGGTTGGGATAGGAGGGAATATCAAGGTGGAACCATCGGTGCTGCGTCTTGGAAGTCAGAGTGTGAATGGTCGGACTCTTCGGGGTGGAGGGGTGACATCTGGTGTTAGGGTGGCTCCACGTGGTTGAGCACATGGGACTTGGACAGTGCCTCTCATCTTCTTAGAAGGGGGTCCAGTGGATGTCCTGCCTCTAAACTGCTCTACATGATTCCACATGCCAGGGGGCAAGCATTAAAAAGTTGGGCAAAAGGGAAGGGACTTAAAAGGTGTATATACTTAAGTGCTTGATCATCCAACTGTGAATTGGTCTAATATTGGATTTGTCCAGGTCTAGCAAGGGCAATCGAAGGCAACCAAGGCAAGGCAGTGAAGGGCATAAAGCTTGGGAAGCGCGGCTTCTTGGGCATCAGAGCAACCAAAAAAGCTGACTCGAGGTTGGAAGATTACTCAACCCCCTCAGTCAATTCTTAGCTTAGGCTAAACGGTAGTGTTGTGGATTTACGACGATAGGAACGCCTCAAGTTCAAGAGAGTAAATTTATCAAGTTCAAGACTAAAGTAAAGGTGTGTGTGACGAAAACCTAAAGGCAAGAACCTAAGTCTGACGGAACGAGAACTCAAAATTATAACGGAAAGTCAATTCCTGACGCATACATTAAGACAAGAATCGAAAGAAATCTAAAAAGAATCAAGACAGTAATAACAAAGAATCATTGACAATCTGAGCGTGTACTGAGTGTGCAAGGAACAAAATTAATGAACCTTAGATCGGGCAAACATATAGGTAAGTCAGACCGGCGAAGCCTTAGATCATCAGAGGCAAGTGTAAGAACTACTGCTCGATCGTGGGCTCAGCAATTGAATAGTAATTACCCCTACGAGAGCTCAGACACTAGTGAATCAGAAATGGCATTTAGCACAGAAAAACCAGAAGGAGGGTCTAATGTAGCCTATTTAGAAAAACCAAAAGGACCCTATAGAACGCAACTAGAGTTTCTCCGAACCAACCGATTAGGTGCTCGCATCTATGAGGATGGTTTGCGAAGGCAAGTGGTGCAAATGCACAACCCTGATCAACCCATTGGATTGGAACGTCCAGTGGTGAAATTCGAGAGAGAGATGCGTACATAGACAAGGAAGGAACGATGTACATCTTAAGTACGCAGCCAAACAATACCAACGAGTTTGGCGTGATTCAACCAGAAACGGAAGCAAAATCTCAAGGAAAAGAACCATTAGAAGAGCCTAGAACACCTAGAGGGAAATCTGTACTGACACGAGTACTAATCCCGGAATGGATCCCTCAAGACAACAGAAGCATAGAGTTGTTTGTAAATAAAGAAACTGATGAAGCCTTTTGGAGATACAAGACAGAACTACTTAGTGAGGTAGGTATCATCACTATATACGAGTTCAAGGACCCGGATACACCTGGAAAGGTTGTATACCTGGATGAGACTCAGAAAGAGTCTTTGTGGTGCCTGACCGCGCTAAAAACACATACACATGGAGAGGTGAATTGGTATTCCCTCCATCTAGGACGAACATGAATACAAGTCAACAAGGGGCAGGAACATTATCAGCCCATGGAAATCACAGAGAGAAAAATCAAGAGAGACCGGAAGTAAGCTTTAATCACCCCATAGGGAGAGATAGAAGAACCACAGACACTAATAGAGTGGATAGACAAAGAGATCATGGAATACTAGGTGGTAGAGATGATTTTCCTCTACCTAGACCACGCGAACACGCAAGAATATTGAGACCCATACAGTTAGTAAAATCAATGAAGAATTACTTTGATGGGACAGGAGATCCCTATGACCATGTCGCAGAATTCAAGCAAGTACTAAGAGCAGAATAAGTCGAAGACATGTTCACGCAATACAACGCATTTGGACTAACGTTAAAGAATACCGCTTTAACTTGGTTCCAACCTCTGCAACAAAGGCAATTTAGAGACATCCATCACTTTTTAGAGTCATTCATCACTGAATTCTCTAAAAGTGGGATTAGACATGAGTTGAACGATGTCCAATGCAAGAGCTACCCTCACAAGCCAAGCAAGTGTCATTGTTTCTAGATGGCTTGTTGAGCTCTAAACTACGCTCCTACGTGTACCTAAAAGAACCCAGAACGCTAGAGCAATGTGTAAGAATTTGTATAGACATTGAGGACAACTTAGGAGACGAGTTGGAACTCTCAAAGGTCTATAAGGACTCAGACTGTTCATCTCTAGCATCCACAAAATTGTCTAACTCGATAGAAGACCTAGCAGAAAAAGTGGCCCAGAAACTAGGAGTTTCTAGCAAACCTAGGGTACTAATGAACAAGCGTTGTTACACCTGTGGTGGTGATCATATGGCAAATGTGTGCCCTAATGCACCACAACCACAAGCCAACCCTAGTGGCCAATATTGTACAATTGAGAGAAGATACACGAATCATACGGCTCAGGACTGCCCATACAACAAACAAACCGTGAGACAGAACTATCCGCAAGCATACCCGCAGCCAGGTAGGTATCAAGGCCAATACAATGCTCAGCCTTATTACTATAGGCCTCCTCAGAATTACCCATACCAGGCTCAACAGAGACCTCAACCTATCTTAGCTCAGCAGCCACCCCCACCAGCAAATGTCATCTCAGTCAAATACGCTACTGCAGAAGAGAACCTAAGTAGGGCCTTAGTGCCTTCTTCACCTTTGATCACAGAGAGTGACCCACACTCAAACAGTTTTGACTCCACTCATGTAGATAGTCCACCCGCTTATTACACGGAGTCACCAGAACATGTGGAGACATATCATTATGATAGTCCACCAGTGGAACCTAGTTGGGAGCCAGACTATGCTAATGTGATGTACACAAACCCAAATCCACGGCCCCAATTAAGACAACAAAGACCACAGGGCCCTAGAGAACCATGCTTTAGGTGCCAAGGAGACCATTTCATAAAGGATTGTCCACATCCCCCAATAGCAGGACAATCACAGTACTATAACATCCAAGGCTTTTGTGCTGATTGTGGCAAAGAGCACATAATCAAAGATTGTCCTAAGAATCCTGTTAATGCTTCGAATGTGACACCGATCAACGTGATAGGTATTGTGAACAACGCAGATGGATCCAACCCTACATACGTGCCTATCCAAGCTATAACAAGAGCCCAGGTGCTCTTACAGAACCAAAAGCTTAATCAGGAGAAAGTAGTCGGAAGTAGTGAAGTTGCAGAATCTAGCAATAAAAAGACAAAATCTTGGAAAGATTCTAGAGAAAGAATTAAGAGAAAATGGAGTAAAAAGATAACTGAGTTGGAAGGAAGTTTGAAGGAATGTAGAGCCAAAATCCTAGAATTGACTTCACAGGACTTGAATCAAGAGAATCCAGCTCAGAAATCAGGATCAATTTTAGCGGAACCCATACCAGAAAATCTAGACATGATGTTTCGTGCATATCAGGCTAGATTAAAAGAGGGACCTCAGGTAGTTGAAATGAGCAAAAACTACCCTCGAGCTGATCTAGAAATTGAGAGAACTAAACTTTGCATGAAGATGGTAGAACTAGCACAAGCTTTGTTCGAAGCCTCTAGATATATTAATTGGAATAACATGGCAAAACCGGAATTACATTTCCAAGGACTAATGGAGAGGCTAGAATACTTGATAGAGAGCAAAGAGAAAAAGGATCAGCCTAGGAACCCTATTGCCCCAGAGACACAGGAAAGGAATGCGCCATCCCTGTCTCAAGTACCCAATACAGAAAGTCAAGAAAATTTGTCTTCCATACATAAATATTCACATGAATTTTTGAGAGAGATCCAAGAAGAGAAATGGAGAAAGGAACAAGGAACCCATCCTCCTATTCAAGAAATAGATGACTTGCAGGAACAATTTCCCCAAGACATTCCCTCTATATACGATGATGTAGAGGAAGAACAACTGAGTGAACACACAGGATTTGAATCTAATTCTTTACAAGAATTACCTCAGTTCACAGGACCTTGGGAAGCAAAGTCTATTAGTATGAGAGCACCCACGATAATAGTGAGGAATGAAGAATCAGTAATCCCTAGAAACCTGGAAGTGATCAAGAATACCAAAGTACAATGTAACCTTACTCTAGAGGAGTTGCTGAAGATAAAACCAGAATTGTGGAAACATGTAGCAAATCAATTCCCTGAGCTTGCTACTACTCCCTCATAAATAGGATCACAAAATAAGGTACCAGAGATACCCGTAGAAAAGATCGGAGATGTAAGCGAAGGAGAGGAAGGTAACACTTATCTTCCGATAACCCATCAGGGCTACACCACGAAAGCCATCTTAGATTCAGGAGCCGCAGTAGCCATCGCTACCACCGCTTTATGGAAACGTTGGGGTAAGCCAGCATTAAGACCCACCAGGATGAAGCTACAAATGGCTGACGGACACATAGAAAAACCATTAGGCTTACTAGAAGGAATATCTCTCACCACTTGTGGTGTAGAATTTGAGCATACTTTCGCCATTTGTGACTTTGCAAAAAACCATGCTTATGAGATGATATTGGGACGACCATTCATGCGTCAGTTGCAAATTGTACAAGATTGGGGAACCAATTCTTTGTACTTGCAACATTTAGGAGTGACTACCAAAGTCAATCTTAAAGACTATTCACATAGAGATGTACCCCCAATACAATGGAATATCATCCATAAGACACCAGTAGAAACAGAATCCGTGCACTCATTAGAATCAGATCCTTCTTGGTTGCATGAGGATACCCATTTATGGATGTGTAAAGTAGCCAAACAAGAGGAAGAACGATTAGATGCAAAGACCTTAGGTGCAGAACAACATCCACGAACCCTTCAAGATCCAGCCTACGCACCTGTAGTATTTCCAGACGAAGAGTTTGAACCCCATGGTTGGGCAGAAATCCTAGCAACCATGGACGTAGCCATCAATGAAGAACAATGGACACCCCACTGTGACGAGGATGGCTATGACATTTCAGTTTTCACGATAGAGCCAATCATGTGCGATGCAATTTTAGAAGAGTGTGAACCTAACACTGATGCATTTGAGGATGCAAGCGATTTTGATTTAGAATCAATTATCATGGACCCACCTTTTGCATCAGAGGAAGAATATTTTTTCGAGGTAGAAACTCACACTCAGAGACACGAGGAAGTTATGAATGACGTGAGAATAGCCACTCAAGTGACTAGCAAGATTGAAGGCAAGAAAAGAAAGAAGAAAGAAACCATGTCAAAAAAAGAAGAATCTTTATTTGAAGTACCCGAGAACTTCAAGAAATATGAAATCGAAGATAGAAGAATCATGGTACGAATGCCTAATAGAAAAGCGAATGACGGACAAGTATATGATAACCGAGAGAAAACCAAGAAAATAATAGTTGCTATCGAAGGAGAAGAAGAAAAATGTACATACATAGGGCATGATTTGACAACTGAAGAAGAAGAAGAGCTAGTTGCCCTATTGCACGAATATAGAGATGTTTTTGCTTGGAGTTAGAAAGATTTGAAAGGAGTAGATCTGGATATATGTTCTCATAGAATCCCTACGAAGATTAAAGAGGAGATAGATCGCTTGATAGAAGCAGGATTCATTTACGAAATTGAGCATACCGAATGGGTATCCCCCATTGTGGTTGTGCCCAAGAAGAATGGAAAATTGCGTGTGTGTATTAACCTTAAAAAAGTTAATGCCGCCACGATTAGAGACAGTTATCCTCTTCCTATCACAGAACATCTATTGGAAAGAGTTGCGGGCAAGGAAGTTTACAGCTTTCTTGATGGTTTCTCAGGTTATAATCAAGTAGCCATTGCTCCAGACGACCAACACAAGATGGCATTTGCCACTGAATGGGGCATATTTGCATTTCGTGTGATGCCATTTGGCTTAACAAATGCACCCGTCACTTTCCAGCGACTCATGTGTCATGTTTTTAAGGAATTCTTACGCAAGAGTTTGGAAGTTTATGTCGATGACTTATGTGCACATTCAAGAAATGCGTTTTTATGGTCAGACAAGGCAAAATTCTAGGACACATTGTGTCAAAAATTGGAATCTCTACGGATGAAGAAAAGGTGAAGGTAATTGCAGATTTACCTAGACCAACTAATGTGAAAGAGGTACAAGCATTTATGGGCCATTGCGGATATTATAGGAGATTCATACATATGTATGCAATCATAGCCAAGCCTTTGTACTCTCTCTTAACCAATTTTGAATGGACAGATGAATGTGAAAATTCATTCAATGAACTCAAACGACGTTTGTGCTCAGCACCTATATTGACAACCCCAGATTGGAGTAAGCCATTCCATGTACATGTGGATGCATCCAATTACGCCATAGGATGTGTGTTAGCACAACCCACGAATGAAGGTAACATAGATCTCCCCATAGCTTACGCGAGCAGACAATTGAACGCAGCAGAAAGAAATTACACCACGACGGAACGAGAAGGATTAGGGATGATCTACGCAGTAAAGAAGTTTAGGCACTACTTGTTGGCCAACAAATTCAAGTTCTTTACAGATCATCAAGCCCTATTATACTTAGTCAACAAACCATGTAACACAGGACGACTAATACGTTGGTTTCTATTACTCATGGAATATGATTTTGAAGTCGTAGTCAGGAAAGGAAAGACACATCTTAGAGCTGACCACCTTTCAAGATTAACCTCGAGAGAAGCTCCTCAAGGAGTAGCGGATGATCTACCAGATGCATACTTGTTTAACCTTGAGATAGCACCAGAATGGACTAAGTCTATAGTCCCTATTCTCACGTACGGACCCAAGAATGCTAGGATAAAGATCAAAGAGGGAGAGATTACCAAGTCTCAGAGATACCAAATAATGGCAGGAAGCATATATAAACAGGAGAATCAAAAGATTCTTGCTTGTTGTGTAGATGAATCAGAACATGCGAATTGGTTGCAATTAGCACACATAGGTTCATTAAAGCAACATCATTCAAAACATCAAACATTACAGACTCTGCATAGATTAGGAGTATATTGGCCTACGATGGAAGCAGATGTCTACAGGTTGTGTAAGGAATGCCATGTTTGTTGTGAAAGACCACCAGTAGAGCATGCTACATTATATCATGTGTCTCTCACACCAGACTGGAGTGAACAATTAGTGACATACTTGAGGACGAAGAGATTCCCTCAAGGAATGACCTTAGCACGGCAACGCAGTCTAGAGCAGGAAGCTCACGATTATTCACTTATTGGCGATAACCTATACAAAAGAGGACGAGATGGATATCTAAGACAATGTGTTCATGAGAGCGATTATCTGAGCATACTAGAGACTGCACACCAAGGTGTTGTAGGAGGTCATTTTGGACCCGATAGGATAATCAAAGCCATCCTCTTTGCAGGATTATGGTGGCCCACTCTTCACATGGATGCTCAAGATGTGTGCCAAAGAACTCAGTTTCCTACTCGCAGAGATGAAATGCCATTGAAACCCATGATGGGCGGACGTGCATTTTCTAAGTGGGGTATAGACTTTGTAGGACCCATTAACCCCCCTACAAAAGGTACACATGCGGAATACATTATTGTTGCCACAGATTATCTTACGAAATGGGTAGAGGCAAAAGCCACGAAAAAGAATGATGCACACACAACTGCAAATTCTTATTTGAGAATGTCTTTACAAGATATGGATTGCCTATAGAGTTAGTGAGCGATCGAGGCACTCACTTTCTAAACCAAGTCATTGAATATTTGTTACAGGATTTTATGGTGATTCACAAGAAATCCGCACCATATCATCCTCAGGCCAATGGTCAGGCTGAAAGCACTAACAAGATTCTTTGTAACGTACTGACGAAACTCGTGAACAACAAACGTTCAGATTGGGACAAACAGTTACACCACGCTGTTTGGGCATATCGAGTGGCCTACAAGACCGTACTCAATGCAACTCCCTTTCAGATGGTTTTTGGTCAGAATGCAGTGCTTCCTTTGGACTTCTTGATACCGACCCTTAAGGTTGCACAAGAACATCAGTGGACTGGCCATGAATTATCAGCGAGAATAATGGACTTGGAACGATTAGGAGAAACCAGGCTAAAGGCAGCAGCAGGCATATACGCAGCAAAGAAGCGACAGAAAGCATATTTTGATGCACATGTGAAAGATAAAGGCTTAAAAGAAGGGGATTTAGTTCTAGTATATACGCTAAAGCAACACGCACGTAAGTTAGAAAAGCGAGGTTATGGACCTATGATCATTAACAGACTCTCAACAAGTGGAGCAGTACAATTAGCCACTTTAGAAGGAGATATAATGCCTAATTATATTAGTGGCTGTAGAGTCAAGTTATATCAGGAACCTCTTACTGAGGATATGCTTAGACGACTCACGTTGGCAAAGAAGCGCAAGGAGGAAGAAAATAGAATACGAGCGGAAGCTCAGGCAGAAGCAATAGAACACATTAAACGCAGGAAGTTAAGAAGACAAGGACTAGGGAGAGAACATTATAACCATCTGGAAACTACACCCAGATACCCCATGGCCATGTGTCAAGTAAAGTCAAACACTCATCCTAGTATAGTGGATAGGAGACCATTCATTACAGTCAGGCTAGAGCACGGCAACCCTTGCCAAGAGCTCAGGGCTTTAATTGACTCAGGTGCTGCGACTAGTGCGATTAGATGGTCCCACTATAAGGATTCAGGAATAGAAATGCGGCCAATTGAGGCATACCTCATAGACCTAGGAGGCATGGAAACGCCTTGCATGGGTGAGGTGGACCTTCCTATCCTCATTAAGGATGTGACCATGACAGCGAAGCTACTAGTATGCCATGATGACGACCTGATAGAACCCCTAATCCTTGGCCAAGATTGGCTATACGATTACTCAATGGACCTAAATCTTAAACAAGGCTCCTTACAGATTGGAACCTTAGAACAGAAGCGAGTGATACCGCTTGACTTCCCTAACGGCATTCCGATTGAGGTTTGTAACCCTAGACCCTATGAAACGCATGCGACGGAAGACCGGAAGATCTTGGGTCAGACCAGTCACGTTACGTCTACACCAACCCACTCGGGCTTGGCTATGGACAGTTGTCAATCAGAAGGACGACAGGAGATCTTCCCTGGGCCTTCCTGCAAACTAGAAGGAGCAGCTACCCAACCGCTAGGGCAGATAGACACAATCAGCGGTCAGGTGGGTTGCATCAGCGGCCAAATGAGCACAACACCCTGCGGTGATCATCCTTCCAAACTTGCTACGGACTGGCCTAGATTAAAGATAAAGAACGAATCACTTCCTAATGGGCAGGCCACGCAAGTGTTGGATCTCCCTTCTTTTCCAAAGCAGAGCGTCCAATGGACCTCTCAAACCCAACCACGAACGAGTCAACCACAACAGAGGAACCCAGACCGACAACATCACCAGACAAGGCAAAGAAAGCAGCAGTATCAACATCACAGAACAAGTGGCATGAAACAAATATGGGTGCCAAAAGGACAGCAACCACAGGCTATTGGCAACACTGCAGACGAGAACAGGACAAAGTTTCAACAGAAGCAGAGTCAGCATCCAAAGTCCCCTCGATCTTCTTCCCCAAGTACAAATACTCGGCAGATTTGGACCGCCAAGAAGTATCTTATCAATCGACCCACACCCATGCAGATTTGGGTACCCAAACAATGTATTATAGCCCAACCCTCTAGCCATGTAATATATACCCCTCCGAAATCTTTTCATCCTTCAATACCACCAAACCCGATACCACTTTTTGTCCCTCAGCAGAAACATACCACCCACTCCAAGACTCTTAGGAAATGGATACCGAAATGTATCCAAACGTCTTCTTGTACCCCATTATCTAACAATTCTCCCACCCCGTTTAAACTCCACCCTTGTACTAATTCACCTTCAACCAAACCTTGTATAAATTCATACACCCAAACCCCACATCATGCATAATAAAAGCTCATCAAGAATTGCAGGCATAATTTGAAGCATGTAGGCGTCTAGAGACCTGCATTAGTTTTGCAAAAAATCATTGCATCAATCACTTCACGACACTTGGCTACACGGGTTACACATCGGTCATGGAAAGGGATTGCAGTCTCACCTTAATGGGATCATAATTAATTTCCATACTAATGTGTCAATCTTTTGTAGCAGATCTTTTCCATTAGCTCATCAGTCATCATGCAAACCGAAGCAGGACCATCAGAAGCAGGCCCAAGCACACCAATGGCCAATATTGGAGAATTACTCGCGGAATCTTATCCTACGATGCAACCACCAGAGTTTCAAGGTTTTCCAGGACCCATGCCAATCGATGATCCTCCTAGAGGATATACCGAGAAGATTCATCGTAATTCTCATTGGTTTCAAGGCCTAGCAGGACCCTTAGCAGACGCTGATTTCATATTTGAGGCCAATTTGGCATTTGATTTACGCACATGGACCAAGTACCAGTTCTTTTCAAGAGAATTTGAAGAACTGCAGAATACACAAGATTTAACGCACGTTTGGGCACGAGCGGGATTTACAAAATACTTTAGTGACCCTCTACCTAAACCCGATTTTTACAGATGCTTTTACTTGGTAACCACCTTAACGGCTTCAGAAAACAAGGATCTACCCGGCACATTTATGTTACCATCCTTGGTAAATGATCCTCCATTCAGAAGGTTTTATTTGTCTAAAGATTTAATTCGCGCAGCTCTAAAAATACATGGAACACACACTCCAACGGAGAAAGAACGGCTAGTCCCAGAGCAGATGAAACGTGGTGACGTAACTAAATGGGAGGATATTTCATCTATAACCCCTGAGCTTTCCACGCCATTACGGATATGCATGCACCACTTTGCTTTCCCAGCTCAGGATCGTTTTACCATGCCCCACAAGAGAATCTGGTTTGGATTATACTTAGCATGTACTGGACCTCAAACGGTTGACCTAGCCAGCTGGATAATTGATCCGCTCTATTTGGCACAACATAGGTGGGAGCGAAAGAAGGTAATCAATGGATGCTGCGCCCTCACCAGGATCATATATATGTGCTTGGCGTATGACTTACCAATTGAGCGTGCCATGACCAGTGAGGAACTGAAAGCATTTAAAGGCACCACTAGGAAGGCTAGAAAGTCTAGCAAAGGCAGAGCCGGAAAGCGGATGAGAGGTACTATCCCATGCCTACAAGTCCCAGAATCACCCTCGCCACAACCATCTCCAGAGCAATCACCAACAGCAGCCACTCCTACGGTACCACCAATTCGTATACGGTTATCAAGACCAGTTACGCCGGAGGGCACCACCAGTACTGTTGCACCCCAAGCAGCCACAACCACAGAACCTATCACCACAGCCGCTGAACTTCCCACCACTATTGGTGCGGACGCTTTCTCTTTTCCAATACCCCATTTAGAAGCAGGACAAGCAGAGCCATTGGACCAAACTTTTGATTTTGAGATGCCCGATGCATTCTCCAATGAGTTCCAGTTTTCAGAAGGACAATTGTTTTCTCAAGAATTTGAAAGGCCTAGCTACCCTACCACACCCAGGGATCAGCCACAAGGACAGATCGTGTCCAGCTCTGATGACGAAAGAACAGCAACCGACGATGACGAAGGAGACGACGAAGCTAGCCAAGGAACACATGAATCCCAAGAGCATGAACAGACAGATGGCCAAGGCCAACAAACAGACACACATGGCGATACAAGTACTCATGAAGATGAAACTTACGAGGCAGCAGCTTACACACTAGCTATCAAGAAGTTGTATAGAACTATGGAAAAAGTTTGGGCACGCAAAAAGCTGACAGAGGAAGAGAGTCAAACAATAATAGAACAAGAACTTGTCACAGGCGGATTCGAAGACGCATACATCAAAGGATTCAAAGAGTTAGTCAAATCAGTAGGCTCCAACGAAGCACTCAGGTACTTGCAAAGAAAGCCACTACCACAGTTTGACCCCCATAGAGTACGACTACTTTCAAAGCCCGGCGAATACATTCGTGTACCAACCGGAGCACAATCTTCAGAACAAGCCAGGGAGGCACGCCTCGTCCCTGAAAGTTCGTTGGATGTGGAAACCATCTTTGTAGATTCCCCACCCCGCGCTACAGCTGTACAAACCTCAGTAGTCACTGAAGTACCGAACACCCCAACCGCTCCTCTCTCACCACCCGTCCATCCAGCCTCCCCTCTTCACCCTCCTTCCCCCAGACCAACAGCTTCATTCACCGGTGGTGTTGCAGAAACCGTCTTTACGACCACTCACCCCACAATTCCCACGCCCATTAGCCCTAGTCTACCCCCTCCCACACCCACCTTTCTATCCAACCCATTCCTTCATCAATCTTTTCCATCTTTTCCCACAACTCCAAGACCCCTTTTCCCATTCCCCCTGCCCTTAACCTTCTCCCCCGTCTCACCTCCCCGACCCACTGTAACCCCTCTTTCCCCTTTCCACCAAGCTGCTCCAGCCAGCCCCCCTGTAAATTACCCCTCAACCTTTGTAAATCCCGTATTTACACCAGCACGAGCACCCACGATCACACCCATATTCACGGTCACTGCACTAGATACGTCCACTGACATGGACATCTCACCACCCACTGCACCATCACTCACTTCACTCACGGCACAAACATTTTTAGGCACATCGCACTTTTCAACAATCACTACATCATCCACCTTCCCATCCCCATTCCCCATTCCCGTTGCATCTACACCAACTGCATCTTCATTTAGCACCCCATTAATACTATCACCCATTGTAGATAATGCATTCCGACAAATGTTCATGTGTATGACGCAAGTAAGAGATGAGTTCACCTCTCTTGGTGATAATTATCAGCAGCTGCAGAGGACAACCAATGACTTACAGTCGCAGCTTAATTTATTGTCTATTGAGAATGCCTCTCTGAACACCCGCTACCAAGAATTACGCGAGGCTTATCACAAATTGGAACTAGAAAGCGAAGAAAAGACCAAGGAAGCCACTGCTGACCTGGATAACTTATTAAGAGCCCAGACAGTCCGCAATGCAACGCTAACACGAAACATGGGCTTACTACGAAGACACCTAGCAGCCGCCAAGGAAGAAAACCAGCGCTTACAGGATCAGAACCGAGAAAACTTAGAAGCAGCGCTCGACCACCCAGACCAACCGCTCAGTCCTAGCAGGTTCAAAGCCATTCCTTCAGACTCGATGAGGATGCTGCTAGACGATCATGTAAGATTACTAGATGAATATGACCGCATGAACGAGGAGTTACAGAAACTCAAAGAAGATCACAAATTACTCCAGTTACGAGAACCGGCACCCCAAGACATACCAGCACCTGTGGACCCCTCTCCTGACCTCCTAGAGGAACTCAACTCATTACGGGCCCAGGTATCGACCCTTGAATCAAGGATTGCAGTATATGAAGCGCCACCAAGGCTAGATTCCCCACCTGAGCTTCCAGCTGAGGAAGAAACAGTCACCATCCCGGTGGAGGAAACGTTTGAAGAAGCATACGAGCCACAACCCATCCCAGGCGGACGCGTCACGGCCGAAGGTCAGATGACGTACGAACTTCCGACCCCCGCGTGGATGAAGACTATTGAGGAACTTGGAACAACGCACTCAGCGAGAGTAGAGGCACAATTACATGCCATGGCGATGATAGAAGAAAAGATATTACAGTCTCCATTCTTTGCTCATTTGGCCCCGTGACGATACATATCTGGGCATGAGCTACAGTATAAACCGTATTTCATGTTAATGGCCGAATACAAGTTAGCCATTGAGAAAGAGACAGGTAAGAAACCATCGCATGCTACTCAATTCGAGGCGGATGACTTGCCACGAGATGCACAGCAAGGAAGGATCTATCAACCAGAGTGGCGAAAAGATTTACTACAGCAGTATCCAGAGATGATGAGTACATGGGTAAAGGCACCTTTGCATTTGAAGTATAACCCCTGTTGGGGACCAGTGCCACGACGCCGCTCCTGGACTGCCTTTGCTATTAAGGTACAAAACAATAAGGAGTGCCAAGACTGGTTGAATTACCCCTATTTTAAGCCACCCATTGAGTTACCAACTGTTGGCTACATGATGGCTACAATTCGCCACTGGCTCCCTAGATTAAAGCATATGGATGATATAGCGGCGCATATGACTGTCAAAATCTTTGACATGATGCAAATGATTTTTAAAGTCTTCCGACGCGTCAAGGCACCCCATGTCAACACCCCGGGCTTTGAGCATGGCAATTTCAATCTGGTATATGATATGAGTACAACGCCATCGCTACGGGTGTGTTATGCCTGGCACTGCAGAATAAAGTACCTACCGGCGTGCTACAAGCAGACGTTCGAAGAGATGTTCACAACCGGCTTCTAGGAATACCATTAAGAGGTATTCATAAGCAGGCCTACACATTTATTACAATTATTTGCCTGTGAACGACTGGTCTATTCCACACACTATCAGCTCCCACCACCGGAAGAACCGCAACCAATCGACTGGGAGAAACTCGAGGCCGACCTAGCCCGAGGCATTCGTATCTCCAAACACACCCTCGCTCAAGACCTCCTACAGAACTATATCCGGCAGACCTCACAACAAGGTTCTGTCAGGGACGACAGAAGCGAGAGGGAGGGGGGTGTTGGAAGCAGCCAGAGGCACAGACGACACGGAAGCATGTAACGACAAAGCAGGGAGCCAATCGAATCGTTTTTCAAATAATTATGTTTTCAAATACTTTCCAAAAACCTCCAACAGTGATTTTTATCACTATTGTAGCATATGTAACATAGAAAACCCCATTTTGTAATCCATAGCTCCATTTTGTGCAAGCCGAGGAGTCCTCGAGCTTGAGGAGCTTAGGTAGAATGCGTGTACCAATTTTCGTTATTTTTAGACATCGTTTACCCTTCCAAATAGCATCTAGGACCTAATTTTTAACTATGCCGGTCACTAGATGTGAAACCGGTCAAAACTAGTCTAGAAACTATAAAAAGAGCTAGAGAGCTCATTTTTGAGGTTAGCTTGTTTGAGGTTAGAGTTCTTTTGAGCTTGTAATAGTGTTCTTGAGTAATAGAGCTAATTTCCCACCTTCCATTGTGTCTTGCTTGTCTCTTCGTAGTGTGTGTGTATGTGTGTGTGCATTTCTATGCTTCTCACCTTCACCCTCACTTCATCTCACATTCACGATCTTCATATCACTCCTATCTCTTCCGCGGATTGACATTAAGGAGGTGGAGCTTCTTAACGTGGTTCTCACCATTGTGCTAGAGCAACATGGAGGCTCTGGAAAGTGTGATAGGGTATTTACTTGAAAAAGGGGGTTGTTTAAGGACCCATCTACGAGTGAGTCTGTGCGTGCTTCTTGGTGGCAGTGTGTTCGAGTGTATCAGACAAGAGTGGGTGGCGGCTCCTTGAGCGAGTGAACCATGTCGTGTATGATGTGAATTATGTGGGGTTATTTGAGCCCGCAAGCAAGCCTTAGGCACCCAAATTTGTCTTGATTGTGGGTCAGCCTTCATCGACTTCTTGGGTACCCAAATGGACTTCACTTTCTCAACAGAGGTTTTAGGAGTCCTCTTATTAGCATCAAGTCGTTGATTACTAATAGGAAGTTGAGACCGTTGTTGCGACTTAGTTACGGTCGGCAGCTCGTCTTTCCGCACCCACATTTGTTTCATCGGCTGAGTTGTTCTGCTTCGCGCGTTCTTTTGGTCTCTTGCCTGGAGAGTCTTCAATGATTGATCTGCCCTTAGTTGCTGCCTCCTTCTGGCCTTTGGAGAAGAAGGGAATTCCATTGTGGTTCTGACTCCTTCTTTGAGATCTTCATTCTTCTGCATCACATAGCCTTGGACAAGAACAGCATGGTCAACTTCATGTGCACCCTTGGAGGGACCAGGAGTCCGTGTCTTTTCTAGTTCCTTGAGTGCTCCATTATTTAACTCAATTGTAATTCTAGTCTGATTCACCCATACCTGAAGAATTCCACTTCTTAGGTTTAAGTTGACTGCTTGGTTATAGATCCAGTCTTGACCCAAGACAAGGGGTTCAGTGAGGTCCTCATCTTGACACACTAGTACTTTAACTGTCATTGCCTCATCATGAATATAGAGGGGAAGTTCCACCTCGCCCATGCAAGGGGTTTCCACGCCTCCCAATCCTATGAGATATGCTTCCACAGGATTGACAGTTAATTGCAACTCTTGACAGTAAGACAATTTAACAGCACTAGTGGCTGCACCTAAGTCAATCAAGGCTCTTACAGTCCTTGCACTCTTTCCTTGTCCTATATCTAAGGTTATGAAAGGACGTCGATCAGTTATCCTATGTGAGCTAACACCTGAAACTTCACACATAGCTACGTCATATCCTTGATCTGCATATGCATCTTGCCTAGGGTGCTCTCTACCTTTTCTTCTTAATTTCAATCTCCGTATGCGCTCTAGGGCTTCTGCTTGAGCTTCTTCTCAAATTCACTTTTCTTCCTCTTTGCGTTTCTTAGCAGTGTTGAGTCGACTTAGCATTTCCTCTGTGAGAGGTTCCTGATACAACTTGACTCTGCATCCGCTAATATAGTTTGGGAGAACATCACCCTCTAAAGGTCCGTAGCCTCTCTTCTCCAGTTTCCTTGCATGTTGCTTCAATGTGTAGACTAAAACTAAGTCGCCTGCCTTTAAACCTTTATCCTTAACGTGGGCATCAAAGTATGCCTTCTGTCGTTTCTTAGCTGCATATATCCCTGCAGCTGCTCTCAGTCTTGTTTCTCCTAATCGTTCAAGGTCAAAAAGTCTAGAGGAGAGTTCATGACCCGTCCATTCATGCTCTTGTGCCACTTTCAATGTAGGTATCAAAAAGTCTAAAGGTAGCACAACATTTTGACCAAACACCATTTGAAAGGGAGTGGCTTGGAGTACTGTTTTGTAGGCAACTCGGTATGCCCAAACAGCATGGTGTAGCTGTTTGTCCCAATCAGAGCGTTTATTGTTCACTAATTTCATCAATACATTGCATAAGATCTTGTTGGTGCTCTCAGCCTGGCCATTTGCTTGAGGGTGATAGGGGGCAGACTTCTTATGTATTACCAAGAATTCTTGGAGCAGATTTTCAATCACTTCATTCAAGAAGTGAGTGCCTCTATCACTTAGCTCTATGGGTAGCCCGTATCTAGTGAACACATTCTCAAATAAAAACTTAGCTGTTGTTTGAGCATCGTTCTTCGTTGTGGCTTTTACCTCTACCCACTTAGTTAGATAGTCTGTTGCAACAATGATGTATTCTGCATGAGAACGGGGATTAATAGGACCTACGAAGTCTATTCCCCACTTAGAGAATGCACGTCCACCCATCATGGGTTTCAGTGGCATCTCGTCTTTACGTATAGGATACTGAGTTCTCTGGCAAACGTCACACCGTTTCCCATAGGTATGTGCATCCATGTGAAGGGTCGGCCACCAGAAGCCCGCAAATAGTATTGCCTTGATCACCTGATCTGGTCCAAAGTGTCCTCCTGCTACACCTTGGTGAGCAGTTTCTAAGATCTTGAAATATTCACTTTCATGGACACATAGTCTCAAGTAACCATCTTTACCACGTTTGTATAGATTATCGCCAATGAGAGAGTAATCCTGGGCTTCTTGTTCTAAACTCCTTTTCCTAGCCAGAGTCATGTCTGGAGGGAATGTTTTCGTCCTCAGGAAGGATACTAGTGGTTCACTCCAATCTGGCACTATGGACACTTGATAAAGAGTGGCATGTTCCACCGGTGGTTTAGTGCGACAAATTGGGCATTCTTTGCACAACCTTTGGACATCCGCTTCCATGGTTGGCCAATGCACTCCGAGTCTCCTTAGTGTTTGTAGGGTTCGTTGTTTTGAGTAGTGTTGCTCTAATGCACCTACATGTGCTAATTGCAACCACTTCGCATACTCGTCCTCTTCTACGCAACAAGCCAAGATCCCTTGATCTGTGTGCTTGTACATACTTCCAGCCATGATGTGGTACTTTTGGGCTTTTACTACCTCTCTATTCTGTGTGGCTATTACTGGGTGGTTAGGTTCATATGTTAACACTGGTACCAATGGCTTAGCCCACTGTGGTACCACTTCCAAGTTAAACAAGTAAGCATCAGGAAGGTCATCTGACACTCCTTGTGGGGCTTCTCCAGATGTGAGCCTAGAGAGATGATCTGCTCTCAAATGAGTCCTCCCTTTCCTTACCACAACCTCAAAATCATATTCCATTAGCAAGAGAAACCATCTTACTAATCTTCCTGTATTGCATGGCTTGTTTACGAGATATAACAATGCTTGGTGGTCAGTAAAAAATTTAAACTTATTTTCAAGCAAATAATGTCTAAACTTTTTAACCGCATACACCATGCCTAAGCCTTCTCTCTCAGTAGTGGTGTAATTTCGTTCAGCTGCATTCAATTGTCTACTGGCATAGGCAATTGGAAGATCTATATTACCTTCACCAGTAGGTTGAGCAAGCACACACCCAATAGCATAATTGGATGCATCCACGTGAACATGGAATGGCTTAGTCCAATCTGGTGTGGTCAAGATTGGTGCTGAACATAATCTTCGTTTAAGCTCATTGAAGGAATTCTCACATTCCTCAGTCCACTCAAAGTTTGTCAGAAGTCCGTACATAGGCTTTGCAATGACAGCATACATGTGAATGAATCGGCGGTAGTAACCACAATGTCCCATGAAAGCTTGTACTTCCTTGACATTCCTTGGCCTTGGAAGCTCGGCTATGGCTCTCACTTTCTCTTCATCAGTGGATATGCCATTCTTTGACACTATGTGTCCTAGAATCTTGCCTTGCCTGACCATAAAAACGCACTTTTCTGGGTTCAGGCAGACTTGATATTCTCTACATTTGTCAAAGATTTGTCTGAGTTCAGGAATATGAGTTTGTCTGATGTTGGAATGAGCACAAAGATCATCAACATAGACTTCTAAGTTCTTCCTCAGGAACTCTTTAAACACGTGACACATCAATCGTTGAAAGGTAGCAGGTGCATTAGTAAGCCCGAATGGCATTACCCGAAAGGCAAATATGCCCCATTCAGTGGCAAATGTTGTCTTATGTTGATCCTCTGGAGCAATGGCTACTTGATTGTAGCCCGAAAATCCATCGAGGAAGCTGTACACTTCCTTGCCTGCTACTCTTTCTAAGAGGTGTTCTGTGATGGGAAGCGGATAGTTATCTCGAATTGTGGCTGCATTGACCTTCTTCAAGTTAATCCATACACGCAGCTTGCCATTCTTCTTGGGCACCACTACGATGGGGGATACCCACTCAGTGTGCTCAATTTCATAGATAAATCCAGCTTCGACCAGTCTATCTATCTCCTCTTTGATCTTGGCAGCGTAATTATCGTTATATGTATAGGGCTTTTGCTTAGAGGGTTTAGCATCTGAGGTCATGGGGATAGTGTGTGAACATATGTCAGGGTCAACACCTTTCAAATCCTTGTAACTCCAAGCAAATACATCTCTGTATTCTCTTAGCAAGGCTATTAACGCATGCTCTTCTTCCTCTGTTAGGTCATGGCCTATGTATGTGCATCTCTCCTCTCCTTCTTCTAGGGCCACTACTATTTTCTTGGTGGTTTCTTTGTTATCATAGGCCTCTCCTGATTGTGCCTCTCGTTTAGGCATTCTTATCATGACCCTCCTGTCGTCTATCTCATACTTCTTAAAATTTTCTGGGACCTCAAACAAAGATTCTTCCTCTTCTGGTGAGACTTCTCTCTTCTTTCGTTTCTTTCCTTCTTCCTTCGGGGTCACATGTGTTGCTAATCTTACATCATTTGTAAGCTCTCCATGCCTCTGGGGTTGAAATTCTACTTCATGGAAGTATTCTTCATCTGATGCAAATGGTGGGTCCATAATGATTGACTCTAGATCGGAGTCACTTGCATCCTCAAATGCATCAGGGCTAGGTTCGCATTCTTCTAGAACTGCCTCTCCCATGATTGGCTCTATGGAGAAGACTGAAATGTCATAGCCATCCTCATCACAGTGAGGTGTCCATTGTTCCTCATTGATGGCTACATCCATTGTTGCTAGGATTTCTGCCCAGCCATGGGGTTCAAATTCCTCATCAGGAAAAACTACAGGTGCATAGGCTGGGTCTTGGATTGATCTATGGGTTTCTTTTGCACCTACCTCTCTGGCTTTCTCTCTCTTCTCTTCTTCTACTGCTACCTTACACATCCATAAGTGAGTGTCTTCATGCATCCATGAGGATCCTGATCCTATGGAATGCACCGATTCCGTATCATCTTTGGCTCTATGGATGGGGTTCCATTGGATAGGAGGGACATCTCTATGAGAGTAATCCTTGAGATTGACTTTGGTCGTAACACCTAAGTGCTGCAGGTACAAAGAATTGGTTCCCCAATCCTGTACCACTTGCAATTGTCGCATAAAAGGTCGTCCCAAGATCATTTCATAGGCATGGTTCTTGCTAAAATCACATATGGCAAAGGTGTGCTCGAACTCGACACCACAGGTGGTGAGAGTTATTCCTTCTAGCAATCCTAAGGGCCTCTCGATATGACCATCGGCCATCTGCAATTTCATTCTCGTTGGCCTGAGTGCTGGCTTGCCCCAACGCTTCCATAGGGAAGTGGTGGCAATTGCAACTCCTGCACCTGAGTCCAAAATTGCCTTGGTGGTGTACTCCTGGTAGGTAATGGGAAGATAGGTGTTCCCTTCTTCACCTTCACACATATCGCCTATCTTATCCAAGGGTATCTCTGGCACCGTCCTATGTGATCCTACCTGGGAATGAGGTTTCACTATCGCTGGTACTTGTTTGGCGACATGTTTCCATAATTCAGGTCTAACCTTGAGTAGCTCTTCTAACTTGAGATTGCACTGCACTTTAGTGTTTTTCACTACCTCTGTGTTCCTAGGTAAGACTGAGTCCTCATTTCGTACCATGACCGTGGGTGCTCTCATACAAGTAGACTTAGCTTCCCATGGGCCTGTGAAGTGGGGTAATTCTTGTAGAGAGTTAGACTCAAAGTCTAGTCTGTCCTGAGAGTGGGTGCTCTCCTGCTCCTCATAAATGGATGGGATGTCTTGTGGGAATTGGTCGCGTGCATCATCCACAAGTTCAATAGGAGGAGGGACTTCACTCTCTTTAGCCCATTTGTCTTCTTGAATCTCGTGTAGGAATTCTGGTGTGAACCGATTCATAGAAGATGATGTGTCTGGCTCCGTAGAGTTAGGCACATAGGCTTCAGGAACATAGGCTTCCTGAGCAGGAATGCTTAATCTTTCACTTGCCTTGTCCTTGTGTTGAGAGGCGGGTTCCTTTTCTGATTGTGCAATCAGCTTCTCTATTCTTTCTAACAGTCCATCAAAATGCAACTGTGTCTTCGCTGAACTAGAGATGTTAAATAGGCGACTGGCCTCAAACATGGTCCGAGCCAATTCCACCATCTTAGCACAAATTTTGGTTCGTTCTAACTCTAGTTCTGCTCTTGGGTAACACTTTTCATGATCAGTTACATTTGGCCCTTCTTGGATTCTGGCCTGATATGCTTTAAGCATCATATTAAGGTCTTCGGGAGTGGGATCAACTAATACTGATCCTGCTTGGGGTGGTGGGTGGGTCATGTGGGGTGTATTAGCGGGTGGAGGGATGGAGGGTGATGGGGATGGTAGCGGTGGGAATGTGTGAGAGTGCGGTTGAGATGTGATCTCTATGATTTTGGCCTTGGTTTCTCGTAGACTTTCCTCAAGTTCACTCATCTTCTTTGCCCATTGCCTTTTCATACGTTCACGGCTATCTCTCCAAGCTCTAGTCCTCTTCTTTGTCATGCTCTCCGTTTCACTAACATCTGGGCTCTTCTCCTGGTTTACCCCTGGGTTTTGCTGCAATGCTTGAGCTCTAGTGATCACTTGCACAGGTGTAGTGGAAGTGACACTTCCTGTGGAATCTACCACTAACCCAATAACGTTAATAGGAGTAATTTTTGGCATATTATTAGGATTCTTGGGGCAGTCTCGTAAGAGATGATCCTTTCCACACTCTTGGCAAAAACCCTGAATTGTCACTGACTGGGGTTGTGTAGGTGGAGGCAAGGGACAATCACGAATGAGGTGATTCCCCTGACATCTGTAGCATGGTCCTCTAGGGAATGGGGGTCTTACCTGCCTAGGTTGAGGTCTAGGGTTGGGGTTTGCATACATGACGTTTGTGTAATCTGACTCCCAACTAGGTTCATTTGGCTCTTCACTATAGTAGGACTCACCATGTTCAGGAGATTGCATGTAGTAAGCCTGGGGACTATCAACATGTGTAGAATCAAAGCTATGGTCACTGGGATCACTTTCTGAAAGCACTGGTGTTACAGGGACTATAGCTCTATTCAGGTTTTCTTCTGCAACATCATACTTTACCGGAATCACATTAGCTGGAGCTGGGGGTTGTTGTGCTAGCACAGGCTGAGGCCTTTGTTGGTTTTGATAGGGTTGGTAGGTTTGTTGAGGCCTAGCATACTGCTGAGGTGGGTACTGGTTCTAGTATCTTCCTTGTTGAGGGTATGGCTGTGGGTACGTCTGCCTAACGGTTTGCTTATTGTAGGGGCAATCTTGCGCGGTGTGATTGGTGTACCTTCGTTCTATAGTGCAGTACTGGCTACTAGGATTAACTTGGGGTTGAGGCATAATGGGACATACATTCGCCATGTGGTTGCCACCACAAGTATAGCACCTTTTCACAGTTCTTTTCCTTTAAAGTTCTCGACAGTACAAAGATTATGTTCTTAGCTTGAACTTGAAAGTTTAGGTCTGCTTCAACTTGATAATTGCCTATCGTCGCCCTGACTTACTCCTACCTCTAGTCGTTCTTAGCCTAAGCTAGGACTTGACAGAGGGGGTTGATAGTTTCCAACCTTTTGTTTCCTGCTTGGTTGCCCTTGAATGCCCAGGAAGTGTGTTCCCAAGCTTGCACTTACACTTGCTTAGAATGCCTTTCGATGCTCTCAATAGGTCTGTAGAGTTCCAAAGTTAGCTTTAATATTTAAATTCCAAAGACAGAACCAATGATTCTCATTCCTGTAGCACAAATACTAATTTGCATAGTAATTTTTAGGAAAACAATTCTTAAGACCCCTGACTTTGATCCCCCTGAGTATGGTCAACTTCAAAATACCCTAGCTGAAAATCAACTCATTATCTTTATAAAAAACGGTTGAGGGCATGTAGTATATGCCACGAGCTTTCCAACAAGCCCTAGAGCTCAAAGAATGGATTTTGTATGAAAAAGTTGTGACCGTTCAGGCTTCTAGGGTTAAGACAGGGTTCAAACAGGATCACTGTGCAACAGGTTTTCCTCAAGTTGTTTTCCTAAGGCCTTATGTGCTCTAGAGTAAAATGTTTATGCCCAAAATTAGCCCAACTCTTCAATTTAAAAACCCTAAAAAATTGGCTAAAATTGGCTGTCAATCGCGATCGACAGAGCTGTCAATCGCGATGGACAGGGTATCAATCGCGATGGATAGAGTATCAATCACGATGGACAGGCAGGTCAGTCAATCGCGATGGACAGGCAGGTCAGTCAATCGCGATGGACAGGCAATCAATCGCGATGGACAGGCAGGCTGTCAGTCGAGATAAAGAGGCAGGTCAGTCAATCGCGATGGACAGGCAATCAATCGTGATGGACAGGCAATCAATCGCGATGGACAGGCTGGTCAGTCAATCGCGATGGACAGGCAATCAATCGCGATGGACAGGCAGGCTGTCAGTCGCGATGGACACACAGGTCAGTCAATCGCGATGGATAGGCAATCAATCGCGATGGACAGGCAATCAATCGCGATGGATAGAGTATCAATCGCGATGGACAGGCAGGTCAGTCAATCGCGCTGGACAGGCAGGTCAGTCAATCGCGATGGACAGGCAATCAATCGCGATGGATAGGCAGGCTGTCAATCGCGATGGACAGGCTGTCAATCGCGATGGACAGGCTGTCAGTCGCGATGGACAGGCAGTCGGTCGCGATGGACAGAGCTGTCAATCGTGATGGACAGAGCTGTCAATCGCGATGGACTGAAATTTTGCAAGATTTTCAAAAATTTTGGTGGAAATGTGGTGTGCAGGGTCTCTAGTCCACTGTGGTGCACTCAGATTTACCAAAAGGTGAAAATTTCTATCAATCGCGATCGACAGGAGTCGGCAACTGCGAGACAGTTCTGCACATTTCCGTACCTACGCGACGTGCTGGAGGGGATGATGATGCTGAAACCTGCAAGAAACTCCAAAAGCATGCAGAAAATAGCACACAACAGTTCGCTCTCTCGCTCTCTCTCACAAGTGAAATGAGGGAAATGAGGTGGAGAAGGTGATATAATCAAAAAACTGAAATTTTCGCGATGATGGAAGTGGAGGTGGAAGATGGTGATGATGATGATGGTGATGATGGTGGTAAGGTAAGAAAGAGAAAAATAGGAAAAGTAAAGAAATTACCTACGACGCCAACGTCTCCAATCTACGTCTTACCATCACACGCTCGTCCTCAAAGCTCGATCCCCGGCAACGGCACCAAAATTTGGTGTAGCTCAGTGATGAGTAGCACCTCTTTTAATGTCAATCCGGGAAGACGTGAGGATGGTATGAAGACCTCGAGCAAGTGGAGGCACAAGTGCGTGAGTGAGAAGCACACAAACATGCACACACATACATACACACGCGCACACACGGCAAGACAAAGAGTGAGAAGCAATGGAGTTCTTAGATTACTTTCAAAAAGCTCTTACAAGTTCAATTCAATTACAATCGAACCTCAAAAATGAGCTCTCTAGCTCTTTTTATAGTTTTTGACTAGGTTTTGGCCCTGTCCAGACCTAGTGTCCGGCCTAGTTAAAAATTAGGTTCCAGGGCCAATTCGAGGGCTTAAACGGAGTCTAAAAAATACGAAAATTGATATGTAGGTACTTCTAAGGCTCCTCAAGCTCAAGGACTCCTTGGCTTGCACAAAATAGAGCTACAAAAATATGAAATGGTATTTACAATGATTGGTAGTGATAAGAATCACTGTTATAAAGATGTTGATTTGGAAAAATTTGAAGGGCCTATCTGCTAGATTTGCGTCGACTGCTTTGTCTACTTACTCCTTCGCCTCGCTCTGACTCTCTCCGCTGGCTTCCTTGTCTATTCAGTCCTTGGGTGCCCATACTGCTTTCAACAATGTGTATCTGCATATATATGTCTATATGCATGTGTATGTGTGTGTGTAAATGTGTGTGGATGTGTGTATGTGTGTGTGTAAGTCTGTATGTGTCTATGTGTGTATGTGTTTGTTTATATATGTGTGTGTGTATCTCTGTGTGTGTAAGTTTGTATGTGTGTATGTGTGTGTGTCTATGTGTGTAAGTGTGTGTGTTTATGTGTGTATGTCTGTGTGTATGCATGTGTAATTGTGTCTGTGTAAGTGTGTGTGTGTCTATGTGTGTATGTAAATCTGTGTGTGTATGTGTATATGTGTATATGTGTCTATGTGTCCATGTGTGTGTATGTATCTATGTGTGTGTATGTGTCAATGTGTGTATGGGTATGCATGTACGCATATATCTATGCATATGCATGTGCATTATGTATGCATATGTATGCATATGTGTGTGTGTATGTGTGTGTATGTGTGTGTATGTCTGTGTATGAATGTAAGTATGTATGCATATGCATATGCATATGCATTATGTATGCATGTATGTGTATGTGTGTGTATGTCTCTTTACGTGCATGTGTATGCATATATATGTGTGTATGTGTGTGTGTCTCTCTACGTGTGTGTGTGTGTCTATGTGTGTATATGTATGTGTGTGTATGTGTGTATATGCATGTAAGCATGTATGTATGCATATGCATGTGCATTATGTATGCATGTGTGTGTGTATGTGTGTGTATGTCTCTCTACATGTGTATGCATATGTATGCATGTGTGTATGTGTGTGTATGCATGTATCTAATTATGTATGTATGCATATGCATATGCATTATGTGTGTGTGTATGCATGTGTATGTGTGTGTAAATCTGTGTGTATATGTGTGTGTATGTATGTGTATGCGTCTATGTGTGTGTATGTGTATGCATGTATCTATGCATATGCATGTGCATTATGTATGCATATGTGTGTATGTGTGTGTATGTGTATGCATGTATCTATGCATATGCATGTGCATTATGTATGCATATGTGTGTGTATGCATGTAAGTATGTATGTATGCATATGCATATGCATTATGTATGCATATGTATGCATGTATGTGTATGTGTGTGTATGTCTCTCTATGTATGTATGCATAAAGGTGTGTGTATGTGTGTGTGTGTGTCTATGTGTGTATGTGTATGTGTGCATGCGTGTGTATGCATGTAAGCATGTATGTATGCATATGCATGTGCATTATGTATGCATATGCATGTGCATTATGTATGCATATGCATGTGCATTACATATGCATATGCATGTATGTGTGTGTATGTATGTGTATCTATATATATGTGTCTATATGCATGTGTATGTGTGTGTAAATGTGTGTGGATGTGTGGGGTGTGTGTAAGTGTGTGTGTCTATGTGTGTGTGTATATATGTGTGTGTATGTGTATGTGTGTGTGTCTATGTGTGTATGTGTGTGTGTCTATGTGTGTATATACGCGTGTATCTATATATATGTGTCTGTGTGCATGTGTATGTGTGTTTGTAAATGTGTCTGGATGTGTGTGTGTAAGTGTGTTTGTGCCTGAGTGTATATGTGTTTATGTGTGTGTATGTGTCTATGTGTATGCATGTATGTATGCATATGCATGTGCATTATGTATGCATATGTGTGTGTATGTGTGTGTATGCATTTAAGTATGTATGTATGCATATACATATGCATTATGTGTGTATGTGTGTATGTGTGTGTATACCTGTGTGTGTGTATGTGTGTATGTGTGTGTATACCTGTGTGTGTGTATGTGTCTATGTGTCTATGTGTGTATGTGTGTATGTGTGTGTATGCATGTGTATGTGTGTAAATATATGTGTATATGTGCATGTGTGTGTGTATGTGTCTATGTGTGTGTATGTGTATGCATGTATCTATGCATATGCATGTGCATTATGTATGCATCTATGAGTGTATGGATGTAAGTATGTATGTATGCATATGCATATGCATTATGTATGCATGTATGTGTATGTGTGTGTATGTCTCTCTATGTGTGTCTATATGCATATATGTGTGTGTATGTGTGTGTGTATGTGTGTATGTGTATGTGTGTATGCATGTGTATGTGTGTGCATGCATGTAAGCATGTATGTATGCATATGCATGTGCATTATGTATGCATATGTATGCATGCATGTGTATGTGTGTGTATGCATGTAAGTATGTATGTATGCATATATATGCATGTATGTGTATGTCTCTCTATGTGTGTGTGTATGCATATATATGTGTGTATGTGTATGTGTGTATGCATGTGTATGTGTGTGTATGCATGTAAGCATATATGTATGAATATGTATAATTGTATGTGTATGTGTGTGTATGTCTCTTTGCATGTGTGTGTGTGTGTATGCATGTATGTGTGTATGAATTTAAGCATGTATGTATGCATATGCATGTGCATTATGTATGCATGTGTGTATATGTGTGTGTATGCATGATTATGTGTCTTTATATGTGTGTGTGTATGTTTGTGTATGTGTGTGTATGTGTCTATATGTGTGTGTATGTGTGTGTATGTGTGTGTATGTGTCTATATGTGTGTGTGTATGTGTGTGTGTATGTGTGTGTCTATTGTCTATATACGTGTGTATCTATATATATCTGTATGCATGTGTATGTGTGTGTAAATGTGTGTCAATGTGTGTGTGTGTGTGCGTAAGTGTGTATGTGTCTATGTGTGTGTGTATGTGTGTGTATGTGTATGTGTGTGTGTATGTCTATGTGTGTATGAGTGTGTGTCTATGTGTATGTAAATTAGTGTGTATATATGTGTGTGTATGTGTATGTGTGTGTGTCTATGTGTATGTGTGTGTGTCTATGTGTTTATATGTGTGTGTATGCATATGTATGTGTGTGTATGTGTGTGTATGCATATGTATGTGTGTGTATGTGTGTGTGCATACCTAGCTTCAAGGAGTGTGTCGATATCTCTCTTTCACTCTCTCTCTCTCTCTCTCTCTCTCTCTCTCTCTCTCTCTCTCTCTCTCTCTCTCTTTCTGCATCCAAATCCCGGCACAAATGTGCTTGGAGAAATTGAATTTCTTTTAACATTCTAAAGCATCGCTTATGCGATGCTCTCAAACACAGCATGTCGCTTATGCGACACTAAAGTGTCGTAGGAAGTTTTCCAATGTCGTAAATAGCATCGCTAAGTAGCGACGCTAATTGCAGCGCATAGGTTCAACGTCGCATAAGCGATGCTAAGAGCACTTATGCGACAACAGATCTTAAAAAAAAAAAATAGGGCCATCGCTTATGCAACGCGAGCATCACATAAGCGATGGTTCTTGATTTTTTTTCAATTCGAGGGCGTCGCTACACCCCCATAACTCTAGTAGTGAGTTATGAGCAAAATAGTGAATGGCAGAAAACACCAACACTCGCTCCACAACTCTTAATGGCTCTCACACACACTACAACAGTTCAAGAGAGATGGGAAGGGATAGACAATAGTCCTACACACACATTTCAAGCATTTTACAGATCACGGAGAAGGAGGAAATCAGTAGGAAAGAAGCAAATTCGAAAATCTTCCTCAACTTTCACAATGGCAAAAAGTTCTTTACAAGAGTCACAAAGTGAGTTATATACATGTGCCCTAAAAATGGTCCTTTCACACAAGGGATTGGCACTTTTATTGACTAACTCTAAATTGCTAATATTTTACAAGAGTTATGTTACAATGATTTGGCTTATGCATCTAAAGGACTCCTCTAGTGCATTTACATAGCTTCAAGGGAGTTTCATAGGATTTTGAAGAAGAAAAATTATGCTCGTAATTTGAAATTTTTTTGGGGGCTCCTCTTTGGTGCTTCTTTACATCCACAATAGTTGCTCTCATGGTCCCCGAAGAGATGAACATAGGTGGAAGTTCAACTAAAAGCAACGATGCACAAGTTTTTTATGCAGGCAATCAAAAGGGCAAAGGAAGAAGAGGAAAAAGCAGGGGCAAAGGAAGGTTTGGAGAAAGGCAAAGCCACTCAAGCAGTCAAGGATAGGACCAAGGCACCTCATCACAAAGAGTTAGAGGAAAGCTTGGTAGCAATCAAGATGGCAAAGGATGTTACATATGTGGAAAGCTTGGTCACTATGCTAGAGATTGCTACCAAGGAGGAAACCAAAGGAGCTATAATCAAGGTTCTACAATTTTAGAAAATGACAATCTCTTGATGATGCACATGAATGAGAATTCAAGCAAAGTAGACAACAATTAGCATATTGATAGTGGATGTAGCAACCATATGAGTTGTAATGCTTCTTGGTTTACTAATCTACATGCTCCCAAAGGTAAAGGACATGTAGAAATAGGTGATGATATAGCCCATGAGATCTTCCATGTTGGAGATGTAGCTTTGGATGGCAAGGAGGAAGGAAGATGTCTCAAGGATGTCTTGCATGTACCTACCATCAGAAAGAACTTGGTGTCCGTAGGGCAAATGGTTGAAAGAGGCTATCAAGTAAGGTTCAACAAAGGTGGATGCTTTGTGAAGAACCCTAATCAAGGATACAAGGTCATAGCAAGGGGAAGAAAGCAAGGGAGACTCTTGACCTTGGAGGTAAATTCACATTCCAGTCAACATGTCTACTTCACATATGGAAATAAGGTGATTTTGGAGTTGCACTTTTGGCATAAGAGGATAAGTTACATCAACATATAAAGAATGAAGGAAATGCATTTCAAGTGGCTGTTTGAATGTCTTCCCAACTTCCAAGGACAATGTATGAAGCATTCATGTGAATCTTGTCAACTACAAAAGCAACTGAGACTTCCATTCAAGACGAATGGCTACATAAGCCAACATCCATTGGAGTTGATACATACATATTTTTGGGGGCCAACCAAAGAGAAAACCATTGGAGTTAAAAAGTAGTTTGTCACTTTTATAGATGATTGCAGAAGGATGGTTTGGGTTTATTTCATAAAAAACAAATCAAATGTGTTTACATGTTTCAAAGCATTCAAGTTTCAATGGTAGAGAAGGAAACGGGTACATATATTAAGAAGCTAAGGTCCGATGGAGGAGGAGAGTATTTCTCCAATGAACTGGGTCAAGGTATCAAGAGGCAAGTAAAATGCAAGTACAAACCCCAACAAAATGGGATATCAGAGGGAAAGAATAGATACATTACAAAGATTGCTAGAGCAATGCTTAATGAGATGAATGTACCTAAATATGTTTTGGAGTGATGCATCAAATACCACACTATATCTTATGAATAGGGCTCCTACCTCAGGGATCCATGGCTTGACACCATATCAATCCTATAATGGTAAGAAACTTGATCTTTTCCACTTAAAGATATTTAGATGCACTTGTTATGTACATGTGCCAAGTGAATTGAGGCACAAGCTACAACCAAAGGCAAAAAAAGTGTGTGTTTATAGGATATTAAAATGATCATAAACCCAATCACAAAGAACTTGAAGATATCAAGGGATGTAGCATTTGGTGAGATACTCCCTTGGTATAAGAAGTATGATTGTATGCAGGAATGTGAAGAAGAAAAACATGGACATGATGAAGAACAAATTGACTTAGAGCTAAGCAGCCCAAGGAGTTCCATCAATGACGATAGTTCAAGCATGACCTCACCATGGAGGGGGAGATATTCATCAAGCTATGAATCACAATCAATCAACAAAGGCAAACCAACATTGGTGGAGTTGAATGAAGAAGGTAATGAAGTTGAAGTCGATGAAGGACCCATGATGGAGAAAGAAGACACATCAAAGAAAGAGATCAAGTACCCAAGGAAAAAGAGTTTTATTCCTCCAAAAGGTGAATAAAGGAAGTTTTCTAGGGTTAAGTATTCAACTCAAAGGTTTAATTATGATTTTTGCATGGCAACTCATTCTGCATATATGAACAAAGTGGTAGAAGATCATGAGCCCGATTGTTATGAAGATGCAAGCAAGTAGACCAAATGGAAAGAGGCAATGAAAGAAGAGAATGATGCACTTGAGGAGAATCAAACATGGACTCTAGTGCCCAAGAAGGAGAACATGAAGGTAATAAGTACTAATTGGATGTATAAAGTAAAGAAGAATTTAGATGGATCTATTTCTAGGTTCAAAGCAAGATTGATGGCCAAGAGTTTTGCACAAACCTATGGAGGGGACTTTGAAGAGATATTTAGCCCCGTGGCAAAGATGAGCACAATTAGGAAACTCATTGCAATGGCTGCAAGCAAAGGATGGAAGCTCTTCCAATTGGATATCAAGAATGGCTTTCTCAATGGAGACTTGGAGGAAGAGGTATACATGGAGCAACCACTAGGTTTTGTTCATAAAAAGTTTCCACATCATGTTTGTAGGTTGAATTAGGCATTTTATGGCCTAAAGAAAGCTCCAAGGGCTTGGAACCAAAGATTGGTGGACTATTTGATCAAATGTGGTTACAATCAATGCAAGGCGGATCCATCTCTCTTCATCAAACAAAGAGGAGAACTTGTATTCTACATGTGCATGTATGTAGATGATATCATAATTATAGGTAATGATACAAAGGGAATCGAGGAGATCAAGGCAAAGCTTGGAAAGGAGTTTAGGATCTCTGATCTTGGAGATCTTAGGTATTTTCTTGGCATTGAAGTTGTATACAAAGAAGAAGGTATTATGCTAATACAATGGAAGTATATTCTAGACCTACTTGAGTGGTTTGGGATGCTACACTGCAAGCCTATTTCAATGTTAGAATTTTAGCAATCTCAAGTGTGGGAACTCATGCTAAGTTGAAGTGCCACATCAATCCACTTTTTGGTAGGATATGCAACCACATTTCCACGAGTTTCTCAGCTCTTTACTCACCTAATTGATGGAGAAAAGTCGGGATCATTTGGAGGGAATTTTTGAATTCAAATTCACAACTAACTTTTTGAGCATTATAAAAGCAAACACATGGAGCAAAGTCGTGGACATCCTCTTCTACCATTTGAGCACTTGTAGGCTCTCATTAGGAGTTTTTACTCTAGGTCTAAGCTAGCCCCTTGCTTGTTGGAATTTTCTCATAGGAAGTGATCTTTGATCACCCATATCTCTTTGTGTAGTAGTCCGATTCATTGGCAAGATAGCTCATTTTATTCCTGTGATTGTAAGCTTTCTTTTGGATGTAATTTTAGTATCAAGTTTTGATTATATTTGGGTATATTGAGCTTGAAATCTCTCTAGTTTGATCTCTGCATATTCCCAAGTATATGTGTGTTGGAAGGTACACATAGGTGCAAGCTACCTGTTTGGACAATTTTTGGTCTTTGTGAAGGGAGCTTGATACCTCTAACATTATCCAGATTGAGTGATCTTTTGATTGTTGGAAATCCCATATTGTCTATTTGTATTGTGCAAAATTTCATAGGTTCCGTTTTCAGGTCCAGATAGCAATTCAATTTTTGGTGGACTGTGGTAGTGAACTGTTTGGTCCTAGGTAGGGCCTATCATTCTTTTGCTGCAACTAGGAGTGGATATACTCCATCAGTGCTATCAGAGCTCATCATTAAGCATTGAGGACATCAAGATGAGGCCTTGAAGTTGCTTTTGAGCCAAGGATTGAAGCAAAAGCCAAGAAGATTTGAAGAAGGATTTGAAGCAAGGGGGATCTTCTATAATCATCAAAAGTTCACGACAAGTGGAGACTCTTGTGGAAAGGTAACATATTATTCTTTCTCACATCTATCACAATCCAAGGATTAAGATCCACTTATAGTCTCATACACAATTGGAGACTATAATACTTAGATTGAGAAGCTTGAAAAGAGCAATTACCAACCTTGAAAGTTTAGAATTTCTAACTTCCTCATGGGAAAGGGTCTTTGGGGGTTGGTTAGTGTTACTGAGGTGAAGCCATACATAGATCCCCATAAACCTATTGAGAATCAAAGGAGAACCATTAGAGAATGGGAAGAAAGGGATAGGAGAGTGATCTTCATTTTTTCTCAACACATAAGCAACTCCATGAAAGGTCGTATCCAAGACCTTGATACATCTAAGAAGGTTTGGGAGTGTTTAGAAAGGTTGTACTCTACCTCTACAAAGGCTAGCGAAATTCAGCTCAAGAATGAACTCAACAACCTTAGGAAGTCATCAAATCAGAGCATTAATGACTTCATACTTAAAGAAAAAGAGATCTCGGATGCACTTGATTCAATATGATGTGTTGTAGATGATGATGACCTAGTTGCCCACACACTTAATGGGCTTAGAGAAGATGATAAATGGAAGGCATTCACAACCTCTATGTATGTAAGGGATTCATTACCATATTTTGAGCAACTTACTTCTCTTATGGTGACTGAGGAGCTCAACCATGGAGGCAACAAGTCAAAGGGCAGCCAAGACCAACTCTTCTATGCAGGCAAAGGCGGAAGAGGCAAAGGCAATAGAGGTGCTTCAAGAGGAAGAGGTAGAAGCAACTACCAACAAGGCAACCAAAGCTATCAAGGTAGTCAATCAAGCCAAGATGAAGGTCAATCATCAAGAGGAAGAGGAAGAGGAAGAGGTAGAGGAGGAAGATATGGAGGTTGAGGCTACTCCAACTCAAATGGATGCTTCAATTGTGGGAATCAAGGACACTATGCCACAGGTTGTTGGCAAAAGCAAGGTGGGAAGAATTACAAAGGGCAAGGTAATTATGCTAACTCCTCAACAAGTTCAGAAAATGAGCATTTTTTAGCTATGAAGCATAAAATTGAAGGTCAACCACATGATGAGATGTGGTATAAAGATAGTGGTTGTAGTAAGCACATGTTAGGTAAAGAGGAGTACTTCAACAATCTTCAAACACCCAAGCAAAGAGGCTTTGTGGAGGCATGAGACAACACAGAGCATGAGATACAAAAAATGGGAGATGTGAAACTTGAAGATAACCACAAAGCAAGAGGACTATCTGAGGTATTGCATGTTCCTAATATTACAAAGAAATTAATCTCTGTTGGACAGATGGTTGAAAAGGGATACCAAGCCAAGTTCAACCACAAAGGATGCTTTATTGAAAACCCAAGGAATGGCTATGAATTGATGGCCAAAGGAAACAAGGAAGGAAGGATGTTCATTCTTGACATTGGCAAAGGACAAAGCAGCAAGGCAATGTTCATGACCTATGGAGACAAGAAGATTGGAGATTTGGATTTGTGGCATAAAAGGTGTGGTCACATCAACATTCAAAGGTTGAAAGACATGGAGAAGAGGCCCTTGGTAAGAGTTTTACCACATTTTTCATTACAAATCTTCATGCAATGTGTGAAGCTTGTCAACTAGGCAGTTCTACTAGGCAACCCTTCAAGAAGAGTGGATATGTAGCACATGGTGTGTTAGATCTTGTGCACACAGATGTGTGGAGGCCAACCAAAGAGCCCTCTTTTGCAGGTAATAGGTACTTTGTAACCTTCATAGATGACTACTCAAGAAAAGTATGGTTGTATTGCATAAAGCAACAGATGTGTTTGATGTGTTCAAAAGATTCAAGGCACAAGTTGAAAAGGAGACATGTTGCTACATCAAAACCCTAAGGTAAAGTGGAGGGGGAGAATACTTCTCCCATGCCTTTTGTGATTTCTTGGAGAGCCAAGGGATAAGGAGGCAAATCACTTGCAGGTATACTCCCCAACAAAATGGGGTGGCAGAGAGGAAGAATAGGTATACTGCTGAAACTGCTAGGAGTATGTTAAATGAAATGAATGTGCCTTTAACATATTGGGCAAATGTTATATCAACTACTGTATACTTGATGCATAGGTGTCCCACATTAGGGGTACATGACATGACACCTAAGGAGGCATGGAATAGAAGGAAACCAGATCTTTCACACATTAGAATCTTTGGGTGTGTATGCTATACACATGTGCCACAAGAATTAAGAGGTAAGATGGATGCAAGGGTTGAAAGATGTATGTTTATGGTTATGCTATGGAGTAAAAAGGTTACAGGTGCTACAACCCTAATACAAAGGAGTTAAAGGTATCTAGAGATGTAGTGTTTGATGAACTCAAACCATGGTATGCTTCCAAAGTTCCATTGCAAGATGAAGATATTGAAGAGGCTGAGAGGAGATATGAAGCTAGGTTTCAAGAAAACTCGGAAATTAGTGGTCCAAGCATACAAAGGAGTTCAAGCATGGATTCAACCTATCAATTAGTAAATAAAGGAAAGGCAAGATTGGTAGAGCTTGATGAAAACGGACATGAAGTTGAAGACTTTTAAGAACCCATGTTAGAAGGGGGAGCTACATCAAAAGCGGAGATCAAGGCACCAAAGCAAAGAAGGTTCATTAAACCAAAAACAGAAGAAAGGAGGTCAGCAAGGGTAAAACATCTGATCTCAAGGCTTGTTTATGATAGTTATATCGATAAGCATTATGATTTCATGAATAAGGTTATCAAAGATCATGAAACTTTTACCTATGAAGAGGCCAAAGACACAAAGGAGTGGCAAGAAGCTATGGAAGAAGATTACAAAACCCTTGAAGACAACAATGCATGGAGTCTAGCTCCAAGAAAAGAAGGCATGAAGGTTATTGGCAACAAATGGTTCAATAAAGTGAAGAGAAATTCTGATGATTCAACTGCTAGGTACAAAGCAAGGCTTGTGGCAAAAGGATTTGCTCAATCCTATGGGATTGACTATGAAGAAACATTCATCCCTTTTGCAAAGATGACCACAATTACGGCAATCATTGGGGTTGCCACATCTAGGAGGTGGCCAATATATCAATTGGATGTAAATAATGCTTTTCTTAATGGTGATTTGCAGGAGACATTCTACATGACTCAACCATTAGGGTTTGAGAACCCTAAATATTCAAATTTTGTTTGTAAACTTAGAAAAGCATTGTATTGTTTAAAGCAAGCTCCTAGGGCATGGAACCAAAGGCTTCTGGAGTATCTATGTAGGTGTGGATACAAGCTAAGTGATGGAGATCCTTTCTTATACCTAAAGAAGGAAGGAGCACTAGTTGTCTATGTATGCATATATGTGGATGACTTGATTATAACAGGAATTGATGATGCCGGTATCACATGGATCATGGCAAATCTTGGAAATGAATTCAAGATTTCAGATCTTGGAGTTCTTAAATACTTTCTTGGGAGTGAAGTTATTTATGTGGAAAATGGCATTTACCTTGCTCAAAGGAAATACTTGCTAGATGTACTTTATAAGTATGGTATGAGTGGATGTAAGCCACTCACACAACCTGTGGATCCAAACACTAAGTTATGTGTAGGTGAAGGACAACCTTTTGAAGATATTTCAGCAAATAGAAGCATAATTGGAAGCCTTAATTATGCTACCATCACAAGAGTTGACTTGTCGTATGTTGTAGGAATTCTTTCTCAATTTCTAAATTCACCAACTGATGTTCATATGAATGTAGCCAAGAGAGTGCTTAAGTGCATCAATCACACAGTCAACCAAGGGTTATACTACCCTTATGGAGATGGATTACAATCTCAAGGCTTTAGTGATGTTGATTGGGCTAGTTCAAAGGAGGATAGAAGGAGCACATCTGGCTATGTCTTCATGCTAGGTCAAAGAGTCATTTCATGGATGTCCGAGAAGCAACCTACAATTGCATTATCATCTATTGAGGCTCAGTACAGAGATTTAGCACTTGCTACATGTGAGATCATGTGGCTCAAGAAGCTCTTCAAAGACTTGGATGTGGAGGTCAAAGAGTTCACTCTATTTGGATATAACATGTTAATCATTCATGTAGCAAGCAACCCTATGTTCCATGCAAGAAGCAAGCACATAGAGATCCATTATCACTTCATTAGAGATAAGGTACTAGTAAAAGAAGTGAACATCAAGTACATCAACACCAAGGATCAGTTAGCAGATATCATGACCAAGTTTATGGATGCAAGCAAGTTGGAGAAGTTCAAGATCAAACTCAACTTGAAGAAGATCAATGGAGACTAACACTTGAGCTTGAGGGGGAGTGTTAGAAATTTTAGCGATCTCAAGTGTGGGAACTCATGCTAAGTTGAAGTGCCACATCACTCACTTTTTGATAGGATATACAACCACTTTTCCACAAGTTTTCTCAGCTCTTTACTCACCTAATTGATGGAGAAAAGTCGGCATCATCTGGAGGGTATTTTTGAATTAAAATTTACAACTACCTTCTTGAGCTTTATATAAGAAAACAAATGGAGCAAAGTCGTGGCCATCCTCGTCTACCATTTGAGCACTTTTAGGCTCTCATTAGGAGTTTCTACTCCAGTTCTAAGCTAACCCCTATCTAAGCAAGACCCTTGCTTGCTAGAATTTTCTCATATGAAGTGATCTTTGATCACCCATATCTCTTTCTGTAGTAGTCTGATTCATCTGCAAGATTGCTTATTTTGTTCCTATGATTATAAGCTTTCGTTTGGATATAATCTTAGTATCAAGTGTTCATTATCATTGATTATATTGATCTTGAAAGCTCTTTGGTTTGATCTCTACACATTTCCAAGCATATGTGTGTTGGAAGGTACACATAGGTGCAAGCTACCTATTTGGACAATTTTTGGTCTATCTTGTGAAGGGAGATTGATACCTCTAACACTATCCAGATTGAGTGATCTTTGGGTTGTTGTCTATTTGTATTGTGCAAAATTTCATAGGTTCAGCTTTCAGATCCAGAGAGCAATTCAATTTCTAGTGGATTGTGGATATAAACCATCATTAAAATCCCATGGAAGTTAATGTAAAGCTAAGCTCCATTGATGGAGAATCATTATAGTCTTTAATTTTGTATTGATACATTGTAAGCTCTTTCAATTATGCGACAATAACTAGGTCCAACATAGCATATCGAGTTGGAGTGTTATCATAGTTTGTGCATAGTCCAAGGACTACACACTTGAAAGATGCAAGAAGAATGTTACTTATCTCAAGGCCACTATAAATGAAGCATTTTCTACTCATTTGATGATGATATGAATGTAAAAGCTTACTCCGATGCCGATTGGGTTGGTTTGAATGAAAATAGGAGTAAAAGTGGTTACCTAGTCATGCTAGGTAGCAAGATCATCCCATGATTTCAAAGAAGCAAACCACAGTGGCATTATCTTCCACCGAGGCCAAGTATAGAGCTTTGGCTCAAGTCACATGTGAGCTAGTGCAGATTAAGAAGTTATTTATGGAGCTTAATTTGCAAGTGGACACATATCCAATCTTTTGTAACAATATGAGGAGCATTCATCTAGCATCGAACCCTGTTTAACATGCAAGAACCAAGCATATTGAAGTGCACTATCAGTTCATAAGGGAAAAGGTGATATCCAAGGAAGTTTCAGTACATCATATTGGTACCAAGGACCAAGTTTCTGATATGTTCACAAAGGCTTTGGATGAAATGAAGATTCCAAATTTCAAGCAACGCATCAATATGAAGGAGCTCGGATGAAGATCAAGAATTGATGCTTGAGGGGGAGTGTTAAAAGTCAAGCTTCAAGCTAAAAATTCGTGGAAAATCAATGATGGACATGTGGAGCAATCTAAGGAAGTGCAAATCCACGGGATTCCATGAAGAAAAGTCACTCAACCACTCCCCAAGTCATCTCAACTAAGTCCTCCATTTTGGGAGGCTGATTTGGAAAGGTAGTTCCTAGATTTTAGGGGCACATTTCTCACCTTTAAAAGGAGAGCACATATCCTGACTTCTTTTGGGCCATCTTCTTGGATTTTTAGCTCATATAAAGTGATCACTTAGTGCTGGAGTTGTAATGAGCAAGCCCCTTGCTTAAGATAGCCCCTTGCTTGCTTGTTTGTTTTCTTTGAGTAGGCATATCTATGTGTACGCAAGCAATGTTGCAACTCTCTACCCTTGAGCTGTTAGCATTGGTTCTCCCTTTATGTATCCATTGGATGTAATTCTTGTCTTCTTGGATAGTTATTGAGTCTTTGTTATGCTCACCAATTCTCTACAACATTCTCTGAGTAGTCTAGGAGAAACATTCATTTTAGTGAAGTTCGATGATTGATATTGCTCTATGTGTAGGCTCTATTGGAACTATTTTGTTTTTTCTTTTAAGGCTGGTCCTTCTTCTCTATTTATCCATTTTCTATGCTTTTGGTGTCATTAGATAATTATTATAGTGCTCTAAAGTTAACCCAATTTTGAGATTCAATCTCTATTTAATCTTTGAGACAAGCTTGCTCGAGTCAAGTGGGGTCTCTATTTGACTAGCAACTGTGAGCATTCAACGAGCTCATTTTGTGGAAATTTTTGCTCTTTGTATAAGCATGCATTTGGAGTAAAATTTGTTTTTTGCAAAGGTCTTCGTGTCTACTACAAGCCCACAAAATCTCAGTAGAGTTCTTAGCATATGCTCTAAGAAAGAGCATTTTTGGTGTGCAGAGGTCAAAGAAGGGTACCTATGGAGGTCATTCATATACATATACATACACATACACATATTGTTGCTCTAGCACAATGGTGAGAACCACGTTAAGAAGCTTCACCTCCTTAATGTCAATCCGAGGGAGAGGTAGGAGTGATATGAAGATCGTGAACGTGAGATGATGTGAGAGTGAAGGTGAGAAGCACAAAGATGCACACACACATACACACACACAATGAAGAGACAAGCAAGACACAATGGAAGGTGGGAAACTAACTCTATTGCTCAAGAACACTTTTACAAGCTCAAGAATAACTCTACTCTCAAACAAGCTATAATGAACCGGCCTCAAAAATGAGCTCTCTAGCTCTTTTTATAGTTTCTAGACTAGTTTTGACCGGTTTCACATCTAGTGACCGGCCTAGTTAAAAATTAGGTCCTAGAGGCTATTTGGGAGGGTAAACGATGTCTAAAAATAACGAAATTTGGTACGAGTATTCTACCTAAGCTCCTCAAGCTCGAGGACTCCTCGGCTTGCACAAAATGGAGCTATGGATTACAAAAATGGGGTTTTGTCTATATTACATATGTTACAAGAGTGATGAAAATCACTGTTGGATGTTTGAAGAAGTAATAAAAATATAATTGTTTTGAAAAAATGGTCTGACTGGCTCCCTGCTTCGTCTTCACATGCTTCCGTGGCGTCTGTGCCTCTGACTGCTTCCAACACCCCCCTCCCTCTCGCTTCTGTCGTCCCTGACAGAACCTTGTTGTGAGGTCTGCCGGATGTAATTCTGTAGGAGGTCTTGAGCGAGGGTGTGCTCTGATACACGAATACCTCGGGCTAGATCAGCCTCGAGTTTCTCCCAGTCGATAGGTTGCGGCTCGTCTGGTGGTGGGAGCTGATAGTGTGTGGAGTACACCATTCGTTCACAGGCGAATAATTGCAATAAGTGTGTCGGCCTGCTTATGAATACTTCGGAATGGTACTCCCAAAAACCGGTGGTGAACATTTCTTCGAATGTTTGCTTGTAACATGCCGGTAGATATTTGAGCCTGCAGTGCCAGGCGTAACACACCCGTAGCGATGGCGTTGTGCTCATATCATAGACTAAATCCAAGTTGCCATGCTCAAAGCCCGGGGTGTTGACATGGGGAGCCTTGATGCGCCGGAAGACTTTAAAGACCATCTGCATCATGTCAAAGATTTTGACAGTCATTTGCGCGGCTATATCATCCATAGGTTTCAATCGAGGGAGCCAGTGGCGGATCGTCGCCATCATGTAGCCTACTGTGGGTAACGCGACTGGTGGCTTGAGGTAGGGATAGTTCAACCAGTCTTGGCACTGCTTATTGTTCTGTAGCTTTATAGCGAAGGCAGTCCAAGAGCGGCGTCGTGGTACTGGTCCCCAGCACGGATTAAATTTTAAGTGAAGCGGCGCTTTTACCCACGTGCTCATCATCTCTGGATAATTTTGCAGTAAATCTTTGCGCCAGTCTGGTTGAAGGATTTCACCTCTCTGCGCCCTTGGTGGCAAGTCCTCTGGCTCGAATTGAGTGGCATGCGTTGGTTTCATGCCGGTTTCTTTCTCGATGGTTAACTGATATTCTGCCATTAACATGAAGTATGGTTTATACTGAAGCTCATGCCCGGATATGTATCGTCGCGGGGCCATTTGAGCAAAGAATGGTGATTGTAAAATTTTTTCTTCAATTATGGCCATGGCATGTAGCTGTGCCTCTACTCTGGCCGAGTGTGTCGTTCCGAGTTCTTCTACTGTCTTCATCCACGCGGGGGTAGGTAATTCGTAGGTCATCTGGCCTTCGGCCGTGACACGTCCGCCTGGGATGGGTATCGGTTCATACGCCTCTTCGAAGGTCTCCTCCACCGGGATAGTGACGGTTTCTTCCTCGGCTGGTAGCTCAGGTGGGGAGTCTGGCCTTGGTGGTGCTTCATAGATGGCGATTCGAGATTCAAGATTCACTACCTGGGCCCGGAGTGCGTTGAGTTCCTCTAACATTTCAGGGGTAGGGTCCACAGGTGCTGGTAATTCTGCTGCTACTTGTTCTTGTTGTGTTGCTGGTTCTCTGAGCTGTAGCAGTTTGTGATCTTCCTTTAACTTTTGATGTTCCTCGTTCATACGGTCATAGTCCTCGAGCAATCTAACATGGTCGTCTAGCAACATCCGCATCGACTCAGATGGGATTGCCTTGAATCTGCTCGGACTTAGTGGCTGTTCTGGATGATCTAAAGCCGCCTCCAAGTTTTCTCTGTTCTGCTCTTGGAGTCTCTGGTTCTCTTCTTTTGCTGCGGCTAAGTGTCTTCTCAATAAGCCCATATTTCTAGTAAGCGTTGCATTGCGGACAGTCTGGGCTCTAAGTAGGTTATCTAAATCCGCGGTGGCCTCTTTGCTTTTTTCCTCACTTTCTATTTCTAACTTGTGATAAGCCTCTCGTAACTCTTGGTACCGGCTGTTCAGTGAGGCGTTCTCAATTGACAACAAATTAAGCTGCGTTTGTAAGTCGTTCGTCGTTTTCTGCAGCTGTTGATAGTTAGTGCCGAGTGATGCAAACTCTTCGCGGACTTGCGTCATGCATGCGAACATGTGTTGAAATGCGGTGTCTATGGTGGGCGATAGTATGAGTGAAGTGCTAAATGAGGATGCAGTGATAGTAGATGCAGTGGGAATGGGGAGCGGGGTTGGGACTGTGGATGCAGTGGTGATTGTGGAAAATTGTGAAGTGCCTAAATATGAGGGTGCTGTGAGTGGAGTGGGTGGTGGTGAGGTGGGTGGTGATATGTCCATGCCATTGGACGTGTTTAATGTTGTGACTGTGAAAAGTGGTGTGATTGTGGGTGGTTGCGTAGGTGTGAATACGGGATTTACAAACGTAGAGTAGTTTACAGGGGGGATGGTAGGAGCGGCTTGGTGAAACGGGGAAATAGGCGTTATGGTAGGTTGGGGAGGTGAGACTGGTGAGAAGGTTAGTGGGGTTAGGAAGGGGAATGGGGGTCTTAGAGGTGGGGGAAACGCTGGGAAGGATGAAGGGGTGAAGGGGTTAACATACGGATGCAGAGGGTTGGGTGTGGGCCTGGTGGTATGAATGGGTAAGGAAGAGGTTGGGGCTATATTGCTTTGTACAGGTGTGGATGTGGGGAAAGCAGGTGGGTGTACGGGTGATACAGGATGGGTTGGTGAAGGATGAGGTGAAAGAGGGGTCGAAGGGGTGGAGGTTATTTCGAGGATTGTAGTGGTATGAACAATGGTGGTACGGGGTGGCGAATCTACAAGAATGGTTTCTGCGGTTACTGAACGTTCGGGGGCGAGGCGTGCCTCCCTGGCTTGTGCTGAAGATTGGGCTCCTGTTGGTACACGAATATACTCCCCGGGTTTTGAGAGTAGTCGCACTCGGCGGGGATCGAACTGTGGTAGTTGCTTTCTTTGTAAAAATCTGAGTGCTTCATGGGAGCCTACTGATTGGACTAACTCTCGGAACCCTCTGATATAGGCGTCTTCGAATCCTCCTGAGATGAGTTCCTGTTCAATTAATGCCTGGCTCTCCTCTTCAGTTAACTTCTTTCGTGCCCAGACTTTCTCCATGGTACGATATAATTTCTTGATGGCCAATGTGTACGCTGCGGCTTCGAAAGTTTCATCTTCATATGTGCTGGTGTCGCCGTGGGTGTCAGTCTGTTGGCCTTGGCCCTCTGTCTGTTCCTCTTGTGAGCCCTGGCTGGCCTCATCGTCGCCTTGATCGTCGTCTGTTTCAGTTCTTTCTTCTTCAGAGCCCGACACAGCTTGTCCCTGTGGCAAGTCTCGCGGCGTAGTGGGGTAGCTGGGGCGCTCATATTCCTGGGAGAACAGTGGTGCTTCTGAATACTGAAACTCGTTTGAGAATGCATCAGGCATCTCAAAATCAAATGTCGTGTTTATGGGGTCGGTCTCCATATGTGGTATCGGGAAAGAAAACGCTTCCGCACCAATGGTGGTGGGAGCTTCTGCGGTTGTGGTGGCGGGTTCTGAGGTGGTAGCTGCCTGAGGTGCAGCGGTACTCGTGGTGGCCTCCATAATTACTGGTCTGGACAACCGTATGCGAATAGGTTGTATAGTGGGCTCAGCTTCTGTCTGTGGTCGCTCGGGAGAGGGTTGTGGTGACGGCGACTCTGGCACTTGGAGGCAAGGGATGGTGCCTCGCATGCGCTTACCAGCCCGTGTCCTACTGGGCTTCCTAGCTTTCTTCGCTGTGCTCTTGAATGCCTTCAATTCCTCTCCTGTTAATGCACGCTCGATGGGCAAGTCATAAGCCAAACACATATACACAATTCTTGTGAGGGCACAACATCCGTTAAGCACTTTTTTACGCTCCCATCTGTGCTGTGCCAGGTACATCTGATCTATGATCCAGCTTGCCAGATCAACTGTTTGAGGTCCCGTACATGCCAAATATAATCCAAACCATATTCTTTTGTGTGGCATGGTAAATCTGTCCTGAGCTGGAAAGGCAAAATGTTGCATGCATATTCTTAGTGGCTTTGACAACTCAGGTGTGATGGCCGAAATCTCTTCCCACTTCGTGACATCCCCACGTTTCATCGGTTCTGGAATCAATCTCTCTCGGTCTGTGGGAGTGTGGGTTCCATGAATCTTGATGGCTGCTCTGATTAGGTCCTTAGAGAGATAAAATCTCTTGTAAGGTGGATCATCCACTAGGGTAGGCAAGATGAAGGTTCCTGGGATGTCCTTATTCTCTGATGCCAGTAAGGTAGTGATCAAGTAATAGCACCTATAAAAATCTGGTTTGGGTAGAGGATCACTGAAATATTCTGTGAAACCGGCTCTAGCCCAAACATGAGTTAAATCTTGGGTGTTTTGTAGGGCTTCGAATTCTCTGGAAAAAAACTGGTACTTTCCCCACGTGCGGTCATCAAAAGTCAGAGAGGATTCAAATATAAAGTCGGCGTCCGCGAGGGGTCCTGCCAGGCCCTGAAACCAATGAGAGTTCCTGTGTATCTTTTCGGTGTAGCCCATAGGGGGGTTATCGATAGGCATGGGTCCTGGAAATCCCTGAAATTCCGGCGGTGGAGCAGTAGGGTGGGACTCTGCTCGTAGCACGTTGAGTGGTACTGCTGCTACACTGGGGCCTACTCCTGATGTTCCTTCGTCAGTTTGCATGGTAGCTGGTGCGCTAGTGAGAAAGATCTGCTACAAAAGATTAACACATTAGCATGGAAATTAATCATGATCCCATTAAAGTGAGACCGCAATCCCTTTCCATAACTGATGCGTAACCCGTGTAGCCAAGTGTTGTGATGTGATGGATGCAATGTTTCTTGCAGCACTAGTGCAGGTCTCTAGACACCTATACGTTTCAGATCATGCATACATTTCTTGATGAGATGAGATTACGAGTGGTGTGTGATGATGGTGTGTGAATTTATACAAGGTTTAAAGGTTAGTACTTGAGTACAAGGTTGTATGTTAGTCGGGGGGTAGTTAGACAATGGGTTAGGGGAAGACGGTTGGACACGTTTCGGTATCCATTTCCTAAAGATCTTGGAGTGGGTGGTGGGTTTCTGCTGAGGGGTAAAAGGTGGTATCGGGTGTGGTGGTGTCAAGGGATGAAAAGGTTTGTAAGGATTCTGTATTACATGGCATATGGGTTGAGCTATGATACATGGTTTGGGTACCCAAATCTGCGTGGGTGTGGGTCTATGGGTAAGGTACTTCTTGGCGATCCACATTTGTCGGATGTTTGGACCTGTAGAAGGAGGTCGAGGGGATGGTGGATATCGATTCTGTTTCTGTTCGGCCTTTTGCTTGTTGATCTCTGCTTGGTTGGAGATCTTCGGTGCTTTTTGTCCTTTTGGCACCCATATTTGTCTGGTGCCGCGTCCTTTGGGTGGCCTAAACTGCTTTCCTTGTTGTTTCCTCTGATACTGCCGTCGGTCTGGTTTCCTTCGTCGTGGTTGACTCTGTCGTCGTTGGGGGTGAGAGGTCGGATGGACACTCTGCTTTGGAAAAGAAGGGAGTTCCAACACTTGCGTGACCTGCCCATCAGGAAGTGATGCCTTTTGTAACTTTAATCTAGGCCAGTCCGCAACAAGCTTGGAAGGATGAGCACCGTAGGGTGTCGTGCTCATTTGGCCGCTGATGCAACCCACCTGACCTCTGATTGTGCCCTTCTGCCCTTGCTGTTGGGTAACTGTCTCTTCTAGTTTGCAGGAAGTCCCAGGGAAGATCTCCTGTCGTCCTTCTGACTGACAACTGTCTATAGCCAAGCCCGAGTGGGTTGGTGTAGACGTAACGTGACTGGTCTGATTAAAGATCTTCCGGTCTTCCGTCGCATGCGTTTCATAGGGTCTAGGGTCACAACCGTCAAGCGGAGTGCGGTTAGGGAAGTCAAGCGGTATCACTCGCTTCTGCTCTAAGGTTCCAATCTGTAAGGAGCCTTGTCTAAGATTTAGGTCCACTGAGTGATCGTATAGCCAATCTTGGCCAAGGATTAGGGGTTCTATCAGGTCGTCATCATGGCACACTAGTAATTTCGCTGTCATCGTCAAATCCTTAATGAGGATAGGAAGGTCCACCTCACCCATGCAAGGGGTTTCCATGCCTCCTAGGCCTATGAGGTATGCCTCAATTGGCCGCATTTCTATTCCTGAATCCTTATAGTGGGACCACCTAATCGCACTAGTCGCAGCACCTGAGTCAATCAAAGCCCTGAGTTCTTGGCTATGGTTACCGTGCTCTAGCCTAACTGTAAGGAATGGTCTCCTGTCCACTATGCTAGGATGAGTGGTTGACTTTACTTGACACATGGCCATGGGATATCTGGGTGATGTTTCCAGATGGTTATAATGTTCTCTCCCTAGTCCTTGTCTTCTTAGCTTCATGCGCTTAATGCGTTCTATGGCTTCTGCCTGAGCTTCTGCTCGTATTCTATTTTCTTCCTCCTTACGCTTCTTTGCCAACGTGAGTCGTCTAAGCATATCCTCAGTAAGAGGTTCTTGATATAACTTGACTCTACAGCCACTAATGTAATTAGGCATTATATCTCCTTCTAAGGTGGCTAACTGTACTGCTCCGCTCGTCGAGAGTCTGTTAATGATCATAGGTCCATAACCTCGCTTTTCTAACTTCCTTGCATGCTGTTTCAGTGTATACACTAGAACTAAATCTCCTTCTTTTAGGCCTTTATCTTTCACATGTGCATCAAAATATGCTTTCTGTCGCTTCTTCGCTGCGTATATTCCTGCTGCTGCCCTCAGCCTTGTTTCTCCTAATCGTTCCAAGTCCATTATTCTCGCTGATAATTCATGGCCGGTCCACTCATGTTCTTGTGCAACCTTAAGGGTCGGTATCAAGAAGTCCAAGGGAAGCACTGCATTCTGACCAAAAACCATCTGAAAGGGAGTTGCATTGAGTACGGTCTTGTAGGCCACTCGATATGCCCAAACAGCGTGGTGTAGCTGTTTGTCCCAATCTGAACGTTTGTTGTTCACGAGTTTCGTCAGTACGGTACATAATATCTTGTTAGTGCTTTCAGCCTGACCATTGGCCTGAGGATGATATGGTGCAGATTTCTTGTGAATCACCATAAAATCCTGTAACAAATATTCGATGACTTGGTTTAGAAAGTGAGTGCCTCGATCGCTCACTAACTCTATAGGCAATCCATATCTTGTAAAGACATTTTCAAATAAGAATTTTGCAGTCGTGTGAGCATCATTCTTTTTTGTAGCCTTTGCCTCTACCCATTTGGTTAAATAATCTGTGGCAACAATAATGTATTCCGCATGTGTACCTTTTGCAGGGGGGTTAATGGGTCCTACAAAGTCTATACCCCACTTAGAAAATGCACGTCCGCCCATCATGGGTTTCAATGGCATTTCATCCCTGCGAGTAGGAAACTGAGTTCTTTGGCACACATCACATCTCTTTACATAGGTATGTGCATCCATGTGAAGAGTGGGCCACCATAATCCTGCAAAGAGGATGGCTTTGATTATCCTATCTGGTCCAAAATGACCTCCTGCAACACCTTGGTGTGCAGTCTCTAGTATTCTCAGATAATCGCTCTCATGAACACATTGTCTTAGATATCCATCTCGTCCTCTTTTGTATAGATTATCGCCAATAAGTGAATAGTCTTGAGCTTCCTGCTCTAGACTGCGTTGTCGAGCTAAGGTCATTCCTTGAGGGAATGTGTTCGTCCTCAAGTAGGTCACTAATGGTTCACTCCAGTCTGGTGTGAGAGACACATGATATAATGTCGCATGCTCTACCGGTGGTATTTCACAACACACCTGACACTCTTGACACAACTTGTAGACGTCTGCTTCCATCGTAGGCCAATATACTCCTAATCTATGCAGAGTCTGTAGTGTTCTATGTTTTGAATGATGTTGCTTTAGTGCACCTAAGTGTGCTAATTGCAACCAATTCGCATGTTCTGATTCATCTACACAACAAGCCAGAATCTTTTGATTATCTTGTTTATATATGCTTCCTGCCATTATTTGATATCTCTGAGATTTGGTAATCTCTCCTTCTTTGATCTTTATCCTAGGATTCTTGGGTCCGTATGTCAGAATAGGGACTAACGGCTTAGCCCATTCTGGTGCTATCTCCAGGTTAAACAAGTATGCATCTGGTAGATCATCAGCTACTCCTTGAGGGGCTTCTCCCGAGGTTAATCTTGAGAGGTGGTCAGCTCTAAGATGCGTCTTTCCTTTCCTAACTACCACTTCAAAATCATACTCCATGAGTAATAAAAACCAGCGTATCAATCGTCCTGTGTTACATGGTTTGTTGACTAAATATAATAGGGCTTGATGATCTGTAAAGAACTTGAATTTGTTGGCCAACAAGTAGTGCCTAAACTTCTTTACAGCGTAGATCATCCCTAATCCTTCTCGTTCCGTCGTGGTGTAATTTCTTTCTGCTGCGTTCAGTTGTCTGCTAGCGTAAGCTATGGGGAGATCAATGTTACCTTCATTCGTGGGTTGTGCTAACACACATCCTATGGCGTAATTGGATGCATCCACATGTACATGAAATGGCTTACTCCAATCTGGAGTGGTTAATATAGGTGCTGAACACAAACGTCGTTTAAGTTCATTGAATGAATTTTCACATTCATCTGTCCATTCGAAGTTGGTCAAAAGAGAGTACAAAGGCTTGGCTATGATTGCATACATGTGTATGAATCTCCTATAATAGCCGCAATGGCCCATAAATGCCTGTACCTCTTTCACATTAGTTGGTCTAGGTAATTCCGCAATTACCTTCACCTTTTCCTCGTCCGTAGAGATTCCATTTTTTGACACAATGTGTCCTAGAATTTTGCCTTGTCTGACCATGAAAACGCATTTTTCTGGGTTCAAACAAACCTGATATTCTCGACATTTGTCAAATATTTGTCTCAACTCTGGGATATGTGTCTGTCTTACATTTGAGTGCGCACATAGGTCATCGACATAAACTTCCAAGCTCTTGCGTAAAAATTCCTTAAAAACATGACACATGAGTCGCTGGAAAGTGGCGGGTGCATTTGTCAAGCCGAATGGCATCACACGAAATGCAAATATGCCCCATTCTGTGGCAAAAGCCGTCTTGTGTTGGTCTTCTGGAGCAATGGCTACTTGGTTATAGCCTGAGAATCCATCAAGAAAGCTGTAAACTTCCTTGCCCGCGACTCTTTCCAATAGGTGTTCCGTGATAGGAAGAGGATAGCTATCTCTAATCGTGGCGGCATTAACTTTTTTAAGGTTAATACACACACGCAATTTTCCATTCTTCTTGGGCACAACCACAATGGGGGATACCCATTCGGTATGCTCAATTTCGTAAATGAATCCTGCTTCTATCAACCGATCTATCTCCTCTTTAATCTTCGCAGCGTAATTATCATTGTACGTGTAAGGTTTCTGTTTTGTCGGTTTCGCATCTGGAGTCATAGGGATTCTATGAGAACATATATCTGGGTCTACTCCTTTCAAATCTTTGTAACTCCAAGCAAAAACATCTCTATATTCGCGCAATAGGGCAACTAACTCTTCTTCTTCTTCAGTCGTCAAATCATGCCCTATGTATGTACATTTTTCTTCTTCTCCTTCTATGGCAACTATTATTTTCTTGGTTTTCTCTCGGTTATCATATACTTGTCCGTCATTCTCTTTTCTATTAGGCATTCGTACCATGATTCTTCTATCGTCGATTTCGTATTTCTTGAAATTCTCGGGTACTTCAAATAAAGATTCTTCCTTTTCCGACATGGTTTCTTTCTTCTTTCTCTTCTTGCCTTCACTCTTAGTAGTCACTTGAGTGGCTAACCTTACCTCGTTCGTAATTTCCTCGTGACTCTGAGTGTGAGTCCCTACTTCGTAGAAATATTCTTCCTCTGATGCAAAGGGTGAGTCCATGATAATTGATTCTAAATCAAAATCGCTTGCGTCCTCAAATGCATCAGTGTTTGGTTCGCACTCTTCTAAAATTGCATCGCACATGATTGGCTCTATCGTGAAAACTGAAATGTCATAGCCATCCTCGTCACAGTGGGGTGTCCATTGTTCTTCATTGATGGCTACATCCATGGTTGCTAGTATTTCCGCCCAACCATGGGGTTCAAACTCCTCGTCTGGGAATACTACAGGTGCATAGGCCGGATCTTGAAGGGTTCGTGGATGTTGTTCTGCACCTAAGGTCCTTGCTTCTAAACGTTCTTCCTCTTGTTTGGCTACTTTACACATCCATAAATGGGTATCCTCATGCAACCAAGAAGGATCTGATTCTACTGAGTGTACGGATTCCGTCTCTACTGGTGTCTTATGGATGGTATTCCATTGTATTGGGGGTACATCTCTATGTGAATAGTCTCTAAGGTTGACTTTGGTAGTCACTCCTAAATGTTGCAAGTACAAAGAATTAGTTCCCCAATCTTGTACAATTTGCAACTGACGCATGAATGGTCGTCCCAATATCATTTCATACGCATGATTTTTAGCAAAGTCACAAATGGCGAAAGTATGCTCAAATTCTACACCGCAAGTGGTGAGAGATATGCCTTCTAGTAAGCCTAATGGTTTTTCTATGTGTCCATCGGCCATTTGTAGCTTCATCCTGGTGGGTCTGAGTGCTGGCTTACCCCAACGTTTCCATAAGGCGGTAGTAGCGATAGCTACTCCGGCTCCTGAATCTAAGATGGCTTTCGTGGTGTAGCCCTGATGGGTTATTGGAAGATATGTGTTACCTTCCTCTCCTTCGCTTACGTCTCCAATCTTTTCCACGGGTATCTCTGGTACCTTCTTCTGTGATCCTATCTGAGAGGGTGTGGTAGCTAGCTCAGGGAATTGATTTGCTACGTGCTTCCACAATTCTGGTTTTACCTTTAACAGTTCCTTCAGAGTGAGATTACATTGTACTTTGGTATTCTTGATCACTTCCGTATTTCTAGGGATCACTGATTCTTCATTCCTCACTATTATCGTGGGTGCTCTCATACTAATAGACTTTGCTTCCCAAGGCCCTGTGAACTGAGGTAATTCTTGTAGAGAATTAGACTCAAATCCTGTGGGTTCACTCAGTTGTTCCACCTCTACATCATCATATATAGAGGGGATGTCTTGGGGAAATTGTTCCTGCAAATCGTCTATTTCTTGAATAGGAGGATGAGTTCCTTGTTCTTTTCTCCATTTCTCTTCTTGGATTTCTCTCAAAAATTCATGTGAGTACCTATGTATGGAAGATAGGTTATCTTGACTCTCTGCATTGGGTACTTGAGACAGGGATGGTGGATTCCTTTCCTGTGTCTCTGGAGCAGTAGGGTTCCTAGACTGATCCTTTTTCTCTTTGCTTTCAATCAAGTGTTCTAGCCTCTCCATTAGTCCTTGAAAGTGTAGTTCCGGTTTTGCCATGTTATTCCAGTTAAGATATCTAGAGGCTTCGAACAAGGCTTGTGCTAACTCTACCATCTTCATGCAAAGTTTAGTTCTCTCAATTTCTAGATCAGCTCGAGGGTAGTTTTTACTCATTTCCGTGACTTGAGGTCCCTCTTTTATTCTAGCCTGATATGCACGAAACATCATGTCTAGATCTTCCGGTATGGGTTCCGCTAAGACTGATCCTGATTTCTGAGCTGGGATTTCTTGGTTTGATTCTTGTGCAGCCAATTCTTGTATTTTGGCTCTAGATTCTCTTAGACTTCCTTCCAACTCACTTATCTTTTTACTCCATTTTCTCTTTATTCTTTCTCTGGAATCTTTCCAAGATTTCGTCTTCTTACTACTCGATTCCGCAACTTCACTAATTTCGGCTATTTTCTCATGATTATGCTGCTGGTTTTGTAAAAGTGCCTGGGCTCTAGTTATAGCTTGGATAGGCACGTATGTAGGGTTGGATCCATCTGCGTTATTCACAATACCTATCACGTTGATTGGTGTCACATTTGAAGTGTTAGCTGGGTTCTTAGGACAATCTTTGATTATGTGTTCTTTGCCACAATCGGCGCAAAAACCTTGGATGCTATAGTACTGCGATTGCCTTGCTATTGGGGGATGTGGACAATCCTTAATGAAATGATCTCCTTGGCACCTAAAGCATGGTCCTCTAGGGCCCTGTGGTCTCTGTTGTCTCAATTGGGGCCGTGGGTTTGGGTTTGCGTACATCACATTAGCATACTCTGGCTCCCAACTAGGTTCCATTGGAGGACTATCATAATGATATGTCTCCACATGTTCTGGTGACTCCGTGTAATAAGCGGGTGGACTAGTTACATGAGTAGAGTCAAAACTGTTTGAGTTCGGGTCACTTTCGGTGATCAGGGGTGAAGAAGGCACTAAGGCCCTACTTAGGTTCTCTTCTGCAGCCGCATATTTGACTGAGATGACATTCGCTGGTGGGGGTGGCTGTTGAGCTAAGACGGGTTGAGGTCTTTGTTGAGCCTGGTATGGGTAGTTCTGAGGAGGCCTATAGTAATAAGGCTGAGCATTGTATTGGCCTTGATACCTACCGGGCTGCTGGTATGTTTGTGGGTAGTTCTGTCTCACGGTTTGTTTGTTGTACGGGCAGTCCTGAGCTGTATGATTTGTGTATCTTCTCTCAATTGTGCAATATTGGCCGCTAGGGTTGGCGTGAGGTTGAGGTGCATTGGGGCACATGTTTGCCAAATGATTCCCACCACAAGTGTAACAACGTACGTTCATCGGTAGCTTGGGCACCTGTTTACTAGAAACTCCTAGTTTTTGGGCCACTTTTTCTGCTAGGTCTTCTATCGAATTAGACAATTTTGTGGATGCTAGAGAAGAACAATCTGAGTCTTTATAGACCTTTGAGAGTTCTAACTCATCTCCTAGGTTGTCCTCGATGTCTATACATATTCTTACACACTCCTCTAGCGTTCTGGGTTCTTTTAGGTACACATAAGAGCGTAGTTTCGCGCTCAACAAACCATCTAGGAACAGTGATACTTGTTTGGCTTGTGAGGGTAGCTCTTGCATTGGACATCGCTCAACGTATTGTCTGAATCTACGACCTGCCAGTCTTACTGTTTCCTGAGGGGTTTGCTTAAAACTATGAATCAACGAAGACGTATCATGTCTAACCCCACTTTTAGAGAATTCTGTGATGAATGACTCTAAAAAGTGATGGATGTCTCTAAATTGCCTTTGTTGCAGTGGTTGGAACCAAGTTAAAGCTGTATTCTTTAACGTTAGTCCAAATGCATTGTACTGCGTGAACATGTCTTCCACTTGTTCTGCTCTTAGTACTTGCTTGAATTCTGCGACATGGTCATAGGGATCTCCTGTCCCATCAAAGTAATTCTTCATTGATTTTACTAACTGCGTGGGTCTCAATACTCTTGCGTGTTCACGTGGTCTAGGTAGAGGAAAATCATCTCTACCACCTGGTATTCCATGTTCTCTTTGTCTATCCGTCCTATTAGTGTTCGTGGTTGTTCTATCTCTCCCTATGGGGTGAATGAAGCTTACTTCCGGTCTCTCGTACTTTCCTTCTCTTTGATTTCCATGGGCTGAGGATGTTCCTGCCCCTTGTTGATTTGCATTCATGTTTGTTTGGGATGGAGGGAATATCAATTCACCTCTCCAAGTGTAGGTGTTTTTAGCGCGTTCAGGCACCACAAAGACTCTTTCTGAAGTCTCATCCAGGTATACCACCTTTCCAGGTGTATCTGGGTCCTTGAATTCATAGATTGTAATGATGCCTATCTCACCAGGGTTTTCCTTTCTGTACCTCCAAAAGGCTTCGTCTGTCTCTTTATTTACGAACAACTCTGTGCTCCTGTTATCTTGAGGGATCCACTCTGGGATGATTACTCTTGTTAATACGGATTTCCCTCTCGGTGTTCTAGGTTCTTCTAACGGTTCTTTTCCTTGAAATTTCCCTTCTGTCTCTAATTGGATTGTGCCAAACTCATTAGTATCGTTTGGTTGCGTACTTAGGATGTACATGGTTCCTTCTTTGTCTATGTAAGCGTCTCTCTCAAATTTCACCACTGGTCTTTCCAATCCAAAGGGTTGATCAGGGTTGTGCAGTTGCACCACTTGCCTCTGCAAACCATCCTCATAGATGCGAGCACCTAATCGGTTGGTTCGGAGAAACTCTAACTGTGTTCTATAGGGTCCTTCAGGTTTTTCTAAGTATGCTACATTAGACCCTCCTACTGGTCTGTCTGTGCTAAATGCCATTTCCGATTCACTTGATTCTGAGCTCAACTCGCAGGGATAACTACTGTTCAATTGCTGAGCCCAAGATCGTGCGGTGGTTCTTACACTGGCCTCTGATGATCTAAGGCTTCTTCTGTCCGACTTACCTATATGTTTGCCCGATCTAAGGTTCATTAATTTTCTTCCTTGCACGCTCAATTACACACTTAGATCGTCAATGGTTCTTTGTGATTAATTCTTGGTTCCTTTTAATTTTTCTTTGGATTCTTGTCTTAATTTATGCGTCAGGAATTCGACTTTCGTGATGATTTTAAGTTTTCGTTCCGTCAGACTTATGTTCTTTTCTTTAGGTTTTCGCGTCACACACACCTTTACTTTAAGTCTTAGACTTGAAATAATTAAGTATCTTAAACTTGAGGCGTTCCTATCGACTTAAAGCCACAATGCTAACGTTTAGCCTAGGCTAAGAATTGACTGAGGGGGTTGAGTAATCTTCCAACCTCGAGTCGGCTTTTCTGGTTGCTCTGATGCCCTGTTGCCCAAGAAGCCGTGCTTCCCAAGCTCTACTGTCTTCACTGCCTTGCTCGCTTGCCTTTGATTGCCCTTGCTAGACCTGGAAAAATTCCAATATTAGACCAATTCACAAGTTGATCACACACTTGAGTATATTCACCGTTTAAGTCCCTTCTCTTTTTGCCCAACTTTTTAATACTTGCCCCCTGACTTCCTAGTCCCAAACTAGGTGAACCTCAAATTAGCCTATCCAAAAATAGACGTATAAGTTATGAACAAAACAGTTGAGGTCACGTAGTACTCGCCACGAGTTTTCTAACGAGCTATTAAGCTCAAAAAACGGACTTCGGATGAGAAAGTTACACGCGTTCAGGCCCTGGGGGGTAAAAATTGACAATCCAATTTTCCCTCAAATATGAGCTAAGGGGTCTCCTATGAGTCTAATGGTCCAAAAATTTTCCAAAAATACCCTCAAATTTGGTCAAAAATTGAAGTCCAAAATTTGCGATGGGGGTGGGCAATCGCGATGGTCTGGGACCGTCGCGATGGTCCGAGCGAACCGTCGCGATGGCGTGGGATTTGGACAATCGCGATGGCCCGAAAAGGCGAACCGTCGCGATGGCTCGAAGTGAACGATCGCGATGGCGTGAGGTCGAACCGTCGCGATGGTCCAAAAATTGAACCGTCGCGATGGCGTGATCGGGCGGACAATCGCGATGGCACGATCAACGGTCAACGGTGGACAATCGCGATGGTCCGAAGTGAACCGTCGCGATGGTCCGCGATGCGATGGCTTGAGCCAATCGCGATGGTCCGATTTTGGGCTGTCGCGATGGTCCGAGCGAACCGTCGCGATGGTTCAACGTGACACGTGGCACTGTCGTGGCGATGGCATAAGCCAATCGCGATGGTCCGGGGTCAAATGAACCGTCGCGATGGTCCAAGTGGACCGTCGCGATGGCTCAAGTGAACCGTCGCGATGGTCCGAAAAAGCGAACCGTCGCGATGGTCCGGTCGAGCCGTCGCGATGGCGTGAGCCTATCGCGATGGTGCGACACAATCGCGATGGTCCGAGCCAATCGCGATGGTCCACCAAATGACGAATTTTTGAAATGCAACTATGGTGCCGTGTGTGCGCAAGGATCGCCTACCTCGTGGTGTGGTCGCCTACCTCAAAATCCGGACTTGGCGGACCATCGCGATGGTCCGACACAGTCGGAAATTTCTGACAGAAAGTACATTTTTTACCTTTTGGAAGCTTTCCTGATGCTCTGAAGCTCTGTACCTGCAAGAAAACTCAAGAAAACACAAGCACAAACAAGCACAAAAGTTCTCTCTCGCTCTCTCGCATGCACAAATGAGGGGAAATGAGGTGAATGGGTGGATATGGTGAGTTTTCTGATTTTTTTGGGAATGGAGATGATGATGCGATGATGAAGATGGAGTGTGGGGAAGGTGAAAAACACTAAAAACTAAGTAAAAACAACAACAAAAACTGAGATTTTTACCTTCCAACGCCACTTCTTGCTATACTCTTACCATCACACATTCGTCCTAGACTCGATCCCCGGCAACGGCGCCAAAATTTGGTGTTGCTCTAGCACAATGGTGAGAACCACGTTAAGAAGCTTCACCTCCTTAATGTCAATCCGAGGGAGAGGTAGGAGTGATATGAAGATCGTGAACGTGAGATGATGTGAGAGTGAAGGTGAGAAGCACAAAGATGCACACACACATACACACACACAATGAAGAGACAAGCAAGACACAATGGAAGGTGGGAAACTAACTCTATTGCTCAAGAACACTTTTACAAGCTCAAGAATAACTCTACTCTCAAACAAGCTATAATGAACCGGCCTCAAAAATGAGCTCTCTAGCTCTTTTTATAGTTTCTAGACTAGTTTTGACCGGTTTCACATCTAGTGACCGGCCTAGTTAAAAATTAGGTCCTAGAGGCTATTTGGGAGGGTAAACGATGTCTAAAAATAACGAAATTTGGTACGAGTATTCTACCTAAGCTCCTCAAGCTCGAGGACTCCTCGGCTTGCACAAAATGGAGCTATGGATTACAAAAATGGGGTTTTGTCTATATTACATATGTTACAAGAGTGATGAAAATCACTGTTGGATGTTTGAAGAAGTAATAAAAATATAATTGTTTTGAAAAAATGGTCCGACTGGCTCCCTGCTTCGTCTTCACATGCTTCCGTGGCGTCTGTGCCTCTGACTGCTTCCAACACATATACATATACATATAGATATACATATACATATACATATACATATACATATACATATACATATACATATACAAATACATATACATATACATATACGTATACATATACATATACATATACGTATACATATACATATACATATACATATACGTATATATATACATATACATATACATATACGTATACATACACATATACATATACGTATACATATACATATACATATATGTATACATATACGTATACATATACGTATACGTATACGTATACATATACGTATACATATACATATACATATACATATACATATACAGATACATATACATATACATATACATATACATATACATATACATATACATATACGTATACGTATACATATACATATACGTATACGTATACGTATACGTATACCTATACGTATACGTATACATATACATATACGTATACGTATACATATACAGATACATATACATATACATATACAGATACATATACATATACATATACATATACATATACATATACATATACATATACATATACATATACATATACATATACATATACATATACATATACATATACATATACATATACATATACATATACATATACATATACATATACATATACATATACATATACATATACATATGAATATGCATATGCATATACATATACATATACATATACATATACATATACATATACATATACATATACATATACATATACATATACATATACATATACATATACATATGCATATGCATATGCATATGCATATGCATATACATATACATATGCATATACATATACATATACATATACATATACATATACATATACATATACATATACATATACATATGCATATACATATACATATACATATACATATACATATACATATACATATACATATACATATACCATATACATATACATATGCATATACATATACATATGCATATACATATACATATACATATACATATACATATACATATACATATACATATACATATACATATACATATACATATGCATATTGTTGCGAACATTTGTTTTATGTAGGGTACAAGTTTCAAATTATGTAAATACCTTTGGGAAGTCTTCAAATACTTCAAGAAGGCTCATATTATTCATAAAATGTAGCAAAAATACCACGTGAGTTCTAGAACATGGTGAGTCAAATTAGTGAGTCACAAGGGAGCTTCAGTGGTGTCCTAGTGGAAGGTCGATGTGGCTAGTTCTCAAAGTCCATCAATACTTTGCTTATTTGAGCACTTGAGTCATGTAATACCTCCATCCAAGTGTCTACCACGAATTTAGATGTATTAGGAAGGTTTTATATTAGTTTCCCATGCTATAAAAAGAGGAGAAAAGTCGTGATCTTGTGGGATGTCCAATAGAGTCATATGTGTATCTCTACACTATTGTAGTTTTGTATGCAGAGATTGCAGAGCTTGTATCTCCCTCATTATATATCCAAATTACATGTTTGATAGCTCATTGGAAAGCTCTTACTGTCTACTTTCTTCCTGTAAATTTTCATAATCATTGGATTTGTGAGCTGAGAGCAATACTCTTTGCAAGTAGTGTGTGTTCTCTGTTTTTTATCCCTGCTGAAGGTCTCCATTAAACCTCAAACTTGCAGAGGTCATATCGCATTGTGTATGTATCCAAATCATGTGTTCTTTGGCTTGTTAGAAAGCTCTTTAAGTCTACTTGTATTTTGGAAAGTTTCAAAGTCATTGGAGTTGTGAGTTAAGAGCAGTAGTCTCTGCAAGTGATATGTGTCCTCAGGTTCATCTCTGTTTCAAGGTCTCCATTAAAGCTGCATATTGCAGAGGTCATAGCTCATTATCCATTTGAGGTGTTCTATATCTTGTTGGAAAGCCCTTAGAGTCTAGTTTATGTGTGTGAAACAATTTTGGAAAATTCCAAGTGAGTAAAGAGCAATTTGCTCTGCAAGAAAATTGGTCTATGCATACAAGTTTGTGAAAAAGTCAACTAGGTCCTATTGGGTTTCACCTACTTCTAGCTGTACTTTGGAGATCAATAAACTCCAACATTGGTATCAGAGCAAGTACTTGGAGGCTTGGAGAAGGTTATCATACCTTGACGAAGAATTTGAAGCTATCAAAGAAGTAGTTCATCATCAACACTACACAAAGGTAGAAGAAGATTGCAAGGAGGCATCTGAAGCAACATCCAAGCAAAGAAAGGTGCACATACCTCATTTACAAGGTAAATATTATATTTCTTCTCATCACACACATTGGAAAGGAGGCTTAAAGGAGGAAGCTTAGCATTTTTATTATGGGAGACCAACATGCACAAATAGAGAAGCTTGATAAGACCAATTATCAAGCATGGAAGTTTAGAATCACAGCATACTTGCAAGGTAGAGGCTTGTATGGTTTGATTGACGGCACAGATATCAAACCCACATTACCAGAGGACCCAAATCAGCAACAATTGAGGGAGTTTAGACTTTGGAATGAGAGAGACAAAAGGGTTATATTCATTTTATCACAAAATATTCAAGATTCAATGGTAGGACACATACAAGATCTAGACACAAGTAGAGATGTTTGGCTTGCATTGGAAAGGTTGTATGCTACAGGTACAAGAGCAAGGAAGATTCAACTCAAAAAAGAGTTGAATAACATAAAGAAAGATACAAGGACATCGGTCAATGATTACATATTGAAAGTTAAAGAGATTGCAGATCAACTAGGATCAATTCAAGCTCATGTGGAGGACGACGACTTGGTTGCACATACTCTCAACGGACTCAAAGATGATGAGAGATGGAAACCCTTCATTACTTCAGTTTATGTCAGAGGAGAATTACCAGATTTTGATCAACTTATTGCCCTCATGGTCACGGAGGAGATGAATCTAAATGGTTCTACTTCAAATCAAAAAGGATCTCAAGGACAAGCTCTTTATGTAGGATCATCAAGAGGTGGAAACAGAGGTGGAAGAGGTTCAAATAGAGGTCGAGGAAGAAGGAGCGATGATCAAAGGACTTCAAGTGGCTTCTTCAACACAAGAGGAAGAGGAAGATCAAGCGCTAGAGGTACGAGAGGCTACTACAACTACAACCAAAGACAAAGGAGTGAAGATAATAAGAACAATTGCTATATATGTGGAAGGTATGGACACTATGCCAAAGATTGTTATCAAAATGAAAATAATCAAGGTGGTATTCGAAGAGGAGGCTATTCAAGAAGAGGTAAACAACAAGGAAATTATGCAGTTGAAGGTAAAAGTGATGATTATGATTCTCTTCTTATGATGAATGTAGAAACTAAGATGAATTGCAATAGCGATGTATGGTATGTAGATAGTGGTTGTTCTAATCACATGTCTCATGATACTTCATGGTTTTCTAATATGCATAATCCGTCATGTAAACGTCATGTTGAAACAGGAGATGATACAACACATAAGATTATGCAGGTTGGAGATGTTGTTATGCAGGATAAGAGCAAGACAAATTGCTTGAAGGATGTACTTTATGTGCCAACGATCACTAAGAATTTGATGTCGGTTGGTCAAATGGTAGAAAAAGGTCTACAAGTGAGATTTAATCATGCAGGTTGCTTCATTGAGGATCCAAAGCAAAGGAGGTTAATTGCTAGAGGTCAAAAACAAGGTAGATTGTTTACATTCAAGATAAACCCAAATCATACAAACTATTTCTCTTATGGTATGCATCGAATAGCAGAGCTTGATCTATGGCACAAAAGGATTGGACACATGAATGTACACAGGTTAAAGGAGCTATCAAAGAAGAGGATTTTTGAAGGATTACCTGATCTTACTAAGCAACATATGGTGCATCTTTGTGAAGCATGTCAAATGGGTAAGCAGAGTAGACAACCTTTCAAGCATTCAAGCTATGTAAGTGATGGTTTGCTAGATCTCATACACACAGATGTGTGGGTACCTACTAAAGAGGCATCCTTGGTTGGTAATAAGTACTATGTATCATTCATTGACGATAATAGTAGAATGACATTTGTGTATTTTATTAAACATAAGAGTGAGGGTCTTTGATTGTTTCAAGAAGTTCAAATCATATGTCGAAAAGCAAACAGGAAGGTATATTAAGAAGCTAAGATCCGATGGAGGAGGAGAGTATTTCTCTCAAGCTTTTACTGATTTTTTGTATGATGAAGGTATCAAAAGAGAAGTTACATGCAGGTATACTCCACAACAAAATGGAGTCGCAGAAAGAAGAAACAGAATCATAGCAGAAGCATCTAGAAGCATGCTTAATGATATGTGTTTGCCTAATTATTTTTGGGCTGAAGCTGTTAGCACAAGTGTTTACATTATGAATAGAGTTCCGACTGCTGGAGTTCATCATTTGACACCATATGAGGTATGGCATGGAAGGAAACCAAGTGTAAGTCATTTGAAAGTATTTGGCTGTGTATGTTATGTACATGTACCTAGTGAGGTGAGATCTAAACTTGATGCGAAATCAGAAAAATGTATATTTATTGGTTATGCAGATACTCAAAGAGGATATAGATGCTATAATCCTCATACCAATAAGGTTGTTGTGTCAAGAGATGTAAACTTTGATGAATCACTTTCATGGTATGCAGATAAGAATTGTTTGCAGGTCATGGATGAAAATGAAGAAGGTGTGGTTGAAGGAGATGAATGCATAGTTCAGCCATCAGGAAGTTTAAATGATGAAAGGAGTGGTTTAGATGAAGAAAGAGGATCACCTTTCAATGGAAAATTAAGGCAAGAGTCACCTCCAAGTGTTAAAAGTAAAGGTAAACTCAAACTTGTTGAAGTTAATGATGAAGGAGAGGAAATTAGTGATGTATGTGAGTATGGAGAATCATCAAAGGTTCCTAATAAGAAAGGAAGAGCATCTACATTGGAGGTAAGAAGAACTTCAAGAGTAAGTAAGCAACCTCAAAGGTATACTTATGAATCTTTCATGAATACTCATTATGCTTTTATGACAAAAGTTGAGCAGGAAAATGAACCCACATGTTATGATGAGGCCAAAGGAGATGAAAAGTGGGAGAAAGCAATGAGAGAAGAAATGGAAGCACTACAGGATAACAAGACTTGGAATTTAGTTCCAAGTACACCAAAGCAAAAGGTAATTGGTTGCAAGTGGGTTTTTAAGATTAAAAGAAATAGTGATGGTAGTGTGTCTAGATATAAGGCTAGACTTGTAGCAAAAGGATATAATCAAACTCAAGGTGTGGACTATGAGGAAACATTTAGTCCAGTAGCAAATATGGCAACGGTGAGAACTTTGTTGGCTTTAGCTGCAAGTAAAAGGTGGAATATATATCAACTCGATATAAAGAATGCCTTTCTTAATGGTGAGTTAAATGAAGAAGTGTATATGTCACAACCAGATGGTTATGTGGATGCAAAATGTCCTAATCATGTATGCAGGTTAAAGAAGGCATTGTATGGTCTTAAGCAGGCACCAAGGGCATGGAATGGAAGGTTGGTAAAGTATCTTATGCTGCAAGGATACACAGCGAGTCATGCTGATCCTTCACTTTATGTAAAACATGTAGATGGCATGTGTGTCTATGTATGCATTTATGTGGATGACTTGTTGATTACAGGGAATGATGTAAAAGCAATCGATGAGATAAAAGGTAATTTGGGAAAGGAATTTAAAATTTCAGATCTTGGTTTGCTGAGATACTTTCTTGGGATTGAAATTGTGTATAGCGATGAAGGTATGTGGTTGATACAAAGAAAGTATATATGTGATATGCTGAAAAGGTTTGGTATGCAGGAATGTAAATTTGTTTCTACTCCAATGGAATGTAATGTAAAGCTAAGCGCAAAGGAAGGTGATGAGTTGCATGATATGAATGTATATAGATCCATGGTAGGATCTTTGATTTATGCAACAAAAACTAGACCTGATATATGTTATGCAGTGGGAGTATTGTCACAGTTTATGCATGAACCTAGAGTACCTCATATGCATGCAGCGAAAAGAGTGTTTAGGTATTTGAAAGGTACCATGAACGAAGGATTATTTTATAGTCATGATGCTGATCTAACTCTTAAAGTCTTTAGTGATGCAGATTGGGTTGGAAGCAAAGATGACAGAAGATCCACAAGTGGATATGTGGTAATAGCAGGAAACAAGACATTAACATGGAGTTCAAAGAAACAGCCTACAGTTGCTTTATCTTCTACAGAGGCTGAGTATAGAGGTTTAGCATTGGCTACTACTGAGGTTATGTGGTTTAAAAAGTTGTTTCATGACTTGAATGTGCAGGTTGATGTACCACTGATATATGGGGATAACTTGAGCAGCATTCATATGACCTCAAATCCTATTTTTCATGCTAGAACAAAGCATATAGAGGTTCACTATCATTATGTTCGAGAGAAGGCCATGAACAATGAAGTGCAGGTTTCTTTTGTTGGAACAAAGGATCAAGATGCAGATATCTTCACCAAATCCTTGGATGGACCAAACCTTCAAAGATTCAACTATATTCTTGGCATGAAGGAAATACCCTTTGAAACTTGAGGGGGAGAATGTTGCGAACATTTGTTTTATGTAGGGTACAAGTTTCAAATTATGTAAATACCTTTGGGAAGTCTTCAAATACTTCAAGAAGGCTCATATTATTCATAAACTGTAGCAAAAATACCACGTGAGTTCTAGAACATGGTGAGTCAAATTAGTGAGTCACAAGGGAGCTTCAGTGGTGTCCTAGTGGAAGGTCGATGTGGCTAGTTCTCAAAGTCCATCAATACTTTGCTTATTTGAGCACTTGAGTCATGTAATACCTCCATCCAAGTGTCTACCACGAATTTAGATGTATTAGGAAGGTTTTATATTAGTTTCCCATGCTATAAAAAGAGGAGAAAAGTCGTGATCTTGTGGGATGTCCAATAGAGTCATATGTGTATCTCTACACTATTGTAGTTTTGTATGCAGAGATTGCAGAGCTTGTATCTCCCTCATTATATATCCAAATTACATGTTTGATAGCTCATTGGAAAGCTCTTACTGTCTACTTTCTTCCTGTAAATTTTCATAATCATTGGATTTGTGAGCTGAGAGCAAAACTCTCTACAAGTAGTGTGTGTTCTCTGTTTTTTATCCCTGCTGAAGGTCTCCATTAAACCTCAAACTTGCAGAGGTCATATCTCATTGTGTATGTATCCAAATCATGTGTTCTTTGGCTTGTTAGAAAGCTCTTTAAGTCTACTTGTATTTTGGAAAGTTTCAAAGTCATTGGAGTTGTGAGTTAAGAGCAGTAGTCTCTGCAAGTGATATGTGTCCTCAGGTTCATCTCTGTTTCAAGGTCTCCATTAAAGCTGCATATTGCAGAGGTCATAGCTCATTATCCATTTGAGGTGTTCTATATCTTGTTGGAAAGCTCTTAGAGTCTAGTTTATGTGTGTGAAACAGTTTTGGAAAATTCCAAGTGAGTAAAGAGCAATTTGCTCTGCAAGAAAATTGGTCTATGCATACAAGTTTGTGAAAAAGTCAACTAGGTCCTGTTGGGTTTCACCTACTTCTAGCTGTACTTTGGAGATCAATAAACTCCAACACATATACATATACATATGCATATACATATACATATACATATACATATACATATACATATACATATACATATACATATACATATACATATACATATACATATACATATACATATACATATACATATACATATACATATACATATACATATACATATACATATACATATACATATATATATACATATACATATACATATACATATACATATACATATACGTATACGTATACGTATACACATACATATACATATACATATACATATACATATACATATACATATACATATATATATATGTATATCTGTATATATACATATACATATACATATACATATACATATACATATACATATACATATACATATACATATACATATACATATACATATACATATACATATACATATACATATACATATACATATATGTATACGTATACGTATACACATACATACACATATACATATACATATACATACACATATACATATACATACACATATACATATACATACACATATACATATACCTACACATATACATATACCTACACATATACATATACCTATATATATACATATACCTACACAAATACATATAGGTACACATATACATATACGTACACATATATATATACGTACACATATACATATACATACACATATAGATATACATACACATATACATATACGTACACATATACATATACGTACCCATATACATATACATACACATATACATATACGTACTCATATACATATACCTACACATATACATATACCTACACATATACATATACCTACACATATACATATACGTACACATATACATATACGTACACATATACATATACGTACACATATACATATACGTACACATATACATATACGCACACATATACATATACGCACACATATTGTAGCTCAGTGTTTAGTAGCACCTCCTTTAATATCAATCCGGGAAGACGTGAGGATGGTATGATGACCTCGAGCAAGTGAAGGCACAAGTGCGTGAGTGCAAAGCACACTAACATGCACACACATACACACACACGTGCACACAAGGTAAGACAAAGAGAGAGAGAAGCAATGGACTTCTTTAGATTACTTTCAAAAAGCTCATACAAGTTCAAATCAATTACAAGCTAACCCCAAAAATGAGCTCTCTAGCTCTATTTATAGTTTTTCACTAGCTTTTGGCCCTGTCCAGACCTAGTGTCCGACCTAGTTGAAAATTAGGTTCTAGGGCCTATTTGTCCGGCTCTAGGGCCTATTTGTTATGCTCACCAATTCTCTACAACATTCTCTGAGTAGTCTCGGAGAAACATTCATTTTAGTGAAGTTCGGTGATTGATATCTCTCTATGTGTAGGCTCTATTGGAACTATTTTGTTTTTTCTTTTAAGGCTGGTTCTTCTTCTCTATTTATCCATTTTATATGCTTTTGGTGCCATTAGATAATTATTATAGTGCTCTAAAGTTTACCCAATTTTGAGATTCATTCTCTATTTAATCTTTGAGACAAGCTTGCTCGAGTCAAGTGGGGTCTCTATTTGACTAGCAACTGTGCAACAAGCTCAATTTGTGGAAATTTTTGCTCTTTGTATAAGCATGCATTTGGAGTAAAATTTGTTTTCTGCAAAGGTCTTCGTGTCTACTACAAGCCCACAAAATCTCAGTAGAGTTCTTAGCATATGCTCTAAGAAAGAGCATTTTTGGTGTGCAAAGGTCAAAGAAGGGTACCTATGGAGGTCATTCATATACATATACACACACATATACATATACATATACATATAGATATACATATACATATACATATACATATACATATACATATACATATACATATACGTATACATATACATATACATATACCTATACATATACATATACATATACATATACGTATACATATACGTATACATATACATATACATATACATATACATATACATATACATATACGTATACGTATACATATACATATACGTATACATATACATATAGATATACATATACATATACATATACATATACATATACATATACATATACATATACATATACATATACATATACATATACATATACATATACATATACATATACATATACATATACATATACATATACATATACATATACATATACATATACATATACATATACATATACATATACATATACATATACATATACATATACATATACATATACATATACATATACATATACATATACATATACATATACATATACATATACATATACATATACATATACATATACATATACATATACATATACAGATACAGATACAGATACATATACATATACATATACATATACATATACATATACATATACATATACATATGAATATGCATATGCATATACATATACATATACATATACATATGCATATACATATGCATATACATATACATATGCATATGCATATGCATATACATATACATATACATATACATATACATATACATATACATATACATATACATATACATATACATATACATATACATATACATATACATATACATATACATATACATATACATATACATATACATATACATATACATATGCATATGCATATACATATACATATACATATACATATACATATACATATACATATACATATACATATACATATACATATACATATACATATACATATGCATATACATATGCATATACATATACATATACATATACATATACATATACATATACATATACATATACATATACATATACATATACATATATACATACACATATACATATACCTACACATATACATATACCTACACATATACATATACCTACACATATACATATACCTATATATATATACATATACCTACACAAATACATATAGGTACACATATACATATACGTACACATATATATATACGTACACATATACATATACGTACACATAAAAAAAATACGTACACATATACATATACGTACACATATACATATACGTACACATATACATATACGAACACATATATATATATGAACACATATACATATACGAACACATATACATATACGAACACATATACATATACGTACACATATACATATACGTACACATATACATATACATACACATATACATATACATACACATATACATATACGTACTCATATACATATACCTACACATATACATATACCTACACATATACATATACCTACACATATACATATACGTACACATATACATATACGTACACATATACATATACGTACACATATACATATACGTATACATATACATATACATACACATATACATATACACACACATATACACACACATATACATATACGCACACATATTGTAGCTCAGTGATGAGTAGCACCTCCTTTAATGTCAATCCGGGAAGACGTGAGGATGGTATGATGACCTTGAGAAAGTGAAGGCACAAGTGCGTGAGTGTGAAGCACACTAACATGCACACACATACACACACACATGCACACAAGGTAAGACAAAGAGATCTCTCTAGCTCTATTTATAGTTTTTCACTAGCTTTTGGCCCTGTCCAGACCTAGTGTCCGGCATAGTTGAAAATTAGGTTCTAGGGCCTATCTGTATGCATGTGTATATACATGTATATATGTATTATATGTGTATGTGTATGTGTGTATATATGTTATGCATGTGTAAAAACCCTAAAACCCTAATTGAAAAGACCTAGACCTAAAACATGTATATATGTGTATGTATGTGTATATATATGTGTATGTGTATATATATGTGTATGTGTATAAGTATATGTGTGTATGTGTATGTGTATATATATTTACTCTGATTAAAAATCTTAAAATTTAACCTATTTTTATACGTTTAATTTATTTATTTAAAACACTAGTTCTTTTCGTATTTATTTATCTATATAATTATCCTATTTTATATATATACTTATTTATATATTCAAATTTTTCTCTTAATTTTTTTCTTTATTTTCTCTTTATATAAATTTAATTGAATTATATGTATGCCTAAACCATAAAACCCTAATCTTAAAGACCTAGACCTAAAATATGTATATTTCTGTATGCATGTGTATATACATGTATATATGTATTATATGTGTATGTGTATGTGTGTATATATGTTTTGCATGTGTAAAAACCCTAAAACCCTAATAAAAAAGACCTAGACCTAAAACATGTATATATGTGTATGCATGTGTATATAGATGTGTATGTGTATATATATGTGTATATAGATATGTGTATAAGTATATGTGTGTATGTGTATGTGTATATATATTTACTCTGATTAAAATCCTTAAAATTAAACGTATTTTTATATATTTAATTATATATATTTAATTTATGTATTTAAAAGACTAGTTCTTTTCATATTTATTATCTATATAATTATCCTATTTAATATATATATTTATTTATATATTCAGATTTTTTCTTGATTTTTTTATATTTTCTCTTTATATAAATTTAATTGAATTATATGTATGCCTAAACCCTAAAACCCTAATCTTAAAGATCTAGACCTAAAATATGTATATTTCTATATGCATGTGTATATACATGTATATATGTATTATATGTGTATGTGTATGTGTATGTGTGTATATATGTTATGCATGTGTAAAAAACCTAAAACCCTAATCGGAAATACCTAGACCTAAAACAAGTATATATATGTATGCATGTGTATATATATGTGTATGTGTATATATGTGTATATAGATATGTGTATATAGATATGTGTATATAGATATGTGTATAAGTATATGTGTGTATGTGTATGTGTATATATATTTACTCTGATTAAAATCCTTAAAATTAAACCTATTTTTATATATTTAATTATATATATTTAATTTATTTATTTGAAACACTAGTTCTTTTCATATTTATTTATCTATATAATTATCCTATATATATATATATATATATATATATATATATATATATATATATATATATATATATATACATATATATATATATATATATATATATATATATATATATATATATATATATATATATATGTATATATATATATATATATATGTATATATATATATATATATATATATATATATATATATATATATATATATATATATATATATATATATATATATATATGTATATATATATATATATATATATATATGTATATATATATATATATATATATATATATATATATATATATATATATATATATATATATATATATATATATATACAGATTTTTTCTTAATTTTTTCTATATTTTCTCTTTATATAAATTTAATTGAATTATATGTATTTCTAAACCCTAAAACCCTAATCTTAAAAATCTAGACCTAAAATATGTATATTTTTGTATGCATGTGTATATACATGTATATATGTATTATATGTGTATGTGTATGTGTGTATATATGTTATGCATGTGTAAAAACCCTAAAACCCTAATCGAAAAGACCTAGACCTAAAACATGTGTGGATGTGTATGCATGTGTATATATATGTGTATGTATATATGTGTACATATATATGTGTATAAGTACATTTGTATGTATGTGTAAATAGCCTAAAAACCCTAATCCTATTTTTATATATTTGATGTAAAAAAAACTTTAAAATCGTAATTTCATATATTTAATTAAAACACTAGCTATTTTCATATTTATTTATCTATACAGAAATTGTATATGTGTGTGTATATGTGTGTGTATATGTGTGCATGTGTGTATGTATGTGTGTATGTGAATGTATGCATGTGTGTATATGTGTATGTGTGTCTATGTATGCATGTGTGAGTATATGTGTATGTGTGTGTATGTATGCATGTGTGTGTATGCATTCATGTGTGTATGTATGTGTGTGTGTGCATGCATGCGTGTATGTATGTGTGGGTGTGCATGCATGTGTGTATGTATGTGTGTGTGCATGTGTGTGTATGCATGCACGTGTGTATATGTGTGTGTATGTATGCATGCATGTGTCTATATGTGTGTATGTATGCATGTGTGTACATATGTGTGTGTATGTATGCATGTGTGTACATGTGTGTGTGTATGTATGCATGCGTGTATATGTGTATGTGTGTGTGTATGCATGTGTATATGTGTGTGTGTATGTATGCATGTTTGTACATGTGTGTATGTATGTGTGTATGCATGTGTGTATATGTGTGTATATGTATGCATGCATGTGTGTATATGTGTGCGTGTGTATGCATATGTGTATATATGTGTGTGTATGAATGTGTGTATCTGTGTGTGTGTATGTATGTGTATGCATATGTGTATATGTGTGTGTATGCATGTGTGTGTGTATGTATGCATGTGTGTATATGTGTGTATGCATGCATGTGTGTATATGTGTGTATGTATGCATGCATGTGTGTATATGTGTGTATGTATGTGTGTGTATGTGTGTGTATGTGTGTGTATGTATGTGTGTGTGTATGTATGTGTGTATATATGTGTGTGTATGTGTGTATGTGTGTATGTGTGTATGCATGTGTGTGTATGTGTGTGTATGTATGTGTATGCATATGTGTATATATGTGTGTGTATGTATGTGTGTATGCATGTGTGTATATGTGTATGTGTGTGTATGCATGCATGTGTGTATATGTGTGTGTATGTATCCATGCATGTGTGTATATGTGTGTATGTATGCATGTGTATACATGTATGTGTGTATGTATGCATGTGTAGATGTGTGCGTATGTATGTGTGTGTGTATGTATGCTCTATCTTCCTCTCTTTCATCTCTCTTTATCTCTCTCTCTCTCTCTCTTTCTTTCTCTCTCTTTACCTCTTTATCTCTCTATCTCTCTATCTCTCTTTCTCTCTCATCTCTCTCTCTCTCTCTCTCTCTCTCTCTCTATCAATAGAGAATAAAACAATCACGTACAGGTATGTCCCTCTTTTGGATCGTTGTCATCAAAGCGTAATGTATGTCGTCTATCGTCGAATTCCAAAGAATCGATGCCAAAAAACTTCTACAAAATCAACGAGAAAAGAAATTATAAGACCTAAAGCATAAGGAAACACAAAGGCTAAGAGTACGTGCATCACTTACCAAGATGTGAGATCTAAACAGAGAGAGAGAGAGAGTGTGTGTGTGTGTGTGTAGAGAGAGATCTGTGTGTGTGTGTGTGTGTGCGCACAAGACAATGAGGTCACAATTCGTTTTACGTGTGCAAGTTTGATAGAAGACAACCAGTACTCAAACATGCGCAAAATGTTGAGTTTTGCTCTCGGGTTCCCGTTATGTTTAAAACATGACGTCGGTATATCTGTCGATATTAACATCGATATAAGCATCGATAATTTCCAATAAACTACCAACACTTATACTGATGCACATATTGATGGATATACCGATGCCCATATCGGCGTGTATACCAGCGGTCGCGAGACATCCCGACGATCCATTTTAAACGGTCATACTGACGGTCCCTTGACCATCGGTATCTTTAAGTGGACTTTTCCAATGTTTATACCGATGCCGGGAGTGACCGTCGGTATATGTAGCGTTGGTATGCCCCTCATATGTTGTAGTGTTAGAGCATATGCAGAGAACTCAAGTGAGCCTTTGTGTCCTTGTAGACACCAAGAGATTTCTACAGAAACAAATTTTTCTCCAAATGCATGTGTACACTAAGAGAAATAGTGTCCACAAGATGAGCTAAATGAATGCTCAGAGTAGCTAGTCAAACAAAGATCACACTCCACTCGGACAAGTGTTTCTTAGAGACTAACTAGAGAATGAATATCAAAACTTAGCTCAACTTTAAATAACTTTAAGTGCTACCCAATGACACCAAAATCATAGAAAATCAATAAGTCAAGAAGGAGAACCAACCCTTACAATTTTATAGTGAGGAGTTAGCCCCTAAAATCTAAAAACCATCTTTCTCAATGAGGATCTGAAATGGGAGGATAATTGAGATGATTTGGAGAGTGGTTGATTGTGTTTTATTGATGGAATCTCATGAATTTTGTCTTCCTTACATTGTTCCACATGTAAAAGATTGATTTTCGAGGAAATTCTTTTCTTGAAGCTTGCCTTTTAACACTCCTTGTGAAGCTTCAAATCTTCATCTTCATCTGAGCTCCTTCACATTGATGCATTGCTTGAACTTTGAAATGTTTATTCCATCCAAAGCCTTTGTAAACATGTCAACAACTTGGTCCTTGGTACTAGTATGATAAACTAAAACTTCTTTGGATATCACCTTTTCCCTTATGAAGTGATGGTGCACTTCAATGTGCTTGGTTCTAGCATGATAGACAATATTCGATGCTAGATGAGTGCTGCTCATATTGTCACAAAAGTTTGGATATGTGTCAACCTAAAATTTAATCTCCATAAATAGCTTCTTAATCCACATTAGCTCACATGTGACTTGAGCCAAAGGTCTCAGCCTCAGTGGAAGTTAATTCCAATGTGGGTTGCTTCTTTAAAATCCATGAGATGTTCTTCCTACATAGCATGACTAGGTAACCACTTGTATTCCTTCTATCTTCCTTTGAATTGGCCCAATTGGCATTGGAGTAAACTTTTGCCTGCATATCATCATCAAATGATTTGAACAATCCTTCATTTACAGTAGCCTTGAGATATCGTAACATTCTTCTTATAGCTTGCAAGTGTGTAGTCATTGGACTATGCATAAGTTGTGATAATACTCCAACTCCATATGCTATGTCAGGCCTAGTTATTGTTGCATAATTGAAAGATCTTGCAATACATTGATACAAAGTTACATCCTCTAATGGTTCTCCATCAATGGAGCTTAGCTTTACTTTAACTTCCATGGGATTTGAAATAGGCTTGCAATGTAGCATCCCAAACCTCTCAAGTAAGTCTAGAATATACTTCCTTTTAATGAGCATAATACCTTCTTCTCTGTATACAACTTCAATGCCAAGAAAATACCAAAGATCTCCAAGATAAGAGATCCTAAAATCATTTCCAAGATTTTTCTGGATCTCCTCAATGCCTTTTGTATCATTCCTTGTAATGATAAGATCATCTACATACACACACATGTAGACTACAAGTTCTCCTTTTTGTTTGATGAAGAGAGATGGATCTTATTTGCATTGATTGTAACCACATTTGATCAAATACTCCACCAATCTCTGGTTCCAAGCCCTTCGATCTTGCTTTAGGCCATAAAGTGTCTTCTTCAGCCTACAAACATGATGTGGAAACTTTTTATGAACAAAACCTTATGGTTGTTCCATTTCCCCCAAGTCTCCATTGAGAAAGGCATTCTTGATATCCAATTGTAAGAGCTTCCATCCTTTGCTTATAGCCATTGCATAAGTGTCCTAATGGTGCTCATCTTTGCCATGGGGCTCAATGTCTCTTCAAAGTCCACTCCATAGGTTTGTCCAAAACCCTTCGCCACCCATATTGATTTGAACATAGAAATAGATCCATTTGAATTCCTCTTTACTTTATACACTCAATTATTATCTATTTTTGGGTGCAATTATTCCAAGACTAAATGCTTAATCACTTATCTTAAATATCGCATGTACATTCATGTATTAACACATGAATCATCCCTTCTAAAAGATTGATTTTTACTCCTTGTAAAAGTGCATAAGTGGAATCACTTCAAGTACTAGTTCTTAGGAGAATCTTTCCACAAATTATCTGGTGAGTATTCATAGAAAATCAAGTTCTAAAACTTTGGAACACTTCTAGGTAAATATTTGAATTCAAATTTGAATCTTGACTCAAACAAAAAGCTATATAAAGAGGACTACCTAGCCGTGTGGAATGCGGCCAGATATAGCAAAGATTTCATAGGGATTTCATATGGATATTGAGCTCATACTATAGCTCTAACATTGCCCTCACATTTTGCAATCATTCATTGTCAATGTCCAATGTAATTATGTGCATTAATACATATAATTTTCTCATATCTCATATCTTCTATTCTGTCATGTATCACCCAGAATAGTGAACTTCATTGATCCATTTCTCAGTGTATACTTGATCATTTGTAGTGATTTAAGTTGGTATATATTCTGTCTATTTTCTTTTTACAAAGTTTTAGTTTAATTAGCTCATTCGTTCTTGAGTTATAAACAAAACATTGCTCATTGGTCTGCATACTGTGAGTACCCGAAAATGTCGGGATGCATCTCTCATTTGCTAAGCATCGTTCTCTAAGCATACTTTATCATTTCAAGTGAAATAACTTGAAAATGTTAGCTACCCAACTTAATTAGATATTCCCAAAAGGATTTTGTTCAATTGTTAGCAGAGGAAGAGAATTGTTCATTTCTCTGAGCAGGTGTTGTGACCAAAATAGCACGTTTTTGGTTCACAATGAAACACCAACTTATTTGTTTGATCCTATGATTTGAGGATCATCTTCCAAAGTACTTGGGTGATTATTTATTCTTCCTCAAAAGCTCAAGATGTCTAATTTGTACTCCTCAACTCAGTTTTGACTAGTGTGAAGCAGGAAATTGCAGTATGATCTCATCTCTGGAAGGTATCCACCATCTCCTCCATGTTGAAAATCAAGTCTCAATCATGCAAAAATACTCAACCATGAGTTTTACAAGTGGAAAAATAAAAAGGGAGGACCCAAAGTCGTGGAATAAAGCTAGCAGCTCCACCAAACTCAATCAAATTCAAATCTCATCAAATCAGCCACCAAAAAGTGCACCTAAACTGATTGGTGGGTGGTTAGCTAGATTGTAGGAAAAGTAAAAGTTTATATAAGCATCATCCCGCCTTTGTTTCTTGCGTTGTATGCATTCCATGAGTTTCCCACTTAGTTTAGTGAAGCCATAAACTCCAGCAAGCAGCCCCCTTGCTTGCTTACCTCATTTTCTCATGATTTTGCTCCGCTCTATCTAGAGGTGTAGTTAGGCTTTTTCCAAATTTGATTGTACCTGATTGCAGAGCATTGTTTGCTCTCTTATCGTACTCATTTTCATTAATTTAAAGCTTCATTTTGTCTTTCATATTGTGCCCTGAAGTTTGCCAAAGTTTCAAGTTATTTGGCTAAGTGGGTTGTGAGAAATTGCCAACTTTGTGAATGTATATCTCTGCACATAGGCAGAGAGTGTTGCAAACAGGTAGCCTGTTTTGCAGAGGGTGGTTCTCCCAGCCGGAATATCCATTTGGGATGATTCAAAGCTTTTTGGGTAGCTCTTATAGTCTACTAAAAGTTTGCAACATTTCATTTTAGTTCTCTCTACTGGTGTAGAGAAAATTTCAGAACAGGGAGCATATATCATTGCTTGTGGACCTAGTGGAGGGCAGCCATCTTCCATTTTTGCATTGGGGTGTTAGAATCATCCCCTATCAGTGGTATCAGAGCCATTTTGGAGGCTTGGAGACATCAGTGGCATCATATTGAATACTTGAAATTCATTCTATCTCAACACATAAGCAATCGCATGATAGGCATATACAAGACTTGGACACATCCAAGAAGGTTTGGGAGACGTTGGAGAGATTGTACTCTTCATCAACCAAGGCAAGGAAGATTCAGCTCAAGAATGAGCTGAATAATCTTAGGAAATCAACAAGTACTAACATAAATGAGTACATTTTGAAGTTTAAGGAACTTGCATATGCTTTAGGCTCAATTGGGAGCCCAATCGAAGAGAATCATCTTGTTGCACACACTCTCAATGGCGTGAGAGAGGATGAAAGGTGGAAAGATGAAAGGTGCAAAAGAGGTGGACAAAACTCCCAAGGCAGAGGGAGAGGAAGGTCAAGCTCAAGATCAAGCAACTAAGAAGGCTCCAACCAAAGCTATGGATCAAGAGGAAGAGGAGGAAGATCACATGGAAGAGAAGCATCCAATGGAGAATGCTAAAATTGTGGAAAACCGGGCCATTATGCAAGAGATTGTTGGTTCAAAGGAGGAGGCAATCAAGTATACAAAAGGAACCAAGGTAATTATGCTAGTACTTCAACAAATTTAGAAAATGAGAACTTGCTTATGATGTATGGTTCAAGTGAAAGAGTCAATTCAAATTTTACATGGTACATTGATAGTGGTTGTAGCAAACATATGAGTTGCAATAGAGATGTTTTCTTTAATTTACATTCACCCATCACTCAAGGACATGTAGAGACAGGGGATGACAGTGAGCAAAAGATTACACATGTGGGAGATGTTGCATTGAATGGATCTCAAAGCTCGAAGGTGTTGAAGGATGTGTTGCATGTGCCAACCATCACAAAGAACTTGGTTTCGATAGGTCAAATGGTTGAAAGAGGTTATGAGGTGAGGTTCAATGAGCAAGGATGTTTCATTGAAGAACCCATGCAGAACTACAAGCTCATAGCAAAAGGAAAGAAGCAAGGAAGACTCTTCACCATGGAGGTAAAGCCATCAACCCCTCACACTGTCTACTTGTCAATTGGAAATAAACAGATTGTAGAAATCGACTTATGGCATAAAAGAATTGGGTACATAAACTTACAAAGGATGAAGGACATGCAAAGGAAGGGCTTGGTGAGTGGTCTACCTAATCTTGCATCTCAGAATATGCAACATTTGTGCCATGCTTGTCAATTAGGAAAACAAGCAGATTGCCATTCTAGAAGGGAGCACATGTGAGCAATGAAGTGTTGGAATCTCATACACATAGATGTATGGGGACCTACAAGGGAGCCATCCATTGGAGGTAATAGATATTTTGTCACATTTATAGATGATCATTCAAGGTTTGTTTGGATGTATTGCATGAAGTCAAAGTCAGAGGTGTTTTACCACTTCAAGAGGTTCAAAAACTTAGTGGAGAAGGAAACAGGGAAGTATATAAAGACTCTCATATCGGATGGAGGGGGAGAGTATTTTTCAAATGAATTTTCAGATTTTCTACATGATCATGGCATCAAAAGGAAATTCACTTGCAGGTATACACCTCAACAAAATGGGGTGGCAAAAAGGAAGAATAGATACATAGTAGGAGTGGCTAGATCTTTGTTAAATGAAATGAATGTTCCTAACTCTTATTGGGCTGATGCAACACATACAGCCATATACATTATGAATAGGTGTCCAACCTCAGGAGTATATGGAGTTACACCTTATGAAGCTTGGTGTGGTAAGAAACCCAAGCTTTCACATCTCAAAGTATTTGGTTGTTTGTGTTATGTTCACATACCTCAAGAATTGAGACACAAGTTAGACCCGAAGGCAGATAGGTGTATATTTCTTGGATATTCTTCAAAGCAAAAGGGTTTTAGATGCTATAAACCTTGCATCAAAGAGCTTAAGGTATCTAGGGATGTAATATGTATACGTATATGTAAATGTATACGTATATGTATATGTATATGTATACGTATATGTATATATATATATATATATATATATATATATATATATATATATATATATATATATATATATATATATATATATATATATATATATATATATATATATATATATATACATATGTATATATATATATATGTGTGTGTGTGTGTGTGTGTGTATATGCATATGCATATACATATACGTATATGTATATGTATATGTATATGCATACCTAGGTGCATAGGCAGATACATAGGTAGGTGCGAAGGGAGATGCATATGTAGGTGCAAAGGAAGATGCACATGTAGGTGCACAGGCAGATGCACATGTAGGTGCGTAGGCAGATGCACACGTAGGTGTGTAGGTAGATGCACACGTAGGTGCGTAGGGAGATGCACACGTAGGTGCGTAGGCAGATGCACACGTAGGTGCATAGGCAGATGCACACGTCGGTGCGTAGGGAGATGCACACGTAGGTGCGTAGGCAGATGCACACGTAGGTGCATTCGTAGATGCACACGTCGGTGCGTAGGTAGATGCACATGTAGGTGTAAAGGCAGATGCACACGTAGGTGCGTAGGCACATGCACACGTAGGTGCGTAGGCAGATGCACACGTAGGTGCATAGGTAGATGTATACGTAGGTGTATATGTAGATGTATATGTAGATGTATACATCGATGTATATGTATATGTATATGTATATGTATATGTATATGTATATGTATATGTATATGTATATGTATATGTATATGTATATGTATATGTATATGTATATGTATATGTATATGTATATGTATATGTATATGTATATGTATATGTATATGTATATGTATATGTATATGTATATGTATATGTATATGTATATGTATATGTATATGTATATGTATATGTATATGTATATGTATATGTATATGTATATGTATATGTATATGTATATGTATATGTATATGTATATGTATATGTATATGTATATGTATATGTATATGTATATGTATATGTATATGTATATGTATATGTATGTTGGAGATAGATGTCTACGAAAGCACGCGAACAGCACAACGAAGAAGAAGAAGCTTGGAGCACAAACACACACTAGTGAATGTATTACTAGAGAATGTACAAAGATAAGTAGCCCATTAGGGCAATAGACATATATACAAGCCGAGGAAAAGAAAACCTCCTGAAGAGGGAAAAAAGTGCCCCGGCGGTCCTAGTGTGTTCACACACATCACTACCTGAATATATCAACAAATCCCCCCTGGGAGTGATGCGGTGAACAAGGAGCTGGCACTCATGTATAAGGAAGTGCCAAGCTATGTGGAAATCACTCCACAAAAGGAAGTAAGCCCAAAGCTTTGTGAAAAGCTTCGAACTTCTCCCTAGGCAGAGCCTTCGTGAAAAGGTCTGCAATGTTCTCCTGCGTGGGCACATAAGCCAAGCTGATCTCCTCAGCAGAGAACCTCTCCCTGACATAGTGATAATGCACCTCAATGTGCTTAGTGCAAGCATGGAACACAGGGTTCCTCGCAACTGCTAATGCACTCTGACTGTCAGTGAAGATGGTGGTGGCAGAAGACTGGCCAACACCCAAATCAGCCATAAGGCGTCGGAGCCACACACACTCAATAGTCGCTGTGAAAGCTGCCCTATACTCAGCCTCACAACTGGAAGTGGCCACAGTAGGCTGCTTCTTGCTCAACCAAGACATACATGAGCTACCAAGCATGAAGCAAAAACCACTGGTGGACACACGAGTGTCATAGCAACCAGCCCAATCTGAGTCAGAAAAAGCATGCAAATCTGGTGGTAGTGATCCCCCCTTGGGATAAAACAACCCAAGTAGCCGAGTACCACTCAAGTAGCGAAAGATGCGCTTAACCGCTTTCCAATGCGTGACTCCTGGGCAATGCATAAACCTGCTCATCTGTGAGACAGCAAACTGAATATCTGGCCGAGTAATGCATAAGTAAATCAAGCATCCAACAGCCTGCTGATAGAGAACAACATCAAATGCATCTCCAGCATCATGAAGACTCAATTGTAAACCTGTCTCCATAGGAGTGGCAATAGGCTTACAGTCTTCAAGGCCAAAATGCTGCAATAATGTGTCAATATATTTTGTTTGACACAAAGCCATTCCACCATCAACTTGCATAAACTGAATGCCCAAATAGTGATGCAAATGCACCAAATCAGACATCTCAAATGAGGCATGCAAATCAGCCTTAAAATCAGCAATATGCTTCTCAATAGGACCAGTGAGTAGCATGTCGTCAACATAGACAACAATGATCAGAAGCACATCATTATCATGCTTAACATATAAGGTGCTTTCAGTTGGACTGTTCTCAAAACCATGTGCAATCAGATAGGCATGTATCTTTTCATACCAAGCACGTGGTGCTTGCTTTAAACCATATAACGCCTTCTTTAACCTGCACACCTGGTTTTCATGCCCTTTCTGCACAAAGCCACGGGGCTGAAAAACATACACTTCTTCATGCAAGTCACCATTCAGAAATGTTGTTTTAATGTCCAACTGATGTACATTCCAATCATGATGGGCTGCAAGTGCACAAATGCTCCGAACAGTAGTCATATGGCATGTAGGTGCAAAGGTCTCATCAAAATCAATGCCTCTTTCCTGCGCATAACCCTTTGCAACAAGCCTTGCCTTATACATGTCAACTGTACCATCAGGTTTACGCTTCAGCTTGTATACCCACTTAGTGCCAATGGCCTTCTTGCCAGGAGGCAAGTCACATAAAGACCATGTACCATTCTTCATTATAGCATCATATTCAGATTGCATAGCAGCCATCCAATTTTCTGAATTTTGTGCTTCATCAAAAGAAACAGGCTCATTCTCATCACAGAGACTAGACGCAGCCATAGCATAGCATCTGATGCAAAGGAGGCACTATGAGAGCCTGAACGAGTACGATATGACAAAGGTGCATCTAATTTGCTGTCACGCAAAGTCTGCACCAGCCATTTTGGCATAGTTTTTGCCTGCTCAATATCAGCTCTCTCATCAACAAGTGCATCATGTAAATTTGCATCAGAAATGGAATGATCTGCATCATCATATGAAACCTGCAAAGGCTGAGAAGTTGCCTCATTAGGGCCAGCACTAGACTGTCCACCTGTAAAAAGAGGCATCAAAGTATCATACATGTCTTTGGAGCTAATATATGTCTCCTTAGTACATGAAAGCAATGGTTGAATAGCATCTTCCACAAAGAAAACATCACGGCTAACCAGAATGCGTTTAGTCTGTGGATGATACAGACGATAGCCTTTACTTTCAGAACTGTACCCAACAAAAATACATTTTACTGCCTTATCATCCAATTTCCTGCGATGTTGTTCAGGCACTAGTGCATATGCCAAACAACCAAAAACACGCAGATGAGCAACAGATGGCTTGCGGTCATGCCAAGCCTCATATGGAGTGATAGATTGTAGTGCCTTAGTGGGACACCTATTCAGTACATATGCTGCACACATGACAGCCTCAAGCCAGAAACTATGTGGTAAAGCCTGACTCTTGACCATGCACCTCGCCATCTCCATGAGTGACTTGTTCTTTCGTTCAGCAACTCCATTCTGTTGAGGTGTATACGGCACTATACACTGGTGTTTTATCCCACGTTCAGCCAGAAATGCACTAAATTCAGAAGACATATATTCCCCCCCTCGATCACAACGGAGGGTGCCCATTTTACATGCTGACAAATTTTCAGCCAAAACCAAAAACTGTTTAAAGCACATGAACACTTTGGACTTTGCTTTGAGTGGATATACCCATGCATGCCTGGAAAAATCATCAATGAAAGTCACGAAGTAAAGGTAATTTCCAAAAGAGGGTGTTTGCATAGGACCACAGACATCACTATGTAAGAGCTGCAATTTCTGTGTAGCCCAAACTGAACCATCTTTTGGAAAGGAGGAACGCTGCATTTTGCCTAAAATAGAGCCTTCACAAACATGTTTTCTAGGTGCCTCAAGTTTGGGCAACGAGGACACCATTTCAGATTTCTGCAGGCATAGCAAACTAGCAAAATTCAGATGACCAAAGCGTGCATGCCAAAGCTTTGCATCTGACATAGCCTGAGAATCATTTACTGCACATGCCAAATCATTTACAGATCTTTCATAGTCTATGAGCTTATACAGCCCATGACATAAAATGCCAGAAGAAATAATCACATCGCCATTTGACAGATCATGAACTGTACACCTGTCATCAACAAATTTCACAACCAAGCCAATCTTGGCTAATGCAGAAACTGATAACAGGTTCTTTTTGATCCCTGGCACAAATAAAGCATCTAACAAAGTGAAAGAACTACCATCAGCAGTAGTCAAAATGATCTTACCAACTCCCATAACAGGATAAGAGGAGTTGTTGGTCCTAGTAGGGGCAGGCTCGAGTGAAGAGAAGAAACTGCGCTGCGAGGTAATATGTTTGGTCGCCCCACTATCAAAATACCAAACATCTGAGTCTACTGCAAACATGCACTGCTCATGAGAAGATGGGTCAAAACTGCAGACAGTAGTAAACGCCCATTCTTCTTCCTGCACAAGATTTGCAGACTTTGTTTTTGGTGTAGAGGCCTCTGCAACAACCATTCCAGCCTCTTTCTTCTTTGCCTCTTTAGCAGCCAGTTTTGGATAGTTCTTTATGATATGATCATTCCCTTTACAGTACTTACAAAACAATTTCTGCTTTTCTGATTTCTTCTCATCTTTATCTTCCTTCTTCGAATATGTAGAATTAGCAGATTTCTGCTTACTAGTTGAAGAGCTCCATTTTCCTTTGCCCTTCTGACTAGCCAAGAAAGCTTGATCTGCAACTCGCATAATGGACGTGTTTTGCCTGGATTGATCTTCCTGCAACAGAACAGAGACTAACTCCTCAAATGATAAGGCATTTGGATTGCCTTTCATCATCAATCGAAGAGTAGAAGCAAAACTCTGATATGAATCAGGAAGACCATTCAGAACGGTCTGCACAAGTGAGCTATCTGGTATAACCTCATCAGCAGAAATCAACTATTCCTTCAAGTCTTTGATCTTCGTTAGGAAACTGTCCATAGAATCACCTTCATTCATGTGCTCACTCTCCAACTGTTTTCGGAGGTAAGCAACACGAGCCTCATTCCTAGCTTGGTACAATGTGGTAAGTGTATCCCAAGCATCCTTAGTTGTTCTGCAAGAGCGAATATGAGGAATAATGGCACGTTTGACAGACAAAGCTATCAATGCATGTGCCTGGGAATCTCTACCATCCCAACGAATCTGCTCTGCAGTAGGTGCAACAGAAACAGCAGCACGAACAGGAATCTACACAATATCATCTTCGACACCGTCTTCATCAGCTCCAACACCTGTATTTGTAGTACCTGTACTTGCAGGTGTAACAGGACGTCTTTCAACACCCTGCACAATGTTCCACAGTCCTTTTGCAACCAATACATGTCGCATCATATAAGCCCATAATGGGTAGTTGGTACCATCCAACTTATCCTCAACAGCCAACATACGGAATACATCACTACTTTCTGCCATGGTCGGTGACTACAATACCTTGATGCAAAAAATTGACTGTATCTCAAAAAGTTGAACGGAACTGCCCAGACAAGTTCTGCTAAACCTGTAGCAGACTTCGAGACGCTTATACTGGCAAACAGAAACAAGTATATACCTTTGGCACAAAAAGACGAAATAGCCTGCGCAAGCATTGTGATAGTGCGTTCGGAGGTCGAAACGAGCTCAGATCGCGATTTCGGCACCACATAGCGAAGCTGTTTTGATCTCGGAAACACCCTGAGTATGCTCACCAAAATTCGTACAATTCTCAGACTGCAAACGGAGGAGTGTCGATGGCGCCCTAGATGAAGCGACGACCTGCTCTGATACCAATTGTTGGAGATAGATGTCTATGGAAGCACGCGAACAGCACAAGGAAGAAGAAGAAGCTTGGAGCACAAACACACACTAGTGAATGTATTACTAGAGAATGTACAAAGATAAGTAGCCCATTAGGGCAATAGACGTATATACAAGCCCAGGAATAAAAACCTCCTAAAGAGGGAAAAAAGTGCCCCGGCGGTCCTAGTGTGTTCACACACATCACTAGCTGAATATATCAACAATGTATATGTATATGTATATGTATATGTATATGTATATGTATATGTATATGTATATGTATATGTATATGTATATGTATATGTATATGTATATGTATATGTATATGTATATGTATATGTATATGTATATGTATATGTATATGTATATGTATATGTACCTCCTCTTCCTCTTGTTCTTCCTCTCCCTCTTTGTGATGAGGTTCCTTGGTCATGTCCTTGATTGCTTGAGTGGCCTTGCCTTCCTCCAAACCTTCCTTTGCCCCTTCCTTTTCCTCGTCTTCCTTTGCCCCTTTGATTACCTGCATAGAAAACTTGTGCATCCTTGCTTTTAGTTGAACTTCCACCTATGTTCATTTCTTCGGTGACCATGAGAGCAACCAATTGCTCAAAATCGGGAAGATTATCCCTTACATAAACTGAAGTGGTAAAAGGTTTCCACTTCTCATCATCTCTCAAACCAAATTTGAGAGTATAAGCCACAAGATCGTCATCATCTACGTGGCTTCCAATGGATCCCAATGCATCTGATAACTCCTTGACCTTAAGTATGTAGCCATTTATGCTACTCCCTGAGCTCTTCCTAAGGTTGTTGAGCTCATTCTTGAGTTGGATCTTCCTTGCTTTGGTGCTTGTTGAATAAAGCCTTTCAAGTGTCTCCCATACCTTCATGCTTGAATCCAAGTCTTGGATATGGCCGATCATGCTATTGCTAATGTGTTGGGAAAGAATAAAGATAACCCTCTTGTCTCTTTCATTCCATTCCCTAAAGGCCCTTCTCTGGTCATTGGTTGGATTCTCATCCAACCTAGGTCTTGGTTCACTTCCACTAATCAACCCCCAAAGGCCCTTGCCCATAAGATAGTTGGAGACCCTAAATCTCCATGGTTGATAGTTCCCTTTGTCTAGCTTTTCAATTTGAGTGTTGAAGTCTCCCATATCTAGTCTTTGATACTTGAACT
>CM035419.1:62163537-62341037 GCA_020310875.1 Ceratopteris richardii
ATCCCACACTTCCTGAGATGTCTTACAACTTCTAATGTGAGGCAAAAAAAAATCTAAGATAGAGTTGAGGAGATAAGACCTTGCAAGTGCATCCTTGGAGCACCATGTGCTCAATCTTTCTTGCTCTTCTTGTGTTGGTTGACTTTTGTTCCTGAAACTTGGCATAACTTCATCTCCAGCCACATAACCATATAAACTTCTACCTTGGAGATAAGCTTCCATCCTTAATGACCAAGCTGAGTAGTTACCTCTGTCCAATTTGTCAATTGATGAAGGAAATCCATCTGCCATGTTGTCCAACCTTGCTCTGATACCACTGTGAAGAGATGGATAGGTATGTGCTTGAAGATGAAGAGGTGTTGCAAAATCCTTGATCTACACCAGCCAAATGAACTCCAGGAGTATATGGTGGGCCCTTTTAGCTTGCCAATGGATGTATTAGACACCCTATGTACCTTGGAAGATCACTCTCAAAAAGATAGATCAAAACAGATAAGTTGGAGTTAGCTCAGAGGTGAAAACTTGCTATTCTTGGTTCATACACCTGTCCAGTGTTTTACATAATTCTCTGAGCACAGTAGCAATTAGCTTAATTCCTCTTGGGGAAGTCTAGATAACTTAAAGAGCTAACTTTCAAGAGTAATCTCATCAAAAATAATGAACCACACACTGAGAATGAGTTTTAACAATTGATGACATCATCCCGATTTTCACGGGCTGCTACAGTTTGAGAACAGTGAGCCGAAAAATCAACATAACTCAAAATGTAGGAATCCAATGATTATGAAAATTTGTATGGTTATACTAGACAGTAAGCTTAATCCAACAAGCTTTAAATCACTGAATTTGGATAAGTAACCACTGAGAAATGTCTCTGACAAGATGCATGAAAAAGTCGGGTACCTGACAGAGAAGTGAAGATGAACAGACTCTGTTGACTTCAAATGAAGATAAATGAAGATTTCAACATCCAAATGATATGAAAATTTGTGAGCATATAGTAGACTTATAGAGATAACTTTACCAAGTTAAATCACTGAAAATGATGCACCAAGCTCAGAGAAAACATCTCTGCAAGCTGACTGAGAAAACTGAGATTAATGGCAGTGAGTAGTACACTTCACAAGAACATGGAAAGATGAAACCAAATAATCATGAAAATGAAAGTATATTGCTTGTACAATACAATGAATTACTGATACATATGTGTGCCTTGTAATCACACCTTGATATGGCATAAAGCTCAGCTCTTGGAGGTCTTCACATAGGTCTCTCTAACCACGACTAAAACTGCCATCTATTTATAGTTGAGTTTGGGAGGCTAACTTCCCTCAATCACTCTCCAATCAATCAATGATTGATTTGATTCTCTACCTACCACAAATCACAAATTCGTGGCTCCTCTTTCCATTCTTGATCAAGTGGACTCAACCACTTAAGATTCTCTTACTTTTACATTAAGTAAACTCTTCAAAAGTTACAAGAGGTAGTTCACAAGTGAACTTTACATAGTCTTCATTTTAAGGCTTTTTCTATGACTTTGTGGGACTCAAGCCAATACTTAGGCTTGTCATAGACTTGCTCCAACATTATAGACCCACTTGCATCCAATGATCTTCTGGCTATTTGGTTTTGGAACCAAATCCCATGTTTGATTTTCCATCAATGCATCATATTCTTCCTGCATAGCTTTTTCCCAAATTTCTTTACCTTTTGCCTCTTCATATGTAGAAGGGTCTTCATCTGCTTTAATCATGTATGCATAATCCTTAGTAGTCAAGAATGAAGTATCATAGCTATACCTTGTAGGTTGCCATTTGTGCCTTGTAGACCTCCTAAGTTCTCCACTTCTTGAGGTTTCTGGTTCTTCACATTCAGGATCAAATCTTGGTATCTCTTCAACTTCAACCTGCACTTCATTATTCTCTTGTTCATCAAATATCTGAACCTTTGATTTACCTTTCCTTTGACTCACAATTTCTTCATCATCTGTATTAATATTGATAGTACCTGCATACCAAGTACCTTGCTCATCAAATGTAACATCCTTAGACACAATAAATTGCTTTGTGGATGGACTCCACAACCTATACCCCATCTGCTTGTCATCATAACCAATGAACGCATACTTTTCAGCTTTAGGTTCCAATTTATGCCTTAATTGTGATGGCACATATGCATAGGCCAAACATCCAAATACTTTGCAATGGTCTAATGTAGGTCTCTTACCCCACCATGCTTCATATGGTGTCATACCCTGCAAGGCTTTACATGGTAGCCTATTGACCAGATAAGTGGCTGTATTTACAGACTCAGCCCACAAATAATTTGGGCAATTTTTCTCCTTCAACATGGATCTTGCAAACTCAACAAGAGTCCTATTCCTCCTCTCTGCTACACCATTTTGTTGAGGAGAGTACCTGCAAGTAACCTCCCTTTTTATACCTGCATTGCACAAGTAATCACTGAACTCATTAGAGAAATACTCTCCCCCTCCATCTGACCTTAGTCTCTTCAATTTATGACCTGTAATTCTCTCTGCATACACATGATAATGTTTGAATGTATTGAACACCTCTGACTTATCTTTGATCACATAGATAGTGATCCATCTGGTAGCATCATCAACATAAATCACATAATACCTTGAACCATTGATACTGAAATCCTTTGATGGTCCCCACACATCTGTGTGTACCAACTCAAGCTTCTCTGAATACATAAAACCATGCTTGGAATAAGATTGCTTATGAGCCTTACCTAATTGACATGCCTCACATATGTATGTCATATGTTGACCTACAACATTAGGCAATCCAAGCACTGAACCATTATTTATCATATCTTTGATACCTCTTTCATTGAAATGTCCGAGCCTCTTGTGCCAAAGATCTAACTCAAAGATCTTATGGCCTCCATAAGTGAACAAGGCATGACCAACATTACCTTGAATTTTCAATGTAAACAATCTTCCTTCTTTCTTCCCTGAAACAATTTGTTTATACCCATTGCTAGGGTCTTCCACAAACACTCCTTCATTAGTGAACCTCACTTCATAACCTTTTTCAACAATTTGTCCTACACTTATTAGATTCTTAGGAATTGTAGGAACATACAAGACCTTACTCAATAAGGTGCTACCATCCTTGGCCTTCACTGATCCAATTGACTTCACATTGTGCTTTGTATTATCACCTGTTTGAACAACATGATTAGATACCTTATTCTCCAAATCAGTCATCAAGGCTATGTTACCACTCAGGTGATTGCTACACCCTGAGTCAATGTAGAAGACTCTTTGATCTTCACTCTGCCTTTCACAAGTTGCATTCATTATCAATGTTGAATCTTCCTTCTCATCTGAAGCATAATTGTAGTAAGTATTGTTATATTGTTGACTTTGGAAACCTCTACCTGCATTTCTTCCAAAGTAACCCCTACTACCTCTACCTCTGAAATTACCTCTTTGATTTCTGCCACCTCTTCCTCTTGAATTATAGTTCTGATTATATCCACCATTACTCTGAGTGTTATGCCAACAATCATTAGCTAAATGATTTGTCTTACCACAAATCCAGCAAGCTTTGGCTCCATCTTTGTTATTCCTGCCTCTTCCTCTACCTTTGCCACCTCCTCTTCCTCTTAGGAAGTTAGCTTGACTAGTTGTACCTTCTTCTTCATTTGCTTGTTGCTTTCCTTTGTTAGCTTTCTTCTTGTCTTTAGAGTACATTGCATGACCTGCACTCTTGTCAACATCTCCTTTGATATCATTCTCAAAAGTTAGCATATGTCCTAACAATTGATTCAAATCAGGAGTGAAATGATCTAATGAAAGTTCTGTAGACAAAATAAAAGGCTTCCACTTCTCATCACCTCTTAGTCCTGTGAGAATTTGCCTTACCAATTTATCCTCTTCAATGTCTTCATCCATTGCTCCTAATGCATCTGCAATGTCCTTCATCTTTGTCACATAATCAGATATTGATTGTGAAGCCTTCTTCTTGAAAGTAGTAAACTCTGCCCATAATGAAGCCTTCCTTGATTTGGTTGTGTTCTGAAATGCTCTTCCAAAGCATTCCAAATGTCACTTGCACTTTCAAGACCTCTAATGTGAGGTAGCAAGTAGTCATTGACTGCCATATAGATAATGCTCCTAGCTTGAGCATCTCTCTTCATCCAATTCTTCAAATCTGACAATTCCTCCCTAGTTGGAACACTAGGATCTCTGAATTGAGGCTTTTCTTCTTCACCTGTAATGTAAGCTATCAAGTCTTTGCTCATAAGATAAGCTTCCATCCTCATTGACCATGCAGGATAGTTTTCTCTATCCAATTTCTCTATCTGAAGAGAATCTCCCATCCTTTCTTCACCTGTACTAACAGATCTTTAATCTTTATGAGAAATAAATGTACCTTGGCTTCGAATATTACTCCTTCTGATCCTTTTGACAACTTCAATGTGTCTTCCTTCAAGCTTTCTTCACTCTTTATCCTTTTGATCCTTCAAGATGTAAAGTTTGTATGTCTGCAGCAGTCGGAGTCTCCCTTTCCTCAATTCTTATGCTTCCTGCTCTGATACCACTGATGGAGAGTGTTAATCTCCAAAAGAACAACCTATTCTTGAAATTAGAGCACCTCTATATCAAGAATAAGTCTAGACTCCTCTTAATTTAGAGAACAGTCACTAACTGATCAAGAAATTGACTATTCTGGAAAAAATCAAATTCTCAGAAAAGTCTGCTGCAGATTAATCTCTGATTGACTAACCATTCGTGTAAAGTTTTTTATAAAACTATGTAGGATGTGTCGCCTTAAGGTTGCGCACCTTCTCCAACTTAAATCTCCTCAAATGATTGAGTATACTATGTGTGAAACTGCTTCTCTGCAGTAGCGACTTTGACACCTGTAACTTCTTAGCTATGGTTCTCCCAATGTCGAAATCGTTTGGTCAAATGCTTTTAGCTGTAGATAGATTATCTTTCAACTTAGATTTTGAGCTATCATTTGTGTAAAACTTTACACTGTGCACTAAGCACTGTCCATTTCTCTGAACTTGAAATCTGCGCCTGTTTCAGAAGGTACTCAGACTTTTACACATACAAATGTTCCTATTCAGAATTCTCTCAGCCTAATCACAATTGGAAGCTAAAACTTTGTACAGTAGTCGATCAACTCTAGACTTAGCAAAAGATCTACCACAGAAGGAGAAAACACAGAAACTTCGGGCGCAAAAATTCTATCATTTCTGAAAAAGACTACAACTGAATGAGAGAGAGACTTCAACTAACTTTTCATGTGTCTAATGACACTTACAACATCTCATTTCTCTATTTCTATGCTCTCACATAGTCTCTCCTTGTCTCCTCTCTCTCTATGCCCCGACATTTTTCCATAGTATTTATAGGCAAATATGTACAGACTTATGACTAATCAAAAGTGTAAGTGACCTATTGTGTACTTGAGCCACAAAGACTCAAGGACTTGTGCCAATGAGACTATACCTCAATTGCCACACAAGTGCATATAGTGAGATCTTTAACACACATTTAAATGTCAATCCTAAGGAGCGACTTACCAAGTGTATGAAGACGTGTGCACACGTGATGGAAAATGAAGTGGTTTAGCTAATCATGCATGAGGAAAGACTACTACCTCTCACACCTACTGAAATACTGAAAGTGTTGCCGCAAGCCTCTTTTCAGCAGTTTTGGTATTTTGAGGTTTTCTCCCAGTCCAGAACTCCGAACATAGGCAATAGGGTACTCGTTTCGAAGCTCTCGACGAGGCGCATCCAATGGTGGTGGTTTCACTCAATTCTGACCACTCTGCTTCAAGTTATGGCAAAAACAGTGAATTACGGGAGTCACAAACACCCGCGCCACAGCTTCTCCTAGCTTACGCACACACTACAGCAGCTCAAAACAAAGGGGAAGGGGTAGACAACAGTCCTACACATGCATTTCAAGCATCACACACACATACAAGAGCAAAATGAAGATCAAAATCAGCAAGAAAGAGGCAAACTCGAAAATTCAGAAGTGCTCCTTCTTCACAATGACAAAAAGTTCTTTACAAAGAGTCACTTTTGACTTATATACTAGTGCCCTAAGTTTGGTCCTTTCACACAAGAGACCGGCACTTTATTCACTAAAAGACTAATTTCCTACTATTGTACATGGGTAAATCACTAATCTTCTGTGGGGATGCATCTAGAGGACTCCTCTAGTGCATTTACAACGGAAAATATATACAAGAGTGGTTATGATACAAAAGTTGTATGTCCAAATCGGAAAAATTTTGGGGCCCGTCTTTTTCTCTGCTTTGTGCGCTCTTTAGCTCTGCAACACTCTCCCCCTCTTCGTCTCTGTCGTCCCTTGACAGACTTTGCTTCGCGAACGCGTCCCGTGGTCAGTGTTGCCTGATTCTTGATCTTGCATTATCTTTTTGCCTGGTGCGTGCCCCTGCGGGGCTCTGTGCAGAGATGGGTAATGCGCCCCTGCGGGGCTTCCTGCAGAGATGTGTATTTATTGCACTGTCTTAGACTTTGATTTTCTTCTTCTTTTCTTTTTGCTTGGTTGTCCCTCTACACGTCCCTCCTCCTGAACTCTGTCGTCCTCGACAGGCTTTCTAAGGCGACGTGTGTATGTTTGAATGGCGGTTTGCTCTCGTTGGTTCAGCAGATTTGCGTGACATAACATGAATTCCTTCCATTGCGTTGACTTTACTCCGTCTTCTGGCGCCTGTCTATGATCAGCAAAGAAACTTGTTTCGTAGGCCACCAGCCTTGCATTCAAATTGGAAGTCATTTTAACAAAAATTTCTGAATCCATTTCAAAGAAGCCTGTCAAGAATGCTTCTTCGAAAGTTTGCATATATGTCGATGGCAAAAACATGAGGCGAGAATAATATGCCATAATGGTGAGTCGACTCGGAATGGTTGATAAATCAAAAATAAGAGCCTCAGACCCTTGCGTGATGCCGATGAAATTCAAGAATGTATATTTAGCATGCTGGAACACCTTCAACACTGTAATGAGCATGCTGAATATTTTGTTGGTCATCTTGACGGCTAAGTCCGAAACTGTAGCATATCTTGCAATCCAAAATTCCATTGTTTTGACCATATATTCCTCTGTAGGTAGGTAATTATGTGGCGGACTAGGTAGTAACGGATAGTTAAGCCACCGATTATTGATATTGCCTTGACGCTGTCCTTCCCAAAATTGCGTCCAAGAGCGTCTGCGGGGTACAGGACAAAAGGATGGATTTACCTGAAGTGCATATGGTGATGCTTCCCACTGTACCCGCAATGTCGGATTCTTCTCCAAAATTTTTCTTCGCCATATCGGATCCGCCTTCTCAAATTCCTCTTGAGTATAATTGAAAGTCTCATGCTGGAATTGAAGGTTGTGGTCCGGATCTTTGTTCGTTGCAGACTTTATATACATCCGCGTCTGTTCTTTAAGTAGACCGTATGGTACATTGAATGGCTTCAAAATTTGATCTAAGTGTTTGTTTTCTATCTGAGCTTCTTTCATTATCTGGATAATTTGATCTTCAAAATCAGCGGTGAGCTGGGACACCAGTAGTGCCCTTTCTGGTCTGCTCAGTTCTGCCATTTCTCGTTTGTTAGGTTATAATGGAACCTCCTTTTCCGCCCTTATTGGTGAATGATATGTGGGGGGAGAGAGAGGACGTACCTCAGTCTCCACAACAGTCTCCGCAGCATGTGGAACTACTGGTGTCCCCTGCTTTCCTTCTAGCTCTATCTGCTCCTGAAGCCGTTTGATGATTTCATCCTTATTCTTAAGTTCTTCTTCGGCCTTTGTAATCTTTTCCTGATGTTTGATTAATTCCTGTGCAACTATGTGCATGTGATCTGTGTCTTCTTTGCACTGTTGGAAATAATCCTTCTCTGCTTTTTTCCATTTCTTGCGTAGAGCTGCAGTGTCATTCATATACCTTTGTTCCCAATCAGCAATGATTTCTTGCTCCTGTTTGAGCTGATCTGCCATCTTGGTTATCTTTGCTTCCATTTCTTTTAGGTTCTCGTTTGATTTATCAGTCTCTACCGGTGGTTCATCACTGAGGAGAGCTGTCATGAGCTCCTTGTTCCTGTCCCTTAAGTGGTCTGCTTCCTCCATACTCACCTTGAGCTGAGATTCGAGTACTTTACTACGAGCGTGGATCCTTGTTTTCTCTTTTTCGGTCATGTCTGGTTTCTTCGTGAGCTCCAAAACTTATTCTTTGAGTTTGGCATTTGCCGTTTCTAATATTCTGTATTGTGTTTTGGTCGTTTTTATCTCCTCGGGTTTCTTTAGAACTTGAGCTTCTACTTTTGATAATTTTTTAGCCAGATTCATACCTTCTTTTAGAAGCTCTTGCTTTTTGAGCATGGCTTGGTCGTAATCTTCATCAGCATCAAGCATCAATTGTTGAGTGTCTAGTGCAGTGCGAATCATATCCTGCACCACAGGCTTGAGCTGAGCTATATCAACATTCAGCCATGTCTTTGGTATGTCGGGGGTTTCTCCTGTTTGTACATCTTGTCCCTTTGCGACGTGGATCGTTTCATTATGTGGTTGTCGGACCTGTAGTTGTACTTGCGGTTCTGCGTCATCTTGCACCACCTTACGAACCTTCGTGGCACTCCCTTGAAATGTGACATCCATTGGGGACGGTTCTGCCACAACCCTTAGTGGGGTGAAGGGTTCTTCGTCTTCTTTTCCTTCTTCCTGAGGCTTATCCTCTGATATCATTAAATGCTCCTCATCATCAGATTTGCCCTCCTTGGGGTGGGTAGTGGAGGTATCTTTTGGTTGAATGTGGTGCTGTTTTTCTTCTCGTGCCTTCTGGTTGGTTGTAATTTGGTCTACCAGTGGTGATTGAGCTTTTTCTTTGGGGCCTGCTTGGTCTTCACCATAGTCTACTTCATGTAATTCGGCCCACTGGCCATCATCTTTGGATTCGCTTTGAATCTCCACATCCAATAGTGATGCATTGGGTTCCTCTTGGCCTTCGGATCCAGAACTAGAGTTGTCTAGCCCAATTTCCCGATATCTATGTACCTTGGTGAGTTTGCCTTTTGGTTTCCTAGCTTGTTCGGACTGTTGATAATGATGACCCTGCACTGGCAGATTAATTTGTCCTTCTGTATATTTGTGAGTCTCCTCCAGTGCTTGAGTTAATTCTTCTTCCGTGATCTTTTTAGTCCCTTGAGTGGTGGTTGTAGGAAGTAAATGTACTCTCTTTGTTTTTGGTACTTCCTCTTCTGCTTGTTGGACTTCTCGAGGTCGTTTTGTGCCTCTCATGGTGCCTCTCATTCGGGGTTGCGAGCTTGTTTCTGCTTCTTCTACTTGTTTGCTTCCTTTCTTCTGTTTCGGTACAGTAGCGGATTTGACAAATTGAGCCAACTCCATTGAAGATGGCATCTCCTGTAAGTACTCGCGCATGCCCAATGCGTGGTAAATCATAATTGTTAGCGCAGTAGTTCCGTTGAGGAACTTCTTATTATCCCATTTCTTCTTTGCCTCAAATAATCTTTCTTGCACATAGGGTGTGAGGTTAACCTGATTGCCTATCTGTTTTATGGCATGAGACAATAATTGCACAATGATTTTTTGAGGGGCCGTGTATCTATTCATGCTCGCGAAGCAGAAGTGTTGGTGAATCAATCTGACTTCTTCTTCGATGTCCACCCTATTGATGTCAACGAAAGTTCTTGTTTTTGCTCCACGACTCTCTTCCTTGACCGTGTTGACACCATCCTTTTCCCATTCAAATGCTTCTTTGATTAAGTCGTGGGAAAATTGAATGACCACCCATTCTCCATTCTTATCCATCACATTGGCTTCTGGTACCAATGGGTCATATAGTGCTGGTCGTAGGGTGTTCATGACTTGTGTACAGCGTTGGAAATCCGGTTTATAGATAGGTAGTTCAAAATACTTATGAATTCCTGCTTTCTTCATGATGTCGATTGTGGATGGTAGTCCATGTAAAACTTTGAAGTCCTGGGACATGATCGGAAAGTGATGCTCTGTGTCCATGATCTTTATGTTGGCCAAGAATAGATATTCCTCAACTGGCTGCTCATCTCTGAACCAATGGCCTTTTGCTTTCGTAAGACATTGGGGAGGAAATTCCTGGACCTCCTCTTGGATTGTAGCTTTAGAGTCTTCAGAAGCCATCTGCACTTACAAGGAAAAGTGCATTAGCTCGAAAGGCCTTTATGAGACCATGCAGTGTATTGTTGTGATTATGGTCGCTCGTCACTCCGTTCCCCATTATTGCACGAGTGGGATTTCTTACCGCCTCTTTTTATATTTTTTCCTGAAAGACGACAATCATTAGTATAGCCGAAGCATAGTTTATGTACATAGTATGTCCATTCCTATCAGGTTAAATCTAAGATCTAGTCTCACTTGGAGAGCGTGCACCACTAATTGTGTGATGGTCATCATGTGCCGAATGCTTGGCCTCGTATGATGGCCCTATCATGCATACTTTGAGTGCATTGGATACTTCATGGGTGCAATTGGAATCGTGGTTTCTTTGATTGTCCATTTTCTGCAGTTGTTTGGGTTTCCATATCCATTTTGAGTACTCTAAGAGAGGTCGCTTTGTTTCCTTAGTCTTCGCAACCTCCTTGGTTCCTCTTGCTTTCTCCATGGTTTTATTGAAATTGGCGTTGCTTTTCCACTCCCTCGACTGACTCTTATGTGTTGTTGACTTTTGCCTTGTTTGATGTGGTATTTCCTCCTTTGTCCTTACAGCCTGTTTAGCCGCTTGCATGACCTTTTTGGGAATCCATATCTGATGTCGCGATCTTTGAGCCTCAAGCAAGGGCTTGGGAATCCATACTTGCAATGATTCTTTTCGTCTATAGTTCCTTGTAGCTGGTTTGGTGATGCCTTTTTCCTTCCTCAGAGTGGGTGTGGACGTTTCTTGACTCTGTATCTGATCCTTGCGTACCCACTTATATTTGGGTGGGTCTTGGTTCGAGTATCTGCTTGTTGGGTTCCAATAGTGCGATCTTTGGATGTTTCGAGCCTGCGTGGGAGAGCACGTCTCCTCAATGATTGACTTTTCCACAATTGCATTGGATAACTTCGACTCTATGGTGGATGTCGCTAGGATTGAAGTTTTAGCTTCGATGCATTTGCTTTCTGAGTGGTGAGCATAGTTGCTACTTTCTTTTGTCGTTGTTTGAACCTCCTCTGATCTTGGCATTAACATGGTTTGGTTACATGGTTTCTCTTCAAGCAAGCTGAAAATCTCCTTATGTCCTATCGTAGCCGAAATATAACCTTGAGCTAGATGGATACACGCCTCTGTCTCAATGATCTAGTCGTGTCCTAGAATGAAGTCTTCTATCAGATCCTCATCCTCACACACTAGGACTCTTTGTTCCATGGAGGAATTTCCTAGGTGGAGGGATACATTCGTGGTTCCAATACATTCTATGGTATGACTTCCAATTCCTATTAATTGGGCTTTCGTGGGATTCACTTCTAATTGCAGCTCGTCTGCTATTCTCTTTCGCATGCAGCTAAGGCCTGCTCCTGAGTCTATCAATGCATCTATCAATTTATACTCTGTCTTGCCAATCCCTAGGTTTAGGTAAGGTTGCGTTTTACACATACCCGTTGAATCATGATTTTTGACCTGATAGTTTGCCATAGGGATGGGCTCTTCTCCTTGGAGATAGCGTTCATCTCTTTGCCTGATCCACTCTTTCCGTTTCCTAATGCGTTCTAGTGCTTCCTGTCGAGCTTCCTCTCTAATTCGTTCTTCTTCCTTTTTCCTATTTTGAGCTCCTAACAGTCGCGCTAGCATTTGATCAGTCAAGGGCTCCATGAATCGTCTTACTCTGCATCCACTGATGTAGTTGGGAAGAATGTCTCTGTCTAGTGTGGCGAGATTGACTGCACCACTAGTAGAGATTCGATTTATAATCAAGGGTCCATATCCGCGTTTTTGTAGCTTCTTTGCATGTTGTTTTAGGGTGTATACTAGGACTAAGTCGCCTTCTTTAAGTCCCTTGTCCTTTATATGTGCATCATAATATGCCTTCTGTCTCCGTTTAGCAGCATAAATGCCTGCTACAGCTTGCAATCTAGTCTCGTGCAACTTTTCAATTTGATCTAGTTGCTGGGACAATTCATGACCGTTCCACTCATATTGTTGGGCCACTTTCAACGTAGGTACTAAGAAGTCAATCGGCAAAATTGCATTTTGCTCATACACTAAATTGAAAGGTGTGGTTCCAATGGCCGTTTTATATGCAACTCGGAATGCCCAAATTGCATGATGCAATTGTTTGTCCCAATCTGACCTTCCATTATTGACAATCTTTGTCAATACAATGCATAGTACCTTGTTGGAACTTTCAGCTTGTCCATTAGCTTGAGGATGGTATGGGGCTGATTTTTTATGAATCACTAGAAAGTCATTCATTAGCGACTCAATGACTTCGTTCAGGAAATGCGTTCCTCGATCACTCACAATCTCGATCGGTAGTCCAAAGCGTGTGAAAATATGCTCAAAGAGAAATTTTGCTGTAGTTTGAGCATCATTCTTTCTAGTGGCTTTTGCTTCTACCCACTTGGTTAAGTAGTCGGTGGCTACTATGATGTACTCCGCATGTGATCCTTTCGCCGGTGGATTGATAGGTCCTATGAAATCAATACCCCACTTGGTAAATGCTCTTGCACAAACCATGGGTCTTAAAGGCATGTCATCTCTTCGAATGGGATATTTCGCTCTCTGGCATGTTTCGCAGCTTCTCACATATGTCTCCGCATCCATATGTAGAGTTGGCCACCACAAGCCTGCAAAGAGAATCATCTTGACAGTTCTATCTGCTGAAAAATGTCCTCCCGCAGCTCCTGCGTGTGCCATTTCTAATATGGGAAGATATTCTCCTTCATGCACATACAATCTGAGTTGATTGTCTTTTCCTCTTCTAAACAATTGTTTTCCCATTATCACATAATCCTTGCTCATTTCTTCTAGGGATCGCTTTCTTGCTAAGCTAGCTCCTATTTCGTGCTCTTTCATTTTGAGGAATTGTACTAATGTCTTACTCCAATTAGGCACTATGGTCGAAAAAGGTAAAGACATGTGATCCTCTGGGATAGTCTCTTTGCATTCTGCACAATTAATTACATAGTCGTGAACGTCTTTTGGCATGTCAGGCCAATATACGCCTAACCTTTTTAATTCTCGAATTGTTCCATGCATCCCTTGATGGGTTTTCCACTTGTTTACGTGTGCCTGCTGAATTAGTTGCTTCTGTTCGTCCTCCTCGACACATCTTAATAAGACACCGTTAGGTTCCTTATAATACATGCTTCCAGCAACAATGTGTAAATTTCTTGTTTGAAGAATCTCTTTTCTGCTATCCTTATTTATTGGGTGTTGAGGGCCATGGGTGAGTATAGGGATTAGTCGTTCCGCCCACTTCGGACATACTTCAAGATTAAACAAATACGTATCTGGTAAATCATCCGGTACTCCGCTAGGTGGTTCTCCATGCGTTAGCCTTGAAAGGTGATCTGCTCTTACATGTGTGTTTCCTTTTTTGACTATTACCTCAAAGTCGAACTCCATTAATAGTAAGAACCATCGTACCAATCTTCCCGTGTTGCAAGGCTTATTGACTAAATACAACAAAGCCTGATGGTCTATGAAGAACTTGAATTTGTTGGCTAAGAGGTAGTGTCTAAACTTCTTCACTGCATAAACCATTCCTAAGCCTTCCCTTTCAGTAGTCGTATAATTTCTTTCTGCTTGGTTTAATTGTCTACTCGCATAAGCGATTGGATGGTCAAGCTTCCCTTCTTCAGCCGGTTGAGCTAGGATACATCCAATGGCATAGTTCGAAGCATCAACATGAATGTGAAAAGGCTTGCTCCAGTTGGGTGATTTTAGAATTGTGGCTGTACTCAGCCGCTTCTTAAGCTCATTGAAGGCCTTCTCACACTCGTCTGTCCAAGTGAACTGAGTCAATAGACCATATAAAGGCTTAGCTATTATGGCATACAGGTGAATAAACCTACGGTAATATCCACAGTGTCCCATAAAGGCTTGTACTTCCTTTGCATTCTTGGGTCTTGGTAGCTCTAAGATGACTTTAATCTTTTCTTCGTCCGTGGATATTCCATTCTTTGAAACGATGTGTCCTAGGATTTTTCCTTGTCGCACCATGAAGACACATTTCTCAGGGTTCAAACAAACTCTGTACTGTCTACATTTATTGAATATTTTTCTCAGTTCCGGTATATGGTCTGGTCGTTGATTTGAGTATGTACAAAGGTCGTCTACGTATACTTCCATACTTTTTCTCAGAAATTCTTTGAATACATGACACATCAGTCGTTGGAAGGTGGCTGGCGCATTAGTGAGCCCAAAAGGCATTACTCTAAATGCATAGACTCCCCATTCAGTCGCGAATGCGGTTTTATGCTGGTCCTCAGTTGCAATAGCTACTTGGTTGTAACCAGAGAATCCATCCAAGAAGCTATAGACCTCCTTGCCGGCAACTCTTTCCAAAAGATGGTCTGTGATGGGTAATGGGAAACTATCACGTATAGTTGCTGCATTTACCTTTTTCAAGTTGATACACACCCTTAGTTTTCCGTTTTTCTTAGGCACTACTACTAATGGCGATACCCATTCTGTGTGTTCAATCTCATAAATGAAGCCTGCCGCTAGTAGTTTGTCAATTTCTTCCTTTATTTTTGTTGCGTAAACTTCGTTATACGTATAAGGGCGTTGTTTAGAGGGTTTTGCATCTGTTGTCATAGGGATTCGATGAGCGCATATGCTGGGTTCTACACCCTTAAGGTCTTTGTACGTCCAGGCAAACACATCTCGATATTCTCGGATGAGTCGTATGAGATCCTCTTCTTCCTCTTCCGATACATCTTTCCCAATATATGTGCACCTCTCTTCTCCGTCTTCTATCGTTACAACAATTTTCTTGGTTTGTTCCTTGTTGTCATAGGCTTCTCCATCCCGGGCCTCTCGTTTAGGCATTTGAGTGGCTATTTTCCTTTCTTCCACTTCGTATCTTTTAAAATGTTCTGGAACTTCGAAACAGTCTGTTTCCGGCTCCACTCTACTCGTGTCCTCTCTATGCTCATGTATTATTGGGATGGTTTCGATTGTTAAGACTTTTGTTGGTCTTTCTTTTGATTCTTTTTGCATAGTTTTTAAATATTGTTCCTCAGAATCAAACTCTGGTTCCATTTCTATGCTTTCGTACTCTTCTTTCCACTCTTTCTCTTCAATTTCCCCTTCTTCTACTTCTTGGAGGACAACCATGTAGAGGTTCACGTCATATCCTTCCTCGTCTATACAATCGTTCATCGTCAACACTTCCTCATTCACACACACATCTAATGTGGCTAGAATTTCCATCCAACCATGTGGTTCGAAGAGTTCACCTGAAAAAATTTGAGGCATGTAATCGGGGTCTTCTATCGATCGATAGTTAGGGTGTCCTATTGGCCACATTTGTTTTTTACACTCCTCCTTCTTTGCTTCTTTGCACATCCACAACTGGGCATCCTCGTGCATCCAAGATTGATCACTTGATCCAGCACTGTGAATGGATAGGTCATCTTCTTCCTTGTGGACTGGATTCCATTGTATTGGAGGGACATCCCGATAAGCGAATGTGTGCAAATTTATCTTGGTGGTGTTCCCTTGATGTTGGAGATATAATGAATCTCTGCCCCAATCCTGTACTACCCGCAATTGTCTCATGAAGGGTCGTCCTAATATCATCTCATAGTTGTTTGCTTTCTCGAATTTGCATATGGCTCGTGTGTGTTCAAATTCCACTCCACATGTTGTTAACTTAATTCCTTCCAATATTCCTAGGGGTCTCTCCACATGACCGTCTGCTAATTGGAGTTTCATACGAGTGGGTCGTAAGGCTGGTCTTCCCCACTTTTCCCAAATCTCCTTTGTTGCAATTCCTACTCCTGCTCCTGTGTCTAAGATAGCTTTGGTCATGTACCCATTGTAGATGACAGGTAAACAGGTATTCCCTTCATCCCCTTCACTGAACTCTCCTACTTTATCAACTGGAACTTGTATTGTGGACTTATTTTCCATTTCCTTTTCTTTTGATCCTCCATTCTTTGGTCGTGTTTTTAATTGGTCTGCCAATTGCTTCCATAACTGGGGTTTAAGTCGAAGCAATTCTTCTACCGTCAATTGGCATTGCACTTTGGTTCTCTTTAGTTCCGTTAGGTTATGCGAACTTTCTTTTCCCTTTTCTTTTCCTTTTCCATGCACCGTGGGTGCTCGTATTATCACTGACTTTCTTTCGTACTCTCCCATATAGTTAGGCAATGTTGAAATGCTTATGGTCTCCTCTCTACCTCTATCGAGTCTTGCGACCTCCTCGTAGACTTCCTCGAGGTTAGGATGGGGTTGAGAGTCTTCCACATCTATTTCATCAAATGGTGGTGGATCGACACCATTCTTCTTCCATTGTTCTTCTTTGATTCTATCCCACAAGTCCTTGGGCCAATCTGCTTCTAAGTCTGGTATGGCTGATACAGGATCATCTTGTGCTGTCTCTTGTTCACCTTGGGAATCTTCTTTTCTAAGTTCTTTATCCTTGGGTTTGATGCATTCTTCATAAGGTTCCTGTGCAATCCTTGTCTCTGGTAGGGTTGGGATAGTCTTTTCTAGGGTTGTTTGTGCTACTTCTATGAGTTTTCTGCATATGGCTAGTCTTTCCTTTTCTAATTCCCCTTTAGGGTAGATTTTTTCATGTTGCTCTATGTTGGGTCCCATTTTGATTCTAGCTTGGTATGCTTTTAACCACATGTCCAAGTCGTCTGGCTTTGGGTCTGCTACAATTGATCCGGGCTTCTCCCTATCTGAGCTAGGTTCGGTTAGCTCAGGAGTCTCCTTAGACTTCTCTTGTTCTTTGTGTTTACTTGATTTTTCGATTTGCTTTTTACTGTTTGTACTCTTGTTCTTTGCCCATTTATCCTTGAGTTTCTCTCGTCTTTCTTTCCATTTCTGAGCTTTTGTGTTGCGGGAATTTTCACATGGGTCCTCAGAATCTTCCACTATCTGAGTTGAAGGGCTTATTTTCGTGTTGTTTTTTTGTTCCTCTTCCGATTGCTATTCTTTTTGTTGTTTTGTTTGGGCTCTAGTGATGGCTTTTAGTGGCACTGTGTACTCCTTATCACTTCCCGATTCTTCTATGACCTCTATTACATTGATTGGTGTAGAGCCTTGGTTTTTTACCGGATTCTTAGGGCAATCCCTAAAAAGATGTTCCTTTCCGCAATCACTGCAATATCCTTCCCAGATTCTAGGTGGTGGAGGGTTGTATGGTCGAGGGCACTCTCTAATGAAATGGTCTCCTCCACATCTATAGCATGGTCCTCTCTATACTGGTGGTCTACTGGGTGGTCTCATGGGTTGTTGTGCCTTAGGAGCTGTATACATTAGAGTGGAAGTCTCTGCTCCATAAGCCTGATCATAGCCTTCATACCCATAGTATGTAGTCTCATATGCCGGTTCGTATTCCATCATGTAGGCTTCATACGGATAATACTCACTTGGTAGGGTTTCGTATCCAAGGTTTGTTGATTCTATCTGGGTCATTGTCGTGGCTGGTACTATTGCTCTTTCTAGATTTTCTTCTGGTTGCGCATACTTCACTGATACTACTTGTTGAGGTTGCGACGGTTGGGGTCCTAGCACTGGTTGTGGTGGTGGGTATGGTATCTGTTCAATTGGTCTAGGTACTCCCGTCTGTGTTGGATAAGGGTTGTATCTTGGGATCTCTCTGTTCGGGTCTCTAGGTGGATATCCATACGGTCGATACTGAGGTGGTTGGAAAGGGCGTGTTTGCCTATTAAAAGGACAGTTCTCAGTGGTGTGATTAGTGTATTTCTGTTCTATGTGACAGTACCAAGAAGTCCCTTGTTGTTGCTGCCTGTTGTATGGATAAGCTGGTTGTGCATCGCCCCCTCCTCGAACACACAGGTGAGTGAGGTGATCTCCTCCACATAAGCTACATCTCCGTAGCATAGGCAATCTTTGAGCTGGGTGTTGATAAGCTCTTTGCCCCTGAGCCCCTAATTTCTTGGCTAATAGCTCTGCTAACTCTTCCACATGACTGGAGTTGGAAGAAATGGTACTCCTTGAATCGTCCGATTTAGTGTGGCTGGACTTGATGTTGAGGTCCTCGGCCAAGTTATCTTCCAAATCAATACACTCCTGAAGACATTCACTCAAAGTTTGTAGTCTTTTCACGTACACTAGCATTCTCAAGGTTCCGTTAGTGAGCCCATCCAAAAATAATGAAATCATTTTTTGTTGAGTCGGTCTCTCTGTCGCTGGGCATCTATCCACGTACTGGTTGAACCTTTTGGCAGCTGTCTTCACCGTTTCATTAGGATTTTGTTTGAAGCTGTGAATTAACGAAGATGAATTGTGTTTGATTCCTCTCTTAGTGAATTCTCCTATAAATTCTTGAAAAAATTGTTCCATGTTTCCAAATTGATTGGGATCTAAGGGTTGGAACCAAGTCAGAGCTGTTCCTATGAGGGTGAGTCCAAACGCCTCATACTGTACAAAGAAGTTGTCCACTTGTTCCGCTCTTAGGACTTGTTTGAATTCTGCAATGTGATCATAAGGTTCTCCTGATCCATCATAAGGGTTTCTTACACACTTTGCCACTTGAATAGGCCTAAGCCTTCTAATCGGTTCAGGTGGTCTGGGCATCACAGGAAGAATAGGGACAGCTGGTCGTATTGGTGGCATTCTAGGCTGTCTTCCTATCGGTGGTTGTGGTCTTACCGGTGGTCTATATTGATTTCCTATCCTTGGTTGGGTCTGATAGTGTGCTTGTGTTCCTGGCATGGCAAATCGTACATGAGCATGATTAGGTACGCTCCTATGGCTGGTCTGTCCTGATGCAGTATTTTCTGTTTCTTCTTGATTTCCAAATGGATTTTGTGAGGTTGTTGCCTGCTCTCTCTGAGGAAACACAGGTGTACCCATATATCTTAATCGAGACCTGTCTAAGACACTCACAGGCCAATACCTCCTTTGATCTTTATCCAGGTATGTGAGTCTAGTCTCGTCATCCGGGTCTTTCAGCTCATAGAATGTCATGGGGTTTTCTTCTCTCCCTGGAACAGGTGAATCGGTTTGCAACAATAAGTTTGATCTGTGAATCATATAGACTTCTAACAAATAGTCGTCTTGAGGTATCAAGTCACCTCTCAAGACACGTGACACTCGGGATCTGCCTCTAGGGGTGGTCACAAACTCTTCTGGTTGTGTCCTTCCTAGGTTTTCAGGGTCTAAGAGTTCCCCTCTTTCATTGATCCTCTCCGGGAATTCGGTTACAATGTAGATGTGGCCAACTTTGTCAACATATGCACCTCCTTCGTATTTGACAGCTGGTCGGGGTACAATTGTGGCATTCTGGGAAGTTACCATCCTGGCCACAGACCTATTTAAGCCATCCAGGTAGATTGGAATCTCCTGGGCATTGGTGGACACATACTGCAGGGTAGTACGGTAGTCCCCCTCCGCAGTAGTCATGAAGCTTCTAGTTGGTGTGGGACCTTGCACGTCTTCCGAAGCCATAGGTACTTCTTCCTCTTCCGAGTCACTAGAGGTCTCAGCGTAGATAGAGTGATGGCTAGCTTGGGCTGCACTTCCCACTGAAGATACGACACTCCTTCAACTACTTAGAACTCTTCCTGACCTCAAGTTCATTCACTCTCCTAAGCCTCTCTTTATGCTTCTTAGATTCCCCTTGGGTAGCTCTCCCAATGACTCAATTTGTCTGCCAAAAGAAGGGGTTAATCTGGGCGATACCACTTCCTGACGATACTGCTCTCGACGATACTGCACTGACCGCGATACGATACCAGAGGTCTCTGCGATACGATACCAGACACCCAGACGATACGATATCAATCTGGTGTCGCGATACTATCCCGGAAAACAAACGATACGACACCTCAACTATGCACGATACGATACCTGAAAATCTCGGCGACACGATACTAATGACAGTGTCGCGATACTGTCCTGATGAACAGACGATACGATACCACAGTGGTGTCGCAATATCAGAATTCTCGAGACACGATACAATCTCAAAAAGACCGACGATACGATACCAGATATAGTGTCGCGATACTCCACTGGGAAATATGGCGATACGACACTGACAAGGATCGACGATACTATACCAGAGGCCTATGCGATACGATACCACCGCGATAAGCGTGATCGCGATACCAACCTTGGTGACACGATACCACTACGGTGTCGCGATACCAAGATAAGTAACCAACGATACGATACTTGGGGAGGGTACGATCGCGATACGAAAGTAGTGTCGCGATACCAATGTATCAAGCGATACGATACCACCCGGTAAAGTGAGGTCGCGATACTAAAAACTTAGGCGATGCGACACCACATTGGTGTCGCGATACCAAGTGTTAGTACCAGACGATACGATACCAGGGATCGGACACGATCGCGATACCAACTCAGTGTCGCGATACCGAAATAGTGTCGCGATACCAAGACTGATATCCAACGATATGACACCTCTGGCGAGTGTCGCGATACAAGGGAATTTTGGTATCGCGATACCAAAACTCAACCGATCGCGATACTCAAGCCAAAAGGTCTCCAATCTTGAAATTTTTTATAACCCCTTGCACCTCTCACCCTTCTCCTCACTCCTAGGTCTCTGTCTCTCACAAAAAATGCAATACTTCAAAAATTTTCCCCCTCGCGATACTGCGCATCCCTTTTAATCACTTGGTTGTGCATGTTTAGAGAGTTTTAGGTAAATGTTCTTGTCAAAATCTTACCTCTATCTGCTCTTGCTTGCTCTTTAAACTCTCACACAAGCTCTGAAGGTCTGAAGCACACGATACTGCACGCACGATACCGATCGCTGTCGCAGACGATACCAGTGAGCAGTGAAGTATCAAATGAATCAATTTTTTTGGTTTTTATACTTTTTTTGGACAGAACTTGAAATTTTGGAAATTTTTTGGTGACTTTTGGGGATTTTGGTCTACTCCTACTCCTCTTCTCCTCTCTTCTCCTCTCCTTCTAACCTAACCCTAACTCCTCCTTCTCTTCCCTCCTCATAAACCTAAACCTAAAACTTATCACACACACCTCGAAGATGAGAAGTGACAAGTGCTGAAATGATGGACTACTTGCCAATGGACAAATTTGCGTCTACAAGTACGATTCAATCACACTCGCTCTATAACTATCACAAAGGCACCTTGGTTGAGTGGCTCCCCGGCAACGGCGCCAAAAACGTGTGTACTTGAGCCACAAAGACTCAAGGACTTGTGCCAATGAGACTATACCTCAATTGCCACACAAGTGCATATAGTGGGATCTTTAACACACATTTAAATGTCAATCCTAAGGAGCGACTTACCAAGTGTATGAAGACGTGTGCACACGTGATGGAAAATGAAGTGGTTTAGCTAATCACGCATGAGGAAAGACTACTACCTCTCACACCTATTGAAATACTGAAAGTGTTGTCGCAAGCCTCTTTTCAGAAGTTTTGGTATTTTGAGGTTTTCTCCCAGCCTAGAACTCCGAACATAGGCAATAGGGTACTCGTTTCGAAGCTCTCGACGAGACGCATCCAATGGTGGTGGTTTCACTCAATTCTGACCACTCTGCTTCAAGTTATGGCAAAAACAGTGAATTACGGGAGTCACAAACACCCGCGCCACAGCTTCTCCTAGCTTACGCACGCACTACAGCAGCTCAAAACAAAGGGGAAGGGGTAGACAACAGTACTACACATGCATTTCAAGCATCACACACACATACAAGAGCAAAATGAAGATCAAAATCAGCAAGAAAGAGGCAAACTCGAAAATTCAGAAGTGCTCCTTCTTCACAATGACAAAAAGTTCTTTACAAAGAGTCACTTTTGACTTATATACTAGTGCCCTAAGTTTGGTCCTTTCACACAAGAGGCCGGCACTTTATTCACTAAAAGACTAATTTCCTACTATTGTACATGGGTAAATCACTAATCTTCTGTGGGGATGCATCTAGAGGACTCCTCTAGTGCATTTACAACGGAAAATATATACAAGAGTGGTTATGATACCAAAGTTGTGTGTCCAAATCGGAAAAATTTTGGGGCCCGTCTTTTTCTCTGCTTTGTGCGCTCTTTAGCTCTGCAACACCTATGTCTTAACTAATGTACATATGTGTACATTTCTTTCAACCTGTGAATGTAACCATCTTTTAAGCTTCAAGACTTGATCTTATCTCCATCCTTTGTCTTTCAAAACTTCAATTGGTGATTGGTCTGCACCAACAGGTTGGAGGACGCTAGAATGTCTTCCAATTGATTGAACTTGGTCTTGCCCCTTGACTTCCAAGCCTTGAAGTCAGTCTGCTCTTCATCATATGAATTGACATCTTCTAGTACATCTATTGTAATCATGTATAAATGAAACATAGTACCTTGAACCTGAGATTGATGGCTTTTAGCTAGGACCCCACACATCAGTGTGTACAAGCTCCAAGTACTCTTCATACATGTACCCCTTTTCTATGAATGGTTGCCTATGGACACATTTGGGATGCCAAGCACACTCTGATCCCTACATATTTGTTTTCATGTTCTTTCTCTTATATGTCCTAGTCTTTTATGCCATATTTCTAGTTCAGATAGGCCTGATCTTTGTAATCGAAGAGTGCAATGTTTCTGGTTTCTCCAATCTCAAATGTAAAGATTCTACAAGATTTCTCACCTTCTGCAATCTTCTTGAAGCCTTGTTGAGGGTCTTCCACATATGCTCCATGTCTTGTGAATCTGACCTATAAGCCCTTCTCAACAATCTGTCCAACACTGATTAGGTTTTTTTTTATGGTTGGCACATATAAAACCTTGCTTAAGAGGTTCATGTTACCATCTGAAGCTTTGACATTCCCAATTTTCTTAACAGAGTGTCTAGTGTCATCACCTATCTGCACTTCATGCTTACCTTTGGGCTCTTCAAGGTCAGATAGTAATGCTACATTTCCAGCCACATGATTGGAACAACAAAAATCAATATAGAAAAGATGCTCATCATCTTTACCTTGCTTGGATGTCATGTTCATGATGAGTGGAAAATCCTCTTGGTCTTCTGGTGCAGTTGTTATAATCTCTTCTTACTCTAAAACATCCTTGATAATTGTTGTTGTTGTATCCTTGGTTGTAGTTGTGATTGTAATTGCTTCCTCCATTGTTGAACGTGCCTCTGGATTGTCCATAGCTCCCTCTATGGAAGCCTCTTCCCTTTTGATTCCTTGTGTTCTTGAAGCATTCTTCTATGGTGTGGTTGGTTAGGCCACATATGTTGCAAGGTGTGAGTGTTGTAGGATCTCACCTTGCCTTGCTTTCCTCCTCTACCCCTTCCTCTAGTGCCTCTTCCTTTACTTGTGAAGTTCACTTGAGAGGTAATAGCCTCTTCTTCATTCTTTTTGCTTTTACCTTTATCCTTACTTTTATTTCTATTTTTATAAAGGGTAGAAGATTGGTTACCTCTAGAGTTGTCACCATTCTTGTTGAGCTTTGTCTCATGGGTGAAGAGTTGCCCCATTAAGGTGTTGAGGTCAGGTATCTGCATATCCATATAAAGGTCCATTGTTGTGGTGAAGGACTCCCACTTATCATCAGCTTTGATGCCATTTATGATCTACCTTACTATGTGTTCTTCTTCTATCTCCTCTCCAATGCAAGTTGATCAGCAACATCCTTCGTCTTGGTCACATAATCAGCTACACTTCTTTTTGGTTGCTTTTTTAGGGTTGCAAACTCCATCCAAAGCTTGTTCTTCCTAGCTTTTGTATTTCATGAGAAGTATGAAGAAAGTACTTCCCAAGTCTCTTGGGAGGTCTTCCAATTACTAACGTGAGGTAATAAGAAATCAAATATTGAGTTTAGTAGATAAGACCTGGCAAGAGCATCCTTTGCACACCATGTGTGTTAGCCTTTCTTGCTCTTCCCTTGTGGGTTGATGTTTGCTCCTCAATGTTGGCATCTCTTCATAGATCATTGAAAATGATGGAGGGATCACTGAGATATGAGCAAGACAAGTACACTGTTCTGAGTGATAATGACAAAGAGATCAACAAAGGTGATCAATGATCTAATGTATTATACGACAATTCTGTACATGATCATTGGCATAAAGAATAATGCCCAATGATAGTGAGAGATTTAGGCTATAGTGTGAGCCACACAATATCTTCAATTGATCAACTATATGATCTAGAATGGAGACATCCTCCGCGAGATTTACAACAATCTTTTATAGATGCCTTACCTCGAAGTTTGAATTCAAATTCAAACTTTGCTTTACCTAAAAGTTCTCCTCTAAGTTAGGAATGATTCTTCTAAGTGTGATTCGTAGCTTTTAGTTCTCCAAACTCCACGAAGTAGATGGGATTCCAATATTCTATTAAAGATAAAGCAACAGTAGGTTGCTTCTTGGAAGACCATGAAATGGGCTTATCACCTACAAAAGAAAGATAACCTAAGGTACTCCTCCTATCATCCTTACAACCCGCCCAATCTGCATTTGAGTATAGTTTGATATCCAAATTTGAAGCATATGGGAAGTATAAACCTTGATTTTGAGTACCCTTAAGATACTTCAAAATCCTCTTGGCAGCTTCCAAGTGAGGTGCTCTAGGTTTGTGCATGAATTGACTTAAGACACTTACTCCATAAGCAATATTAATCCTTGTCAATGTAGCATAGTTTAGGCTACCTACTATGCTTTGATATCCTACAATGTCTTCAAGCAAATCACCTTCATGAGCACTTAACTTTTGGTTTTAGCTTCCAAGTGAGGTGCTCTAGGTTTGTGCATGAATTGACTTAAGACACTTACTCCATAAGCAATATTAATCCTTGTCAATGTAGCATAGTTTACGCTACCTACTATGCTTTGATATCCTACAATGTCTTCAAGCAAATCACCTTCATGAGCACTTAACTTTTGGCATTCTCCAAGTGGAACTTCTTCAACATATCTTGCACATACTTTCTTTGAGCAATATAGATTCCAGAGTTTGTATAGACTAATTCAATTCCAAGAAAATACTTTAGTCCTAGATCACTGATTTTGAATTACTGCATCATTTGATTCTTGATGTGTTTGATGCCATTTGTATCATTACTTAAAGTATGATATCATAAACATACACACATAGGTATATCATCTCTGAATTACTTCTCTTGACAAACAGAGAAGTATCTGCTTTGCTTATGATGAATCCTTGATCTTGGAAGGTATGTGGTCAACCTATGGTTCCATGCCCTAGGTCCTGCTTCAATCCATACAAAGCTTTGTTCGATTTGCATACATAATTTACCTTGCTTGGGTCTTCATAACCAAGAGGTTGAGCCATGTAAACCTCCTCTGAAATCCAGCCATTAAGAAAAACATTTTTTACATCCAATTGTTACATATTCCAATTCCTTGATGGAGCCACACTTACCAATACCCTGATGGTTGGCATTTTTTCCACAGGTGAGAAAGTCTCTTCATAATCAATTCCTTGGGTTTGTGCAAAACCGTTAGCCACAAGTCTAGCTTTAAACTTGTTTATGGATCCATCTAAGTTTCTCTTGACTTTGTAAATCCATCTAGAACCAATTACCTTCATAGATTCCTTCTTTGGCACTAGCTCCCAAGTATCATTCTCCTTGAGTGCTTCTATTTCTTCATCCATAGCTTCCTTCCATTCTGCCTTGGTCTTTGCCTCTTCATATGAGGTAGGTTCCTCACATGATAAATCCTTAGCAAGATAAACAAAATGCTTAGTTACTAAAGAAGTGGCATACCCATATCTAATTGGCTTCTTGCTCTCCCTTTGTGATCTTCTAATTGCTTGGTTGGATGAGTCAGGTATGTCCTCCAATCTCTTCATCTTGACTTTGGCCTTTGATTTCCATGCTTTGAACTCCTCCAAATTGATGGTGTCCTCATCATCTGATTTGATGTCTTCAATTTGATTTGGTTCCTCCTTGGTGAGGCATGGAAACTCCTCTTCCAAGTCATATGGCAGCTTAACCTTCTTGCATTTACTTTCAAGCCAAGAATCATTCTCATCAAACACAAAATCTCTACTCACCATAAAACCTTTGTTGGATGGATTATAAAATCTGTACCCTTTCTGATTTAAATCATACCCTATGAAGATGCACTTGTCTGCCTTAGGGTCTAGCTTACCTCTAATCTGAGATGGAACATGCACATAAGCAACACATCCAAAGATCCTACAATGATCAAGTGATGGCCTCCTACCATGCCATGCTTCATATGGGGTCATCCCATCAAGTGACTTGGATGGCAACCTGTTAATGAGATAAGTGGAAATAGATACACTCTCTGCCCACAAATAATTACGTAACCTTTTTTCATTTAGCATTGACCTAGTTGTTTCAGCAATCAACCTATTTCTCCTCTCTGTCACCTCATTTTGCTTAGGGGTATACCTTGTTGTAATTTCTCTTTTGATTCCTCTATCCTGCAAGAATGCATCAAATTCATTTGAGAAGTACTCACCTCCTCCATCTAACCTTAGTCTCTTTAGGCTTCTTCGTATTTGGTTTTCCACAAGTGCAAGAAACTTCTTAAAGCAGCTGAACACTTCATCTTTGTGCTTCATAAAGTACAAGGTAGTCCACCTACTGAAATCATCAATGAAAGATACATAATACCTTGAGCCAAAAATTGAAGGGTCCTTGCTTGGTCCCCACACGTCTGTGTGGACAAGTTCCAAGTAGTCCTCATGCATATATCCTTTCTTTTGGAAGGGTAACCTGTGATATTTATCAAATTGACATGCACCACATTTGTGGATCATGTGTTGCCTGGATACATTAGGTATCCCAAGCACACATTGATCTCTACATATTTGCTTCAAAGTTCTCTCACAAATATGCCCTAATCTTTTATGCCAAATCTCAAGTTCTTACAATGTTTGATCTTTGTGATTATAAAGTGCAATATTCCTTGTATCTTCAAGTTCAAATGTAAATGGTCTACTTGTCTTTTCTCCCTTGGCTATTCTCTTGAATCCATATTGGGGATCTTCCACAAATGCTCCATATTTGTTGAACCTAACCTGCAAACCCTTTTCCCCAATCTGTCCAAAAGTCATCAAGTTCTTGGTGGTTGTAGGTACATATAGAACCCTGCTCAACAAATTTCTATTCCCATTAGAGGTTTTAACATTTCCTACCTTGACCACTGAATGCTTGGTGTCATCACCTGTTTGCACTTGGTGCTTTCCCTTGGGTTCCGCAAGGTCAGAGAGAAGAGCTACATTGCCGGCCACATGGTTTGAACAACCTGAGTCAATATAGAAGAGGTTTTCATCATTCATACCTTGCTTTGAAGTCATGTTCATAATCAGAAGAGAATCCTCTTGATCCCCTCTGTAATTGTTGTAGTCTTTCCTTGATTTGTAGCCTCCTTGGTAGTTATTATTGTAGTTGTTGTGGTAGTTGTTGTTGTAGCTTTGAGTATGATTGAATCTTCCTCTTGATTGTAAGTAGCCACCTCTTTGATATCATCTTCCTCTCTGATTCTTGTAGTTCCTATAGCACTCATCTGTAGTGTGATTAGACAATCCACATATGTTGCATGGGGAAGAGTTAAAGGGTATCTCCCTGCCTTGCTTACCTCTTGTGCCCCTACCTCTTGAGTTCCTACCTCTCCTTGCATAGTTAGCTTGAGAAGTAGTACCTTCATCCTCTAATTTCTTACTCTTTCCTTTGTCTTTGATCTTTCCTTCATCTGTGTATAGGGAAGAAGAGTTATTACCTCTAGATGCTTCTCCATTTTTGTTGAGCTTGGCTTCATGGGTAAAGAGTTGCCCCATGAGTGTGGTAAGATCTGGAATCTGCATGTCCATGTACAAGTCCATGGTATTTGTGAAGCTTTCCCATTTGTCATCTACCTTGATGCCATTGATCACTTGTCTCACAATTTGTTCCTCTTCAATCTCCTCTCCTATGCTTGGCAATTGATCAGCTACATCTTTGACTTTGGTCACATACTCTGAAATTCTTTGCTTGGGTTGCTTCCTTTGAGTGGTAAACTCAATCCACAATTGGTTCTTCCTTGCTCTTATATTAGAAGAAAAGTATGAAGACAATGTGTCCCAAGTCTCTTGGGATGTTTTACAGTTCCTTATGTGTGGAAGAAGGAAGTCAGAGATAGAGTTAAGTAAGTACGACCTTGCTAATGCATCTTTGGCACACCATGAGTTGAGAATTTCCTTGCAAGTATGTCATCATCCTCAAGGACCATGCTTGATAGTTTTTCTTGTCCAATTTATCAATAAAAGAAGGGAAACCATCTCCCATTTTACCTCAAATTGCTCTAATACCACTGTTGTGGAAGATGGATGGACACCTCAAGAAATGAGTTGGCACTACTAATCCCTGCTTCGCTCTAACTACCTAAAACCACAAATCCATCAGCTGAGAGAATATCTCCTAATTCTTAGCATTGCTTTTAGGTGAAGTTATTTGAATTCAAATTCAAAACTACTTCCAAAAGTAGCTATAAAAAGAGTAAGAAGGAAGTTTCCATTAGAGAGCTTGATTCGTGCCCACTTCATGTTCATTTGTAGAGATTGAAGAGATTACTTCATATCTCTATCATTCTACTCCCATTTTGAAAGTATTCATTGCCAATGTGGTTGTAATTATATGTGAATCTATACATGGATTAGCAATCTATCTAAGTCTATTTTGCTATGTTCAAAAGGAATTTTTCTAATTCCTACCAGGTTGAGAGCACTATTCATTTTTTCTAGCAGGTGTATGTACAAAAATAACAAGTTTTGGGAGCTAGTCATTTTGCAACTAGTCTATCTTGACTCAAACTTTTGAGATACTTGTTCCAAAACACTTGGGTGTTTTTTTGTGGATTTAGGAAGCTCAAAGGTTCTACTAACCAACTCTGAAGTCTCAATTGGTTGGTGCAAAGTTGGTTGTAGCAGCACCAACTTATCTTCAAATTTCATCCACCATCTCTCTTTACAAGATTCTCACACTATCTCAAATGGAAAGCTTTGGCATGCATGCTTTGGTCATCTGAATTATGCCAGTTTATTATGCCTACAAAAATTTGAAATAGTGTCCTCTCTTCCCAAACTTGAGACACCTTGTAAACATGTATGTGAAGGATGTACTTTGGGAAAAATGCAACGTTCTTCCTTCCCTTAGGATGCTTCACTTCGAGCTGCTTATAAATTGTAGTTTGTTCATAGTGATGTATGTGATCCTATGCAAAAACCTTCCTTTGGAAGTACCTTTACTTTTTTTACTTTTATTGATGATTTTTCCAAGCATGCATAGGTGTATCCATTGAAAACAAAGTTTGAAGTATTTATGTGCTTCAAATAGGTTCTAGTTATGGTTGAAAATCTGTCAGCATGTAAAGTGAGCACCCTCCATTCTGATCAAAGGATAGAATACATATCTTCTGATTTAAGTGCATTTCTGACCGAGCATGGGATAAAACATCAGCATACAGTGTCATGCACACCTCAAAAAAATGTAGTTGCTAAAAAAAACATGTATCACATGGAGATGGCAAGGTCTATGGTCAAAAGTCAGGCTTTACTACATAACTTCTGGCTTCAGGTTCTTATGTATGCAACATATGTACTTAACAAGTGTCCCACCAAAGCACTACAATTGATCTCTCCATATGAGGCTTGGTATGATCGTAAGCCGTCTATTGCTTGTCTGTGTCTTTAATTTTCTAGCATATGCATTAAGGCCTAAACAACAATGCAAGAAATTTGATGATAAAGGAGTGAAATGTATTTTTTTTTGTACAATTCTGAAGTCAAAGGCTATTGTATGTATCGTCTAGATACTAAACAAATTTTGGTTAGTCATAATGTTTTTTTTGTGGAAGATGCAATTCAACCATTACTTTCATATACCAAGGAAACTTCAGTCAGCTCTAGAGATGTGTATGACACTTTGCTACCTCTTTTTATAGGTTGACAATCAAGTCGTGGTCCAAATGAGGAAATTTCACAACCTTTAGAGGTTCCACATGATGATATAGATCATTCCATTTCTTATGCAAGTTTACATGATGCACTTGTTTTGAAAGAGTTAATCTAAAGAAGATAAAAACTATGCCTAAATGGTTGGTGCAAAATATAAGAGATAGCAAATTATATGCATCTATCATACATACTTGTTCAAGCTCTTATTGTGCTTCTTTTGCATCAAATTGCTATGCAATGGCTTTTGACCATAGATGTTGCCATCCCATGGAGATGTTGAGGTCTATGGACAAAACTTAGGCTTTACTACATAGCTTCTTGCTTAAAGTTGTTATGTATGCAACATATGTGCTTAACAAGTGTCCCACCAAAGCACTACAATCAATCACTCCATATGAAGCTTCGCATGATCATAAGCCATATGTTGTTCATTTGTGCATCTTTGGTTATCTGGCATATGCATTAGTGCATGAACAAACGTAGGAAATTGGATGCTAAAGTAGTAAAATTTATTTTTCCTAGTACAATTATGAAAGCAAAGTCTATCATCTGTACCATCCACAAATTAAATGCATTCTAGTTAGTCGTGATGTTGCTTTTGTGAAAAATGCAATCGAGCCATTACTTTCATGTACCAAGAAGACTTTTGTTAACTCTATAGATGTGTATGATGTTTTATTGCCTCTTTTACACATGGAACATCAAGTGCTAGTCCAAATGAGGCAATTTTGCAACCATTACACGTTCCATATCAACATGTAAATTTACATGATGCACTTGTTGGTAAAAGAATTGATATAGAGGAGGCAAAATCTATGCCTAAATGGTTGGTGAGACTTTTAGAGATCACGAATTAGATGCACCTCATCATACTCGTTCAGGTGCTCATAGTGCTCTCTCTTTCATTCAAATTGTTATGCAATGACTGCCTCTACTCTTTATGATGAGAATGAACCTATTTCTTTTGATGAAGCACAAATTTAAAAATTGGATGGCTACTATGTAATCAGAATATTATACTATTATGAAGAATGGTACCTAATTTTTATGTGATTTGCCTCCAACCAAAAGGACCATTGGCACAAAATGGGTATATAAGTTGAAATGTTAGCTTGACCAAATAGTTGACACATATAAGGCTAGGCTTTTTGCAAAAAGTTATGCTTAAGAGAGAGGCATTGATTTTGATAAGAGCTTTTCACCCACTTGTTGGTGACCACCATTCATAGCATTTGTGCACTTGCAGCTCATCCACATGGTTTTGAGAGCAATCCAACTAAGAGAACCTTATATGGTAAGCATGAGAAGCACATTGTTGAATTCAAGACTGATTTGCATACCTCTTTTGAGATGTCAGATTTCGGGCATTTGCATCATTATTCGGGCATGCAATTTATGCAAATTGATGGGGGGAAAAGCTTTCTATCAAAAACATATATTGACATATTATTCCATTGTTTTAACCTTGTAGATTGAAAACCTATCGCAACTCCTATGGAAACCAATTTATGATTCAGTCTTCATTATGTTGGAAATGCATTTGATGTTGTTGGCACACAAAGCAACAGAGGAATCATGCACAATGCGGCAACAAGGCCAGATCATTTTTTTCCTTAGATTATGTACAACTCAAGTGATTTAATCACTACACAAACATTGTAAATCCCGTTTTTGGTAGATTAGACTCCATTTTGTGCAAGCCGAGGAGTCCTCGAGCTTGAGGAGTATTAGAAGTACCATCGTACCAATTTTCATAATTTTTAGACTTCGTTTGAGCCCTCAAATAAGCCCTGGAACCTAATTTTTAACTAGGCCGGACACTAGGTCTGGACAGGGCCAAAAGCTAGTCAAAAACTATAAAAAGAGCTAGAGAGCTCATTTTTGGAGGTTGGATTGTAATTGAAACGAACTTGTAAGAGCATTTTGAAAGTAATCTAAAAAGCTCCATTGATTCTCACTCTTTGTCTTGCCTTGTGTGCGCGTGTGTGTGTATGTGTGTGCATGCTTGTGTGCTTCTCACTCACGCACTTGTGCCGCCACTTGCTCGAGGTCTTCATACCATCCTCACGTCTTCCCGGATTGACATTAAAGGAGGTGCTACTCATCATTGAGCTACACCAAATTTTGGCGCCGTTGCCGGGGATCGAGCTTTGAGGACGAGCGTGTGATGGTAAGACGTAGAGTTGACGCGTTGGAGTTGTAGGTATTTTCTTCACTCTCATCGATTTTCTTTTACTTTCTTCACCATCATCATCATCACCATCTCCCAAGTCCATCTCCATCATCGCGAAAATTTCAGTTTTTTTGACTATATCCCCACCTCCACCTCATTTCCCTCATTTCACTTGTGAGAGAGAGCGAGAGAGCGAACTTGCATGTGCTGTTTTTGCATGTTTTCTGAGCTATTTTGCAGGTTTTTTGCTGTACCATCATCCCCAGCAGTGTGCGCAGGTACGACAGGCTCTGCACAGGTCCCGGGACGACAGCCTCTGTCTATCGCGACAGACAGAAAATCTTAACATTTTGTGAATGCATGTTTATCATTGTAACCTACACCTTGAGGGCACTCTAGATCACTAGAAGTTTTTCAAAAATTTGCATTTTTTCAGTCTATCGCGACAGACACCATCTATCGCGACAGACACTGTCTATCGCGACAGACACTGTCTATCGCGACAGACAGAAACCCACGACAGACAGAAATCCGCGATAGATACCGTCTATTGCGACAGACACCGTCTATCGCGACAGACAGAAATCCACGATAGATACCGTCTATCGCGACAGACACCGTCTATCGCGACAGACAGAAATCCACGATAGATACCGTCTATCGCGACAGACACCGTCTATCGCGACAGACAGAAATCCACGATAGATACCGTCTATCGCGACAGACACCGTCTATCGCGACAGACAGAAATCCACGATAGATACCGTCTATCGCGACAGACACCGTCTATCGCGACAGACAGAAATCCACGATAGACACTGTCTATCGCGACAGACACCGTCTATCGCGACAGACAGCCCCCACGATAGATTGTGTCTATCGCGACAGACACCGTCTATCGCGATAGACAGGCATTTTCGGCAAAAATTAAGGAGTGAATTTTTGGAAATTTAGGCTAAATTTTGGGCATAATTGCACTTTCATGTACTCATCTACTTACGAAGGCCTTAGAAAATGCATTAAAACCCCCGAAAGGTTCTGTTTGTCTAGTTAACCCCCTAAACCCTGAACGGTCATAACTTTTTCATACGAAATCCATTTTCTGAGCTCTAGGGCTTGTCGGAAAGCTTGTGACATATACTACACGCCCTCAACTGTTTTTTATAAGAATAACGCGTTGATTTTCAGATAGGATATTTGGAAGTTGACACACTGAGGGGTAGGAACACCAAGGGAGCTCTAGAGTAAATTTCTAACAATGCAAAAGGGGGAACAAGGGTCATTAAAAAAGTGTCTGAAATAAATTGTCTGTCAATTGAAAGGTCTACTTGGAGCTAATCTTGGGATTTATGCAGGCCTATTGAGAAGCAACTGAGAGTATCCAAGCAACGGTGTGGCGCACGCTTGAGAATCAACTTCTCGAGCACTAAAGAGCAAGGTTCGGCAAGAAAGGTCGGAATATTCTCAACTCCTCTTCGTCAATTCCTAGCTTAGGCTAAGAACGATTAGAGGTAGGAGTAAGTCAGGGCGACGATAGGCCACCATCAAGTTGAAGACTACCTAAAAACTCGAGTTCAAGCTAAAAACTTAATCTCTGTACTGTCAACAACATAAAGGAAAGAACATAACGTGGAACGATCAACTGTAAGTGCGAAACAACATTCAAATATTCCTGACGACGTGATTGCAGACAAGACCATAAACACGATAATCAACATAAAAAGAACCAAGCGACTGATATAAAGAAACCAGCAACGAGGTTGTACTCTGGGCAAGGAATTGGGCTACTTAGATAGGCATATGAACCTTAGATCAGGACGACACCTAGTAAGAGAGAGACAAAGCCTTAGATCTTCAGAGGCTAGTGTCAATCACACTGCAAGGTCTTGGGCCCAGCAGTTGAGCCACCAATCAAACTACCCTAGCTCTGAGACCAGTGAGTCAGAGATGTCTCAAGGCATGGACAGACCTACGGGAAGTTCAGGAGTGCCCTACTTGTACAAGGTAGAAGGCCCTTACAAAACACAGTTGGAGTACCTGAGGACCAACCGATTAGGTGCTAGCATCTATGAGGACGGCTTAGGAAGATCTGTGGTCCAGATTAAAAACCCTGATCAATCCATTGGACTAGAACACCCAACTGTCAAGTTTGAAAATGGTGCATACCTGGACAAAGAAGGAACTATATATGTAGTCACTAGTCATCCTGATAGGACAGATGACTTTGGGAATGTAATCTCAGAAGCGGACTTAGGTGACCTGGAACAAGGGAACATGGATGCGGAACCTAGAACCCCTCGAGGTAAATCAGTTCTCACTAGGATTATCACGCCTGAGTGGATCCCCCAAGATAACAAGTGCATAGATTTGCTTCTCAATCGAGAAACGGACGAAGCCTTCTGGAGGTATAAACCGGATCACCCAACTGACATAGGAACAATCATGATCTATGAGTTTAAGGATCCAGATAGCCCAGGTAGAGTGACCTACTTAGACCACACGTCAGAGAGGATTTTTGTGGTGACAGAAAATGATAGGCATGCTTACACTTGGAAGGGCGAATTCATTTTCCCCCAACCAAGATCAAATGTAACCTATGGTCACCCTGGAGCTGGAACATCCCAGGCTCATGGTATGCAAAGAGACAGAAGTAAAGATAGACCAGAGGTAAGTTTTGCCAATCCAGTGGGCAGAGAAAGAACGAGAACGGAGACGAATAGGGTAGAACCTGAGATGCATAGAGCCCACAGGAACCAAAGAAATGTAGATGGATTCCCTCTGCCGAGGCCTAGAGAGCACACAAGAACTTTGAGACCCACCCAGCTAGTTAAGTCCATGAAGAATTACTTTGACGGCACAGGAGATCCCTATGATCATGTGGTAGAGTTCAAGCAAGTCTTGAGAGCTGAACAAGTGGAGGATCTGTTCACGCAGTACAATGCCTTCGGTCTAACCCTTAGGAACACAGCACTTACGTGGTTTCAGCCATTAGATGAACGCCAGTTCAGGAGCATAGATCAACTCCTAGAGGCATTCATTATAGAGTTCTCTAAGAGCGGCATAAGACACAACACCTCCTCACTGATTCACAGCTTCAAGCAAACCCCTCAAGAGACTGTGAGACTTGCAGGAAGAAGATTTAGACAATATCTTGAAAGGTGCCCTATTTCGGAGCTACCCACATCTGCTAAACAAGTAGCCTTATTTCTTGACGGATTGCTGAGCCCAAAACTGAGATCCTATGTGTATCTGAAAGACCCTAGGACTATAGAAGAATGTGTACGTATGTGCATTGACATTGAAGATAACCTAGGAGAAGAGCTAGAGTTTTCCAAAATTTACAAAGATTCAGATAGTGCATCTAGTCAATCTTCCACACAAGCCACATCAATTGAAGAACTTGCCGAAAAAGTAGCTCAGAAACTAGGCGTAACTAGCAAACAAATCCCAAGGTTTGCCCCTGTGAAAAGGTGCTATACATGCGGTGGTGACCATATGGCGAACGTCTGTCCCATTATGGCTCAACCCCAAGTAAACCCTAGTAGCCAGTACTGCACCATAGAACGGAGATACACCAACCACACCACACAAGATTGCCCATACAACAAGCAGGCGGTTAGGCAACCCTACCCTCAGCCCTACCAACAAGGCAGATACCAGAACCAGTACCCTCCACAACCATATGGCAGGCCACAACAAAATTTCCAACCTCAATATCAAAACCAACAAAGGCCTCAGCCTGTGCTAGTACAACAACCCCCAGCCCCAGCTAATGTGATTCCGGTAAAGTATACTGCTGCAGAAGAGAACCTGAATAGAGCTATAGTCCCTGTAACATCCTTGATCTCTGAAAATGACCCAAGTGATCATAGCTTTGATTCTACCCATGTGGATAGCCCCCAGGCTTACTACATGCAGTCTCCAGAACATGGTGAGTCCTACTATAGTGAAGAGCCGAATGAACCTAGTTGGGAGTCAGATTACACGAACGTCATGTATGCAAACCCCAATTCTAGGCCTCAACCTAGACAGGTACGACCACCAATTCCTAGAGGACCATGCTACCGATGTCAGGGGGATCACTTCATTCGTGATTGTCCCTTGCCTCCGCCCACACAACCTCAGTCCGTAACTATCCAAGGCTTTTGCCAAGACTGCGGAAAAGAGCATCTCTTACGAGATTGCCCAAAGAACCCCAATAGCATGCCAAAAATCACCCCTATCAACGTTGTTGGGTTAGTGGTAGACTCCTCAGGAAGTGTCACTTCCACTGCACCAGTACAGGTAGTCACTAGGGCTCAGGCATTGCAGCAAAACCAAGGGGTAGGCCAGGAAAAGAGCCCAGATGCTAGCGATACTGAGAGCCAAAATAAAAAGAGAACAAGAGCTTGGAGAGATAGCCGCGAACGCATGAAAAGGCAGTGGGCAAAGAAGATGAGTGAACTTGAGGAAAGTCTACGAGAAACCAAAGCTAAAATCATAGAGATCACATCTCAACCGCACTCTCACACATTCCCACCGCTACCATCCCCATCACCCTCCATCCCTTCACCCTCTAAGACAGCCCACGCAACCCACCCACCACCCCAAACAGGATCGGTATTAGCTGATCCCACTCCCGAAGACATAGACATGATGCTTAAAGCATATCAGGCCAGAATCCAAGAAGGGCCAAACGTCACGGATCATGACAAGTGCTATCCTAGAGCTGACCTAGAGATAGAAAGAACCAAACTATGCGCGAAAATGGTCGCATTGGCTCAGACTATGTTTGAAGCCAGTCGCCTGTTCAATTACTCAGGCTCAGCCAAAACGCAATTACACTTGGATGGATTCCTAGAGAAGTTAGAGAGGATAATTGCAAGATCTGACAAGGAAGAAAAAAATCAAGACCAAGAAAAAGCAAGCAAAAACAGGAATCATTCCCAATCAGAAGTGTATGTGGCCAATGCCCCTAAACCGGACAACTTCCCCTCCTTAGAAAGAATAGAGAGGCCAATAGCACAGCCAGAAAAGGAACCTACCCCTCAAAGAAAGGAAAGGGCAAGAGAACGGGTAAGCCAGCCTCTTCAGGAAGCCCGTGGGCCTCCTCAAGAAGCTTATCTTCCCCCCCAAAAGGCAGATGAGCCTCCCTCGAAAGCTCAAGTACCTCCACAGGTTGCCTACATTCCTTCTCAGGGAATGTGTGAGCCTGTTCGGAAAAGTAATAGAATGAGTAACCCTCCCCAGGGAGCTTGCGCTCCAGCCATCCGTGAGAACGAGGAGAGAGCCAACGATAGAATAAGCCCTCCTTCCCAGGTTGCTTATGTGCCCAATTCCACGGAGCCAGACACTTCTTCTTCTATGAATCGGTTTGCACCAGATTTCCTACGAGAGATTCAAGAAGACAAATGGGATAATGAAAGTGAAGTCGCCCCTCCCTTTGAACTTGTGGATGATGCACACGACCAATTCCCACAAGACATCCCATCTATTTACGGGGAACATGAGAGTACTCAGTCTCATGAGAGATTGGACTTTGAGTCTAATTCCATACAGGAGCTACCCCACTTCACAGGTCCATGGGAAGCAAAGTCCACATGTATGAGAGCACCCACAGTCATGGTAAGGAACGACGACTCAGTCATACCCAGGAATACAGAGGTAGTGAAGAACACTAACGTGCAGTGTAATCTCAAGTTAGAAGAGCTACTCAAGGTTAGACCTGAATTATGGAAACATGTAGCCAAACAAGTACCAGAGATAGCAAAATCTCGTTCCCAGGTAGGATCCCATAGGACAGTGCCAGAAATTCCCTTGGATAAGATAGGAGATATGTGTGAAGGTGAAGAAGGGAACACCTATCTTCCCATCACCTACTAGGAATACACCACCAAGGCGATTTTGGACTCAGGTGCAGGAGTTGCAATTGCCACCACCTCCTTATGGAAGCGTTGGGGCAAGCCAGCACTCAGGCCAACAAGAATGAAATTGCAGATGGCCGATGGTCATATTGAGAGACCCTTAGGATTGCTGGAAGGGATAACTCTCACCACTTGTGGTGTTGAGTTTGAGCATAGCTTTGCTATATGTGACTTCAGCAAAAATCATGCTTATGAGATGATTTTAGGAAGACCATTTATGCGACAGTTGCAAGTGGTACAGGATTGGGGAACCAACTCCTTGTATTTGCAACACTTGGGCGTTACAACCAAAGTCAATCTCAAGGACTATTCTCATAGAGATGTCCCTCCTATCCAGTGGAATCCCATCCATAGAGCCAAAGATGATACGGAATCTGTGCATTCCATAGAATCTGGATCCTCATGGATGCATGAAGACACTCACTTATGGATGTGCAAGGTAGCAGTAGAAGAAGAGAAGAGAGAGAAAGCCAGAGAGGTAGGTGCGAAAGAAACCCATAGATCAATCCAAGACCCAGCCTATGCACCTGTAGTTTTTCCAGACGAAGAATTTGAACCTCACGGTTGGGCAGAAATCTTAGCAACAATGGACGTAGCCATCAACGAAGAACAATGGACACCTCACTGTGATGAGGATGGCTATGATATTTCAGTCTTCTCCATAGAGCCGATCATGGGAGAGGCAGTTCTAGAAGAATGCGAACCTAGCCCTGATGCATTTGAGGATGCAAGTGACTCCGATCTAGAGTCAATCATTATGGACCCACCATTTGCATCAGATGAAGAATATTTCCATGAAGTGGAATTTCAACCTCAGAAGCATGGAGAGGTTACAAATGATGTAAGATTAGCAACACATATGACCCCGAAGGAAGAAGGAAAGAAACGAAAGAAGAGAGAAGCCTTACCAGAAGAGGAAGAATCTTTGTTTGAGGTCCCAGAAAATTTTAAGAAGTATGAGATAGATGACAGGAGAGTCATGATAAGAATGCCTAAACGAGAGGCACAATCAGGAGAGGCCTATGATAACAAAGAAACCACCAAGAAAATAGTAGTGGCCCTAGAAGAAGGAGAGGAGAGATGTACGTACATAGGTCATGACCTAACAGCGGAAGAAGAGCACGAATTGATTGCCTTGCTAAGAGAATACAGAGATGTATTCGCTTGGAGTTACAAGGATTTGAAAGGTGTTGACCCTGATATATGCTCACACACCATCCCCATGACCTCAGATGCCAAACCCTCTAAGCAAAAGCCTTATACATATAACGATAACTATGCTGCTAAGATCAAGGAAGAGATAGATAGACTGGTTGAAGCTGGATTTATCTATGAAATTGAGCACACTGAATGGGTATCCCCCATTGTAGTGGTGCCCAAAAAGAATGGCAAACTGCGTGTGTGCATTAACTTGAAAAAGGTTAATGCAGCCACAATTCGAGATAACTATCCGCTTCCCATAACAGAACATCTCTTAGAAAGAGTGGCAGGCAAGGAAGTGTACAGCTTCCTCGATGGATTTTCGGGTTACAATCAAGTAGCCATAGCTCCAGAGGATCAGCATAAGACAGCCTTTGCCACAGAATGGGGCATCTTTGCTTTTAGAGTAATGCCGTTTGGGCTTACCAATGCACCAGCTACCTTCCAGAGGCTGATGTGCCACGTGTTTAAGGAGTTCCTGAGGAAGAGTTTAGAAGTCTATGTTGATGATCTTTGTGCTCACTCCAATGTTAGACAAACTCATATTCCTGAACTCAAACAAATCTTTGACAAATGTAGAGAATACCAAGTCTGCCTGAACCCAGAAAAGTGCGTTTTTATGGTCAGGCAAGGCAAGATTCTAGGACACATAGTGTCAAAGAATGGCATATCTACAGACGAAGAAAAAGTGAGAGCCATAGCAGAGCTACCTAGGCCAAAGAATGTCAAGGAAGTACAAGCTTTCATGGGGCATTGTGGTTATTATCGACGATTTATACACATGTATGCTGTCATAGCAAAGCCCATGTACGGACTCTTGACAAACTTTGAGTGGACGGATGAATGTGAGAATTCCTTCCAAGAACTTAAACGAAGATTATGTTCAGCACCAATCTTGACCACGCCAGATTGGAATAAGCCATTCCATGTTCATGTTGATGCATCCAATTATGCTATTGGATGTGTGCTCGCACAACCTACTGGTGAAGGTAATATGGATCTTCCAATTGCCTATGCCAGTAGACAATTGAATGCGGCTGAACGGAATTACACCACTACGGAGCGAGAAGGATTAGGCATGGTATATGCAGTTAAGAAATTTAGACACTATTTGCTTGCAAATAAGTTTAAATTTTTTACTGATCATCAGGCACTGTTATATCTTGTAAACAAGCCATGCAATACAGGAAGATTAGTAAGATGGTTTCTCTTGCTAATGGAATATGATTTTGAGGTTGTGGTAAGGAAAGGGAGGACTCACTTGAGAGCAGATCACCTCTCTAGGCTCACATCGGGAGAAGCCCCACAAGGAGTATCAGATGACCTTCCTGATGCTTACTTGTTTAATCTGGAAGTTGTACCGCAGTGGGCTAAGCCATTGGTACCAGTATTGACATACGGGCCTAACCATCCTGTAGTAAACACATGGAATAGAGAGATCGTAAAAGCCCAAAAGTACCATATCATGGCAGGAAGCATGTACAAGCACACAGATCAAGGGATCTTGGCTTGTTGCGTAGAAGAGGATGAGTACGCTAAATGGTTGCAATTAGCACATGTAGGTGCGTTAGAGCAACACCATTCAAAGCAACGAACTTTACAGACTCTAAAGAGACTCGGAGTGCATTGGCCAACTATGGAAGCTGATGTCCAAAAGTTGTGCAAGGAATGCCCAATCTGTTGCACTAAACCACCTGTGGAACATGCCACTCTCTATCAAGTATCCATTGTGCCAGATTGGAGTGAACCTCTAGTATCATTCTTGAGGACAAACACATTCCCTCCAGACATGACTCTAGCTAGGAAAAGAAGTTTAGAACAAGAAGCCCAGGATTATTCACTCGTTGGTGATAATCTATACAAACGCGGTAAGGATGGTTACCTGAGACTGTGTGTCCATGAAAGTGAGTATCTTAAGATCTTAGAAACTGCTCACCAAGGTGTAGCAGGAGGACACTTTGGACCAGATCGGGTGATCAAAGCGATACTATTTGCGGGCTTCTGGTGGCCTACCCTTCACATGGATGCACATACCTATGTGAAACGGTGTGATGTATGTCAGAGGACTCAGTATCCTATACGCAAAGATGAGATGCCACTGAAACCTATGATGGGTGGACGTGCATTCTCTAAGTGGGGAATAGACTTCGTAGGTCCTATTAATCCCCCAGCTAAAGGTTCTCATGCGGAATACATCATTGTTGCAACAGATTATCTCACCAAGTGGGTAGAGGTAAAGGCTACAACCAAGAACGATGCTCAAACAACTGCCAAATTCTTGTTTGAGAATGTATTCACGAGATATGGACTACCTATAGAGCTCGTAAGTGATAGAGGCACTCATTTCTTGAATGAAGTTATTGAAAATCTACTCCAAGAATTCTTGGTAATACACAAGAAGTCTGCCCCTTATCACCCTCAAGCTAATGGTCAAGCTGAGAGTACTAATAAGATTTTATGCAATGTACTGACGAAATTAGTGAACACTAAACGCTCTGACTGGGACAAACAGCTACACCATGCTGTTTGGGCATACCGAGTTGCCTACAAAACGGTACTCCAAGCCACCCCCTTTCAGATGGTATTTGGCCAAAACGCTGTGTTACCCTTGGACTTCCTGATCCCTACATTGAGAGTAGCACAAGAGCACGAATGGACAGGTCATGAGCTCTCCTCTAGGATCTTTGACCTTGAACGATTAGGAGAAACAAGACTGAGAGCCGCTGCAGGGATATACGCAGCCAAGAAGAGACAGAAGGCATACTTTGATGCCCACGTGAAGGATAAAGGCTTGAAAGCAGGAGATCTAGTCTTAGTCTATACATTAAAACAACACGCGAGGAAGCTAGAAAAGAGAGGCTACGGACCTATGATCATCAATAGGATCTCCACGAGCGGAGCAGTACAATTGGCCACATTAGAGGGTGATGTTCTCCCAAATTATATTAGCGGTTGCAGAGTCAAGTTGTATCAGGAACCCCTCACGGAGGAAATGCTCAGTCGACTCAACACTGCTAAGAAACGCAAAGAGGAAGAAAAGCGAGTTCGAGAAGAAGCTCAAGCTGAAGCTTTAGAACGCATCAGAAGGATGAAATTACGAAGGCAAGGTAGAGATCAGCCTGGAGCGAATGACTATGCAGACCAAGGATTTCCTATGGCCATGTGTGAAGTCGCAGGAACAAGCTCGCATAGGATAATTGATAGACGTCCTTTCGTAACCTTAGATATAGGACATGGAAAGAGTGCAAGGACCGTAAGAGCCTTGATTGACTCAGGAGCAGCCACTAGTGCTGTTAAATTGTCGTACTGCCAAGAATTACAATTGACTGTCAATCCTGTGGAAGCATATCTTATAGGATTGGGAGGAGTGGAAACCCCTTGCATGGGCGAGGCGGAACTTCCCCTTTACATTCATGATGAGGCAATGACAGTTAAAGTACTGGTGTGTCAAGATGAAGATCTCACTGAACCTCTAGTCTTGGGTCAAGATTGGATCTATGACCAAGCAATTAACTTAAACCTAAGAAGTGGACTTCTCCAGGTTTGGGTCAATCATAGTCGAGTTACAGTAGAATTAGACAATGGAGCACTCAAGGAACTAGGAAAGGCACAGACTCCTGGTCCTTCCAGGGGTACACATGAAGATGACCATGCTGTTCTTGTTCAAAACCCTGTATTGCAGAGGAATGACATTTGCAAACAAGGAGTCAGGGATACAACGGATCTCCCTTCTTTTCCAAAGGCCCGAAGGAGGCAGCAACCAAAGGCGGATCACAAGCAGAAGAGGCAGAGTACTACCTATGTCCGAGATCAAAAGTACCTGCGCAGCAGAATGCCCCAGAAACTCAACCAGGTGTGGGTGCGGAAAGGCGAACGACCAGCTGCACCACCGTCAACTACACGGACAAGGCTTCTTATTAGTAACCAACAACACAACGCTAATAAGAAGTCTTTCAGAAATTCTTCTGCTAAAGTAAAATCTATTTGGGTGCCCAAGAAGTCGATGAAGGCAAGCCCACAATCTAGACAAATTTGGGTGCCTAAGGCTTGCTTGAGGGCACAAGTAGTTACGCCAAGGCCACAACCTATGCAGCATCACCCGACTATGAGTACAACCAGAATTTCCTCGTGCTCAACACTTAGGAACACACCAAGACCCAGGAGCATGCATGTAATCACTTATAAGTGGGTCCCTAAAAGGCCCCACTCCCAAACAGCGACACCGACACAGCTCTCTGGTGTCTCTACGAAACCGAAAGCAAAGCCCATCCACTGCATTTGGCAGTCTAAGATCTGTAATAAACCCCCCGACCCAGATTTGTAAATTCACCCCACTTACTAACGGCATTAGTCTCCTAGGAATACACAAACGTTAACTACACTCACTGTCTTCGTGCACTTACTAACCACTAACTCACCATCTACCTCATGTTAATGTTGTAACGGGGACAATAACGGATTTATTTTGTCCATTACGATGTTAACACATGATTCTATATTCTCACAGAATCAGAAAGCAAGAAGAGAAATGGCAGAAGCGACAGGTTCGGGCTCACAAGTAGGGATACTCACTGCAGGGATTGATGTGGATAGCCTACCTGTGGATGTGCCCCCGACTGAACGACCAGTGGAGATGCAACACCTCCAGCAACTCCCGGTGCCAGATCCCCCTACAGGAATCACGGAAAGAGTTCATGCGAATTCTCATTGGTTCAATGGCATGCCCGGTCCATTAGGAGAGGCTAAGTATATCTGGGAGTCTAAATGCGAGTATGACAGATCATGGGTGCGTTTCCAATTTTTCTCCAAGGAGTTCGAGACTTTACAGAACACCGAAGACCTCCAGATCATATGGCAACGAGCAGGGTTGGCGGAATATTTTGAAGCCCCACTACCTAAACCCGACCTCCTCCGATGTTACTATCTGGTCTCTACATTACAAGCTCATGAAGATAAGGACCAACCCGGATCATTTGTTCTCCCCTCATTGCTGGGCAACAACGAGTTGAAGAGGTTTGAACTTACTGTGGAGCTGGTGAGTGATGCTTTAAAGATGCATGGCACGCATGTACCCTCAGAAAAGGATGCTCTCGTTCCCAACAACATGAAGGACAGGAAAGTAGTGAAGCTGAAAGACATGGCAGCCCTCACCCCAAATGTGTCAATCCCTCTCCGCATGTGCATGCAACATTTCGCCTTCCCCGGTCAAGACCGATTCACGCAACCACACAAGAAGATCTGGTTTGCTCTCTACTTGGCGGAAGCAGGTGCGCTACCTATTAAGCTACCAGTGTGGATTATAGATCAGTTGTATGAAGCGAACAAACGGGCTTCTAGGAAATTAGTGGTGAACGGATGCTGTGCACTCACACGCATCATTTACCGATGCTTGGCATATGATGTCCCCATTGAGCGTGCCTTAACTTGGGCACAATTACAAATGTTTAAAAGGCTCAAGACATCCACACATCAGTCCAAGCGCATGAGGGGCGCGATTCCGTGTGTCCAGACAAGGGAAGTCCTGACTACTCCTGAGGCATCACCACTAAGAGAGGGCACTGTACCTCCTTTTACCATTAGGATACCCAGGTCGGAATCTGACACTACGACACAACCCACCCCATCGGCTCCTCCGGTTACACCTGAATTCGAGTTTGCTGCCACTGGAGAGGCTGAAGGACTGGACCCCCAGGATTTCGAAGCATTCCTACAAAGCACACAATTCTCTGACGTGGAGTTTTATTCAGAGGCAGAGGAGCAGGGCACATCCTCACGGAGAAGAAGAAAGTCTACAGACGGTAGACATGTCCATTGGAGTGACGCTCAGCAAAGCCAACAACACGGACACCCGGAAGAAGAAGAAGCATATGAAGAAGAGACCACTGAAGCCCCAGCATATACAGCAGAACTCCGAAGGCTGTATCAGATTATGGAAAGAGTGCGATCGCAGCAGTTACTCACTGAACAGAGCAGCAGAGTACTTATGACTCAGTTGTTGGAAGAAGCGGGAGTTGACTCAGAGTACAGGGAAGGTCTCTTATTGATGGCAGAAACATATGGAGTTGTAGAAGCTGTGCGCACTGCCATTCAGAGGCCTTCAGTTCAATATGACCCACGAAGGTTCCAGACACGACCTCGTTCAGGTAAAAATATCCAAATTCCCGTTACAGTTGCAGAAGAGCCCACTACTACACCAACCTCCCAAACAGCTAGTCAACAGCACCCCGCCACCCATGAGGAGTCCACCGAACCACTACCATCCACTCCCCCACCATCGCCTCCTAGAAGAGAAACAGTGGAAACCACATCGACTGCTCAACCCACCGACCCCACCTTCACCTTCCGTACTCCGATCTCCAGTGCCACCCTATTCTCTACCACTGATAACCCGGTCTTTGACGCAAACCCCATCACTACACCACCCACCGAAACCATTCCCGAGCCTGCCCTAGGACAACCATCCCCAATGCCTTCAGCCACCGGTCATCCTGACCCCAGATCCACATTCATGGGCTTCCCTGCTACCACGCAACCCTTTCAGCCCTCCTCAAATTTACGACCCCAACCCCCGATATCCCTCTCTCCATTTCTACAATCCCTCCAGGACATCTTTGCTAGGGCTTTTCAACCAGGCCCTCAACCATTCCCTGTCTTTTCAGCTCCCCACCCCACGTCACATCTATTCACCACTTCCACACACACACCACCTACCATACCAATGTATATGGCAGGCCCCACACTAACACCCACTCCTGAAGGTATGGACATTTCACCACCCACGGCACCTCCACCCACGGTTTCACCTTCTCCCATTCCCCCTCCACCAATTTCACCCACACACACAACTTTCGTAGACACATCATTCACTGTCTCCCTTCCCCAATTCCCTTCCCATGCATCTTCCACAGTAAACACCCCCCACTCATCTATAGGTAATGCATTGGACACCATGTTGGCTTGTATATCAAATTTAAGAACAGATTACATTCAGCTCCAGCAACAAAACGCACGCCTGCAAGAGCACTCAGCGACACTACAGCTCCGCCTTGCGGTACTAGAAGAGGAGAATGCTCGCCTCCACACACAGTTCCAAACCCTCCAAGACGCCCATAATATATTGGAAGTACAGCTACAGAACGTAGATCAGGAAGCAGTGCAGGTGGTAGAAAGTCACCTACGGACACAACTGGAACGCAACTCAAAACTTCAGCGAAATATGGCGCTACTTAAACGCCATCTTGCGGCTGCTCAGGAAGAGAACAGACGTCTGCAAATACAAAATCAAGAGAACCTGGAGGCAGCTATTGAGAGCACACCGGGGGCACCCATCAGCCCATCCAAGTTTCAAGCAGTGACCCCCGATAATATCAAGATTATATTGGAAGATTATGCCATGCTACTCGAAGCACATGATAAGCTATCGGAGGAGCTAGGACAACTGAAGCAGGAACACCAACAAGGCCCAACAGCTGCCCCTCCAACCACCCCCTCTGCAGCTTCGCTTCCCTCCAACGCAGAGGCCATAAAAGATCTCCAGCAACAGGTAACTGAATTGCAGACACGCCTACTACAATATGAGAGGCCATCTTCCCCTCCGGAGGCTCCCACGGACGAAGAAGTAGTGCAAATTCCTGTGGAACAAACGTTTGATGAAGAATATGATCCGCAACCATTCCCAGGAGGCCAACAAACAGAAGAAGCGCAGGACACGTTCGAGGCACCACGGCCGCCATGGTTACGACAAGTGGAGGAAATAGGGACCTCGCATGAAGAGCGCACCGTAGTGCAAAATCAGGCTATGAGGGTCATAGAGGAGACTGTTTTACAATCAGATTACTTCAAGAACTTGTCATCGAGACGCCTGATTCTCTCATCGGAACTCCAGTACAGGCCATATTATATTATCTTGGCTGATTATAATGCAGAAATACAAAGAGTCACGGGTCAGATTCCTACTTTTGCGACCCAATTTCAACCCGAAGACCTTCCTCCAGAGGTGCGAAAAGGCAAGATTCGTCAACCAACATGGCGGCAGAAACTTTTAGAGACCTATCCAGAAATGCTACGCACATGGAACAACGCGCCGTTGCACCTCCTGTACAACCCATGCTACGGTCCAGTCCCCCGCCGCAGGTCGTGGAAGGCATTTAATATCAAGGTACAGAACAATGCGCAATGCAAGGAATGGCTGAACTACCCGTACATCGCGCCACCACAAGGACCACCATCGGTAGCATATATGATGGGGACCATTCGCCACTGGATGCCGCGCTTGAAGCCCATGCAAGATGTAGCAGCGCAAATGATGCTTAAAATCTTGGATATGATGCAAGTAGTGCTGAAGACCTTTAGAAATGCAGCCGCACCACAGGTACGTCTTCCGGGGTTTAGCAATGGAAATTACGACTTGGTGTATGACATGAGCACCACCCCCAGTATACGTGTGGCTTACGCTTGGCATGCACGCATCAAATACCTCCCCGCCTGCTACAAACAGACCTTCGAAGAAATGTTCAGATCAGGGTTCTGGGAGTACCACTCGGAGATTTTCGCACCAAAGCCGACACATCTGCTTCAACTGTTTGCTTGTGAACAAGCAATGTATTCAGAGTATTACACCACCCCGCAACCAGAAACCCCCGGTGCAATAAATTGGGAGGCATTGGAAGCCGATCTAGCAAGAGGCTTAAGGATAGGAGAACATGAACTGGCCACCAATGTCATCCAATATTACATCGACCACCCGCGCGAACAAAGGTCTGTCAGGGGCGACAGACGCTAGGAAGGGGGGAGTGTTGGCACACAAAGCAACAGAGGAATCATGCACAATGCGGCAACAAGGCCAGATCATTTTTTTCCTTAGATTATGTACAACTCAAGTGATTTTAATCACTACACAAACATTGTAAATCCCGTTTTTGGTAGATTAGACTCCATTTTGTGCAAGCCGAGGAGTCCTCGAGCTTGAGGAGTATTAGAAGTACCATCGTACCAATTTTCATAATTTTTAGACTTCGTTTGAGCCCTCAAATAAGCCCTGGAACCTAATTTTTAACTAGGCCGGACACTAGGTCTGGACAGGGCCAAAAGCTAGTCAAAAACTATAAAAAGAGCTAGAGAGCTCATTTTTGGAGGTTGGATTGTAATTGAAACGAACTTGTAAGAGCATTTTGAAAGTAATCTAAAAAGCTCCATTGATTCTCACTCTTTGTCTTGCCTTGTGTGCGCGTGTGTGTGTATGTGTGTGCATGCTTGTGTGCTTCTCACTCACGCACTTGTGCCGCCACTTGCTCGAGGTCTTCATACCATCCTCACGTCTTCCCGGATTGACATTAAAGGAGGTGCTACTCATCATTGAGCTACAGATGTTCTTCTCTATTAGTAGGCTTTTGAATGCTTGATTTACTTATGCATATCTTGGACTGATATTCAGTTTCTTGTCTCTCAGATGAGGAAGTTTATGCATTACCCAAGTGTCAAGCATTGGGTGGTGATTAGGCGGATCTTTTGCTACTTGAATGGTATCAGGCTACTTAGATTGTTTTATCCCAAGGGGGGGTCATTACTATTGAGATATCAAGCTCAACATGTGATGATCGAGGATGACACGTACCAATTTTTTGTTTCTCTGACATGTATAGTGGCCACGTCGGTATATGTCAGGGATACTTCGTTGAGCTTTATTAGATTTATCTATCAAGAGTGATGGCACATTTGTTCCTTGCGAGCTCACTCATTCGCGGACATTAGGTTTTTCCTTAAGATCTTTATATATTGCACTTGTTGTATTCTTGTTTTTAGGTCATTCTTGTACATTCGTTTTTATGTAATAGAAGAAGAAGAAGAAAAAGATCATTCTTCCTTGCCTCAATTTGTGTGTGTGCTTCTCCTTGAGAGTGAGATTGTGTGTGTGAGCTCTCTTCCTTATCTCCTTCCTTGTGACATGGTATCAGAGCCAGGGTGGCTGTAGAGAGCTTGTGGAGAATGCGACGGTAAAGAGTACGCAGCAAGGCGTGGAGAAAATGCGATTCACAAACGACCTCCATTTGCTATGAAAATCGGTGTGAAGGTAGAAGAGCTCAAAATATTTTTGAGAATTATCCCTTTAGGGTCACTCGTTTTTATCAGATCGAAGTTTCGGAGCCATCTCGACCTCCATTTTGAGCCCGCAAGGTGGGACCCATAGAAAAACTAGGTCAGTTTCAGAAAATGTAACTTGCCTTGTGTTCAGCAACACTGATATATTCCACATCCAGAATTTCAAGAGATTTCGTGTATTGTTGATACATGAAAACTGTGTTTTTCTGAGATCGAACTATCACGTCATAGTGCGACAGTGTTCAAGCAGTTGTGAATTGCTATAGAAATGGCAAACACCACAGTTACCAGAAAGGAATCAGGCTATAGATCAGGTTAGAGCATATGAGGAATGGAATCAAGAAGCACGAAAGGTAATGTACTGGCTATCTGTTAGCATACAAGATAGCATGATTGGACACATACAGGATGCCAAGACTCCAAAAGAGGCTTGGAACAGTTTGGTCACATTGTATGAGACCAATACAAAGGCATAGAAATTGCAACTCAAGAACGAGATGCATACAGTGGAGAAGAAGAGCATGTCGGTAAGTGACTACACCTTGAAAATCAAAAGCACATGTGAGTCACTTGCATCTATTCGCGTGAATGTAGATGATGATGATAAGGTGGAAGTGTGTCTTCATGGTTTAGGAGTTGCATATAAGCAGTTCAGAGCTTCTATACAGACTAGGGAAAATATTCCGAATTTTGTTGATCTATTATCTATGCTGATTATTGAAGAAAAGAATCTTGTTGAGGATTCAAACTACCAAGGAAAATCTAGTTCTGAGCAGGTATTCTACTCTAGTAGAGGAAGAGGTAGAGGTAGAGGTTTTGGAAGTGGAAGAGGAAATAGTAACCAAGACCAAAGTCAACAACAGAATCATGCAGGAGGAAGAGGACAGTTTCGAGGCAGGGGGAGCCAAAGAGGCCGCACAAATTTCCAAAGAAATGATTCAGGTAATGACAGTAAAGGATGTTAGAATTGTGGTAAACATGGACACTTTGAACGTGATTGCAGGTTGAAGAATCAAAATAACAAAAGGCAGCAGAATAACTATGCATCCACAAGTGCAGATGATTCTGAGAAGATGTTCATGGTTCAACATCACATGATGAATACGATGTCTGCTAGTGTTTCAAAATCAAATGATAATGTCTAGTATGTTGATTCAAGTGCTTCAAATCACATGACCAATCATGCGGAATGGTCTAGTACTTTGCAAAAATTGCTAGTTCCTAGATATGTTGAAACAAGTGATGCCACATCATATCCTATTGAGCACACAAGAAACATAGCACTATCGATGGAGGATGGAAAGGTAAAACATCTTGCTGATGTGTTGCATGTTCCAAATGTAACAAAGAATCTGGTTTCTGTTGGACAAATGGTTGACCAGGGATTACAAGTCAGGTTCAATGCTAATGGATTATATGTAGAAGAGTACAAGCAAGATGGACGATTGGTTGCCAAAGGAAACAAAGTGGGTAGGATGTTCACCTTAAATGTGAAGATTCTTGAAATGAATGTAGCCATGTTTGCAAAAGGTGCATGAGTTATTGCAGATATAGAGATATGGCACAAACGGATTGGACATGCAAACTTGCAAAGGCTGAAATTGATGCAGTCAAAGGAGATTGTCCATGGACTACCAAATTTCAAAGTTGCAAAAATGCAAATGGTATGTGCAGCATGTCAATTTGGTAAACAGTCAAGAGCATCATTTCCACATGACAAGCATGTTGGTGAGAATGTACTAGAAGTAGTACATACAGATGTTTGGGGTCCAGCAAAGACCACATCTATGGGCGGTTGCAGGTTTTATGTTACTGTCATTGATGACCATACACACAAAGTATGGGTATATTTCATGAAAGAGAAGAGTGAGGTGTTCACTCACTTCCATAATTTTAAAGCTATGGTGGAAAAGCAGACAGGGAAGTACATTCAAACATTAAGATCTGATGGAGGAGGTGAATACATGTCAAATAAGTTCAACAGTTTTCTAAAAAATCATGGAATTCGGCATCAATTTTCATGCAAGTACACACCACAATAGAATGGCATTGCTAAATGCAAAAATAGACATATTGCAGAAATAGCAAGAGCCTTGATGGTTGAGAAGAATATGCCTCATTGTTATTGGGTAGAAGCTGTGCATACTGCTATATACATCATGAATAGAACTCCGATTGCTGCTCTATATCAAGTTACACCTGAAGAGAGGTTTATAGGTAAAAATCCAAACTTATCACATCTGAAAGTTTTTGGCAATATTGCATATGTACATGTCCCAGATGAATTGAGGAGGAAGCTTGATCCAAAAGCAGAAAAGTGTGTCTTCATTGGATACTCCCTTGATCAAAAGGGATATAAATGTTATAACCCACTCACACAACATGTAAAGGTGAGCAGAGATGTGGTATTTGATGAAATGTCAAGCATCTATGCAGATGCCAAAGAAGGACTGAATCTTGAACCAAATGACAAAGAAAATGCTGAAAAATCAAGTGCAAAATCTCAAGTTTTGAGTGGACCAGATGCATCACCAAGCAATAGTTCCAAGTCAAATCCATGGAGTGGAAGATTGCGTGGAATTTCCATCCAGCAAATTCATCAAAAGGTAAAGAAAAGCTTTCTACCGGTCATAAAACATGTGCAGGTTTTGAAGATGTTGATGGAGATTCAAGCGGTTCAGAAAAGAGTCTTGATGAGGAACTTGGACTGCCCTTTGTGAAGACTCTAGGAGTAAGAAGGGCACATGAAGATGATACAAGGAGAAGTGACCTAGGACCAAGAAGATCTGGGAGGATGCGGAATTCAGTGCAATGATTGATGTATGACAATTATATGGCTCGTCATTGTGCCTACATGACAAAGGTAATACAAGATGTTGAACCTTCTTGCTTTGAAGATGCAATTGGAATTGCAGATTGGGAAAAAGCTATGGATGAGGAGATGGCTGCACTTTATGGAAATGATACATGGAAGTTGGCTCCATTGTCGCAAGGAAAGAAACCCATAGGCTGCAAATGGGTTTACAAGGTAAAGCATAATGTTGATGGTAGCATATGTTGGTATAAAGCACGATTGATAGCTAAAGGATATGCACAGACATATGGCATTGATTATGAGGAAACATTCAGCACTGTAGCTAAAATGTCTACTGTCAGAACACTTGTTGCATTAGCTACAGCAAAAGGATGGACTTTGCATCAGATGGATGTGAAGAATGCTTTCCTACATGGTGAGTTACAGGAAGAACTATATATGGACCAGCCACAAGAATATGAAGATTCAAAGCATCCAGAATATGTTTGCAGGTTGCAAAAGGCTTTGTATGGGCTAAAGCAAGCCCCTCGTGCATGGCATGCAAGGATTGTTGATTACTTAACCAGCATTGGGTTTTCTATGTGTGATGCAGATCACTCACTATATGCAAGGAAGGCTGATGATGGCATCACTATTGTGGCTATTTATGTTGATGACCTGATTGTAGGTGGTGATAATGATGGAAGCATCACAGAGGTAAAGCAACTTCTTATGCAGGAATTTTACATGAAAGATCTTGGTGTGCTGCACAATTTCTTGGGCATTGAGTTTATACATACAGAAACAGGTATATGGATGTCACAAAGCCAATATGCCTTGAATATGTTGCAAAAGTATGGTATGGCTGATTGTAAGCCAATTTCTATGCCATTAGAGCAGAATTTGAAGTTGGATACTACATCAGGTGAAGCATTGGAAAATGCTACTATGTACAAGAAAATTGTGGGAAGTCTTATATATCTCACAATTACAAGGCCTGATTTAAGTTATACTATTGGACTTGAAAGTCAGTTTATGCAGGTTCCCAAGAAGCCACATTTGGATGCTCTGAGATGCACTCTACGCTATGTGAGTGCTACTTTGGATTATGCATTGTTTTATGAGGCTGGTGTAGATTTGCAAATTTATGGATACACGGATGCACATTGGGTTGGTAGCATTCCAGATAGAAGATCTACTAGTGGTTTTCTATTCTCACTTGGGAGTGCAGCTGTTACATGAAGTAGCAAGAAGCTACCCAATCTTGATTTGTCAAGTACAGAGGCTGAGTATAGAGGTGCTGCAATGGCAGCATCTGAGGCATCATCGCTAGAAATGCTACTTGCAAATTTAGGTGGGGAAGTGGGAAAGCCTATCACTATTTATTGCGATAATCTTAGCAGCATACAATTAGCACAGAATCCTATTTTCCATGCTAGAACAAAGCATATAGAGGTACATTATCACTTCATCAAAGAGAAGGTATTAGCAGGTGACATTGATCTTTTTTATGTGAGAACAGATGAGTAGGTTGCTGATATTTTCACCAAAGCACTTGGAGCTGAGAATTTGAAGAAGTTTTGGGAGATGCTTGGATTACAGATGCTTGGATGACACGTAACAGTTTTTCATTTCTCTGACATGTATAGTGGTCATGCCGGTATATGTCAGGGATACTTCATTGAGCTTTATTAGACTTATCTATCGAGAGTGATGGCACATTTTTTCCTTGCCAGCTCACTCATTTGCGGACATTAGGTTTTTCCTTATGTACTGATCTTTATATATTGCACTTGTTGTATTCTTGTTTTTAGGTCATTCTTGTACATTCCTTTTTATGTAATAGAAGAAGAAGAAGAAGAAGAAGATGATGATGATGATGATCATTCTTCATTGCCTCAATCTATGTGTGTGCTTCTCCTTGAGAGTGAGAGTATGTGTGTGAGCTCTCTTCCTTATCTCCTTCCTCGTGACAATTACCGCTAGATTTACATCCTTTTTCTGATTCAGATTGGGTTTGTTGATATGACACTCATGTGTCTATCAGTGGTTTTTGCTTCATGCTTGGTAGCTCATGCATATCTTGGTGGAGCAAGAAGCAGCCTACTATGGCCACTTCTAGTTGTGAGGCTGAGTATAGGGAACCTTTCACAATGACTATTGAGTGTGTGTGGCTTAGGCACCTTTTGAATGATATGGGTGTTGGTCAGTCTTTTGCCACCACCATCTTCACTGACAATAAGAGCCTATTGGTAGTTGCAAGGAATCTTTTCTTCCATGCTCACACAAAGCACATTGAGGTGCACTATCGTTATGTCAAGGAGAGGTTCTCTGTTGGAGAGATCAGTTTGGCTATGTGCCCATGTAGGAGAACATTGCACACCTTTTCACAAAGGCTTTCCCTAGGGAGAAGTTTGAAGCTTTTTGCAAACCTTTGGGCTATGGCGGCCCTGCGGTTGATAGTCTACGTTGAAATTCCTATATCCTGGTCCAAATTAATGCCCTCTGAACTGGCACATCATAAGCCAAACATCTATACACAATCCTGGTGAGGGCATAGCATCCATACAATAAAGACTTTTGTTTCTTATACCACCTTTGATGAGCCAAGTGGATTTGGTCAATAATTCAGTGGGGCATATTGATTGTCAAATCGAATGCATCAGCCAAGTATAGACTAAACCATATCTTTTTCGGTGGCATTGTGAACCTCTCCTCAGCGGGGAATGCAAAATGCTGCATGACCATTCGCAAATGAATGGCAATCGTTGGTGTCATTGCTACCATGTCCTTTAATTTCGTCAGATTCCTGTTCTTCATATTGTCGGGGATCATGGACTCCTTCTCAGTGGGAATGTGCATTCCTTTCATGTCTAGAGCTTCCCTTACCAATTGATAGTCAGCTTGAAGCGCTTCAGTTCATTGCCCCTTGTGAGAGATGGGAGGACAAAGGTGTTGTATCCCTTTTTGTCTTTTCTCGGAGGACAAAGGTGCTAATCAAATACGAGCATCTTAGAAAATTGGGCTTTGGCAATTGGAATTTGAAGTAATCGTAGAGTCCCGCTTTCTTCCATATAGGTTTCAGCCCTTCATTATTTTGCAGTTTCTCAAATTCCCTAGTAAAGAAGTGATATCTGCCCCATCGCCCATTGAATTCTATCTCGGCCTCCCACATGTAAGTGCCTTCACCCAGAGATCCTGCCACATCACTGAACCAATGTGAGTTTTTGCTGACTGGCATTGTGTGCCCCTTTGGAGGATTCTGAATCGGTATGGCATGTAATGCCCTCAATGCCATTGGGCGCTCCTTCAATTCCTCCTCAACGGGAAGACTCTCAATGTCCACGATTTGGGGGCTGGTGCCTGCTTGGGAGCTAGTTCCTACTGTATCTGCCATGTTACTTCTTGCCTCCTGACTCTGTGAGAATATAGAAACAGGTGTTAACATTGTAAAGGACAAGATAGAACCGTTTTTGTCCCCATTACAACATTAACATGAGGTTCGGGAGAGATTAGCAGGTTATTAAGTGCTCGGTGCTTGTGTGTGTAGTTAGGAATTGGGTAGACCTAGGAGCTAAGTGGAAAGATGTAGTGTGAGAGTGACGTAGTTAGTAGGTGGCATGGAGTTACAACTGGGGTCCGGGGTTTATTACAAGTTTTAGGCCGCCAAATACAGTGGATGGGTTTTGATCTTGATTTTGTGGAGACTCTACAGAGCTTTATAGGAGTATCTGCTTGAAAATGAGGCTTTTTAGGGACCCATTTACAAGTGATTCTACTTGTGCTCAGGGAAGAATATGTGTCCGTGCGTGATGTATAAGAATGGGCATCAGATGTTCGAGTGAGTGAAACATTTTGTACCGGGTGTGGCCTCGGTGTAGCTATTTGAGCACGCAAGCAAGCCTTAGGCACCCAGATTTGTCGTGATTGTGGGTTGGCCTTCATCGACTTCTTGGGTACCCAAATAGCGTGGACGGAACAGGGTGTTTGCCCTTCCGCACCCACACTTGATTCAACGGCTGAGACATTCTACTTTGCACGTCTTTTTGGCCTCCAGTATAGGTAGTACTCTGCTCCTTCTGTACTTGATCTGCCTTTGGTTGTTGCATCCCTCTGGCCTTTGGAAAAGAAGGTAGTGTCGTGTTATCCTTGACTCCGTTGTTGAGACAATCCTCTTTCTGCATCATACAGTTTTGGACAAGAAGAGCATTGTCAACTTCATGTGCATCCTTGGAAGGACCAGGAGTTTGTGCCTTACCTAGTTCCTTGAGTGCCTCTTTTTCCAATCCAACTGTAATTCGACTATGATTTACCCATACCTGAAGAAGTCCACTCCTTAGGTTTAGGTTGGCTGCATGATCATAGATCCAGTCCTGACCCAAGACAAGAGGCTCAGTGAGGTCCTCATCTTGACACACTAGTACTTTGATTGTCATTACTTCGTCTTGAATGTAGAGGGGAAGTTCCACCTTGCCCATGCAAGGGGTTTCCACACCTCCCAATCCTATGAGATATGCTTCTATAGGATTGACGGTTAATTTCAACTTTTGACAGTAGGAAAATTTAATAGCACTAGTGGCTGCGCCTGAGTCAATCAAGGCTCTTACAGTCCTTGCACCCTTTCCTTGTCCTATCTCTAAGGTTATAAAAGGACGCCGATCAATTATCCTATGAGAGCTGACACCTGAAACTTCACACATAGCCACATGATATCCTTGATCTACATATGCATCTGTCCTAGGTTGCTCTCTACTCTGTCTTCTCAACTTCATTCTCCGGATGCGTTCCAATGCTTCTGCTTGAGCTTCTTCTCAAATTCGTTTTTCTTCTTCTTTGCGTTTCTTAGCAGTGTTGAGTCGACTTAGCATCTCTTCCGTCAGAGGTTCCTGATATAACTTGACTCTGCATCCGCTTATGTAGCTCGAGAGAATATCGCCTTCTAATGTGGCTAGTTGCACTGCTCCACTTGTTGAGATTCTATTAATGATCATGGGTCCGTAGCCTCTTTTCTCTAGTTTCCTCGCATGTTGTTTCAAGGTGTAGACTAGTACTAGGTCGCCTGCCTTCAAACCTTTATCCTTAACGTGGGCATCAAAGTATGCCTTATGTCGTTTCTTAGCTGCATATATCCCTACAGCCGCCCTCAGTCTTGTTTCTCCTAATCGTTCAAGGTCAAAAAGTCTAGAGGAGAGTTCATGACCCATCCATTCATGCTCTTGTGCTACTTTCAATGTAGGTATCAAGAAGTTCAACGGTAGCACTGCATTTTGGCCAAATACCATCTGAAAGGGGGTGGCTTGGAGTACCGTTTTGTAGGCGACTCGGTATGCCCAAACAACATGGTGTAGCTGTTTGTCCCAATCAGAGTGTTTATTGTTCACTAATTTCGTCAGTACATTGCATAAGATCTTATTTGTGCTCTCTGCCTGGCCATTAGCTTGGGGGTGATAGGGGGTAGACTTCTTATGTACTACCAAGAATTCTTGGAGCAGATTTTCAATAACTTCATTCAAGAAGTGAGTGCCTCTGTCACTGACTAGCTCTATAGGTAACCCGTATCTGGTGAACACATTCTCAAATAGGAACTTAGCTGTTGTTTGAGCATCGTTCTTTGTTGTGGCTTTTACCTCTACCCACTTGGTGAGATAGTCCATGGCAACAATGATATACTCTGCATGGGAACCCTTAGCTGGGGGATTAATAGGACCTACAAAGTCTATTCCCCACTTAGAGAATGCACGTCCACCTATCATAGGTTTCAGCAACATCTCATCTTTGCATATAGGACACTGAGTTCTCTAGCAAACATCACACCGTTTCACATAGGTATGCGCATCCATGTGAAGGTTAGGCCACCACAAGCCTGCAAATAGGGTCGCTTTAATCACTCGATCTGGTCCAAAATGTCCTCCTGCTACACCTTGATGAGCAGTTTCCAAGATCTTGAGATATTCACTCTCATGGGCGCAGAGTCTGAGGTAACCATCCTTACCACGTTTTTATAGATTATCACCAATGAGTGAGTAATCTAGGGCTTCTTGTTCTAAACTCCTTTTCCTAGCCAGAGTCATGTCTGGAGGGAATGTTTTCGTCCTCAGGAAGGATACTAGTGGTTCACTCCAATCTGGCACTATGGACACTTGATAAAGAGTGGCATGCTCCACAGGTGGTTTAGTGCAGTAGATTGGGCATTCCTTGCACAACTTTTGGACATCAGCTTCCATAGTCGACCAATGCACTCCGAGTCTCCTTAGTGTCTGTAGGGTTTGTTGCTTTGAGTAGTGTTGCTCTAATGCACCTACATGTGCTAATTGCAACCATTTGGCGTACTCATCTTCTTCCACACAACAAGCCAAGATCCCTTGAGCTGTGTGCTTGTACATACTTCCTGCCATGATGTGATACTTTTGGGCTTTGACTACCTCTCTATCCTGTGTGTTTATTACTGGGTGGTTAGGCCCGTACGTCAATACTGGCACTAATGGCTTAGCCCACTGCGGCACCACTTCCAAATTAAACAAGTAAGCATCAGGAAGGTCATCTGACACTCCTTGTGGGGCTTCTCCAGATGTGAGCCTAGAGAGATGGTATGCTCTCAAGTGAGTCTTCCCTTTCCTTACCACAACCTCGAAATCATATTCCATTAGCAAGAGAAACCATCTTACTAATCTTCCTGTATTGCATGGCTTGTTCACAAGATATAGCAGTGCCTGATGGTCAGTAAAAAAAGTAAACTTATTTGCAAGCAAGTAATGTCTAAACTTTTTAACAACATATACCATGCCTAGTCCTTCTCTCTTCGTAGTGGTATAATTTCGTTCAGCTGCATTCAATTGTCTACTAGCATAGGCAATTGGAAGATCCATATTACCTTCACCGGTAGGCTACGCGAGTACACACCCAATAGCATAATTGGATGCATCAACATGAACATGGAAAGGCTTAGTCCAATCTGGTGTTGTTGCTCTAGCACAATGGTGAGAACCACGTTAAGAAGCTTCACCTCCTTAATGTCAATCCGCGAAAGAGGTAGGAGTGATATGAAGATCGTGAATGTGAGATGATGTGAAAGTGAAGGTGAGAAGCACAAAGATGCACACACACATACACACACACAATGAAGAGACAAGCAAGACACAATGGAAGGTGGGAAATTAGCTCTATTACTCAAGAATACTCTTACAAGCTCAAACTAGCTCTAAGCTCACACTAGCCAACATGAACCAACCTCAAAAATGAGCTCTCTAGCTCTTTTTATAGTTTCTAGACTAGTTTTGACCGGTTTCACATCTAGTGACCGGCCTAGTTAAAAAATAGGTCCTAGAGGCGATTTGGAAGGGTAAACGATGTCTAAAAATAACGAAATTTGGTACGAGCATTCTACCTAAGCTCCTCAAGCTCGAGGACTCCTTGGCTTGCACAAAATGGAGCTATGAATTACAAAATGGGGTTTTGTCTATATTACATATGTTACAAGAGTGATGAAAATCACTGTTGGATGTTTGAAGAGGTAATAAAAACATAATTGTTTGAAAAAATGATCCCACTGGCTCCCTGCTCCGTCTTTACATGCTTCCATGTCGTCTGTGCCTCTGACTATGCCTCTGACTGCTTCCAACACCCCCCTCCCTCTCGCTTCTGTCGTCCTCGACAGAACCTTGTTGTGCGGTCTGCCGGATGTAGTTTTGTAGGAGGTCGTGAGCGAGGGTGTGCTCAGATACTCGAATGCCTCGGGCCAGATCAGCCTCGAGCTTCTCCCAGTCGATCGGTTGCGGTTCGTCGGGTGGCGGGAGTTGATAATGCGTGGAATAAACCATTCGCTCACAGGCAAAAAGTTGCAATAAATGTGTGGGCTTGCTGATGAATACCTCGGAATGGTATTCCCAAAACCCGGTGGTGAACATCTCTTCAAAGGTTTGTTTGTAGCATGCCGGGAGGTATTTTATTCTACAGTGCCAGGCATAACACACCCGGAGCGATGGCGTTGTGCTCATGTCATATACTAGATCAAAGTTACCATGCTCAAATCCTGGGGTGTTTACATGCGGTGCCTTGACGCGTCGGAAGACTTTAAATATCATTTGCATCATGTCAAAAATTTTGACAGTCATATGCGCGGCGATATCATCCATATGCTTCAGGCGAGGGAGCCAGTGACGGATTGTAGCCATCATATAACCAACAGTGGGCAACTCGGTGGGCGGCTTGAAGTAGGGGTAATTCAGCCAATCCTGACACTGCCTATTGTTTTGTACTTTGATAGCGAATGCAGTCCAAGAGCGGCGTCGTGGTACTGGTCCCCAGCAAGGATTATACTTTAAATGTAAGGGCGCTTTCACCCATGTGCTCATCATTTCTGGGTACTCCTGTAAAAGACGTGTACGCCAATCTGGTTGATAAATAGTGCCTTGTTGCGCATCCAGTGGCAAGTCTTCAGGCTCGAACTGGGTTGCATGTGATGGCTTCTTGCCAGTTCGCTTTTCTATGGCCAGCTGGTATTCGGCCATTAGCATGAAGTAAGGTTTGTATTGAAGCTCATGCCCGGATATGTACCTGCGTGGGGCCAATTGAGCAAAGTAGGGAGATTGCAAAATTCGTTCTTCGATCATGGCCATAGCATGTAGCTGGGCCCCGACTCTAGCTGAGTGCGTTGTTCCAATCTCCTCCACAGTCTTCATCCATGCGGGGGTCGGAAGTTCATAGGTCATCTGGCCTTCGGCCGTGACTTGTCCGCCTGGGATGGGTATTGGCTCGTATGCTTCTTCAAACGTTTCCTCCACAGGAATGGTTATGTGCTCATCGTCAGCTGGGATCTCCGGTGGGGAATCAGGCCGTGGTGGTGCTTCGTATACATCTATGCGTGATTGGAGAGTGGTTACCTGGGCCCGTAATGCGTTTAGTTCCTCTATGAGTTCAGGAGAGGGGTCCACAGGTTCTGGTACTTCTGCTGCCACTGGTGCTTGTTGTGGTGCCGGTTCTCTGAGCTGTAGTAACTTGTGATCTTCTTTTAGCTTTTGATGTTCTTCGTTCATTCGATCATAGTCCTCTAGCAGTCGAACATGATCATCTAGCAATATCCGCATCGATTCAGATGGGATTGCCTTGAATCGGCTAGGACTTAATGGTTGTTCTGGATGGTCCAATGCCGCTTCCAAATTTTCTCTATTCTGCTCTTGGAGTCTCTGGTTCTCCTCCTTGGCTGCGGCTAGGTGCCTCCTGAGTAGGCCCATATTCCTGGTCAGCGTTGCGTTCCTAATTGTTTGGGCTCGAAGCAGGTTGTCCAGATCAGCAGTGGCTTCTTTTGTCTTCTCTTCACTTTCTAGCTCTAGCTTATGATATGCCTCTCTTAGTTCTTGGTATCGTGTATTTAACGAGGCATTCTCGATCGATAATGAATTAAGCTGCGACTGTAATTCGTTGGTCGTCCTCTGCAACTGTTGATAGTTGTTGCCAAGAGATGCAAACTCATCTCGTACTTGTGACATGCATGTGAACATTTGTTGAAGTGCAGTGTCTATGGTTGGCGATAATAGTAATGGAGTGCTAAGTGAGGATGCGGTGGAAGTAGATGCAGCGGGGATGGGAAATGGGGTTGGGAAGGTGGATGCAGTGGTGATCGTGGAAAATTGTGACGTACCTAAATATGATGGTGCTGTGCGTGGAGTGGGTGCTGGTGCGGTGGATGGTGATATGTCCATGTCATTGGACGTGTCAAGTGCGGTGACTGTGAAAAGCGGTGTGTATGTGGGTGGTTGTGTAGGTGTGAAGACGGGATTTACAAATGTAGAGTAATTTACAGGGGGAATGGTTGGAGCAGCTTGGTGAAAAGGGGAAATAGGGGTTATGGTGGGTTGAGGAGGTGAAACAGGTGAGAAGGTTAGTGGGGTTAGAAAGGTGAAAGGGTGTCTTAAAGGTGGGGGAAAGGAAGGGAAGGATGAAGGGGTGAAGGGGTTAACATGTAGACGAGGTGGGGTGGGTACGGGCATGGTGGCATGAATGGGCAGGGCAAAGGTTGTGGCTATGTTGCCGTGAACTGGTGTGGATGTGGGAGGAGCAGGTGGGTGTGCGGGGGATACAGGATGGGTTGGTGAAACATGAGGTGAGAGAGGAGTAGATGGCGTGGATGTTATTTCAAGGATAGTGGTAGTATGTACAACGGTAGTACGTGGTGGGGAGTCAACTAGGATAGCTTCTTCGGTGACGGATCTTTCCGGACGTAAGCGTGCATCTTGCGCCTAGTGGGATGATTGAGCACCTACCGGAACTCGAATATATTCACCGGGCTTCGATAACAGGCGAATTCTGCGAGGGTCATATTGGGGGAGTGGCTTCCTTTGTAAATATCTCAGTGCTTCAACCGGGCCGATGGATTGGACCAGTTCTCTAAACCCTCTAATGTAGACTTCTTCAAACCCTCCGGAGACTAGTTCTTGTTCGATTAGGGCCTGGCTCTCTTCTTCAGTCAATTTCTTCCGTGCCCAGACTTTCTCCATCGTACGATATAATTTCTTGATTGCCAGCGCGTAAGCTGCTGCTTCGAAAGTCTCCTCTTCATGCGTGCTGGTGTCACCGTGTGCATCGGTTTGTTGACCTTGGCCGTCTGTCTGTCCTTGTTCTTGGGAATCATACGTGCCCTGGCTGGCTTCATCGTCACCTTCCTCGTCATCTGTGGCTGTTCGTTCATCATTAGAGCTAGACACAACTTGTCCCTGTGGCAGATCCCGCGGTGTGGTAGGGTAGTTGGGGCGTTCATATTCTTGAGAGAACATTTGTGCCTCTGAAAACTGGAACTCATTTGAGAATGCGTCCGGCATCTCAAAATCGAATGTTGTGTTTATTGGTTCTGCCTCCATGTGTGGTAATGGGAAAGAAAAGGCTTCCGCACCAATAGTGGTGGGAGCTTCTGCTGTCGTGGTGGTGGGTGCTGTGGTTGCAGCTGCCTGAGGTGCAACGGTACTAGTAGTGCCCTCCGTGACCACTGGTCTAGACAACCTTATGCGAATAGGTTGCACTGTGGGAGCGGCTTCTGTCGGTGATTGTGCTGGAGAGGGTTGTGGTGATGGTGACTCTGGCACTTGGAGGCAAGGAATGGTGCCTCTCATGCGCTTACCTGCCCGTGTTCTGCTGGGCTTCCTGGCTTTCTTCGTCGTTCCTTTGAATGCTTTCAGCTCTTCTCCTGTTAATGCACGTTCAATTGGCAAATCATAGGCCAAGCACATATAAACAATTCTTGTGAGCGCACAACATCCATTAAGCACTTTCTTGCGTTCCCATCTGTGTTGTGCCAAATACATTTGATCAATGATCCAGCTCGCCAGATCAACCGTCTGAGGTCCCGTACATGCCAAGTACAATCCAAACCATATTCTTTTATGGGGCATGGTAAATCTGTCCTGAGCGGGGAATGCGAAGTGTTGCATGCATATCCGTAGCGGCTTTGACAGCTCAGGTGTAATTGCTGAGATCTCCTCCCACTTAGTGACATCCCCACGTTTCATAGGGTCTGGAATTAATCTTTCTCGATCTGTGGGCGTGTAGGTGCCATGAATTTTGATGGCAGCTTTGATTAAATCCTTTGAGAGGTAAAACCTTTTGTAAGGTGGATCATCCACTAAAGAGGGCAAAATAAAAGTTCCTGGGATATCCTTATTCTCCGAGGCCAGCAAAGTAGTGATTAAATAATAACACCTGTAAAAGTCAGGTTTGGGCAGAGGATCACTGAAATACTCCGTGAAGCCGGCTCTGGCCCAAACATGAGTTAAGTCCTGGGTGTTCTGTAGGCCTTCGAACTCTCTGGAGAAAAATTGGTATTTTCCCCAAGTGCGGTCATCAAATGTCAAAGTAGATTCAAATATAAAATCCGCGTCCGCTAAGGGTCCTACAAGTCCCTGAAACCAGTGAGAGTTACGGTGTATCTTTTCTGTGTAGCCCATAGGTGGGTTGTCGATCGGCATGGGCCCTGGAAATCCTTGGAATTCTGGCGGTGGAGCAGTCGGGTGGGATTCTGCTCGTAAAACGTTGAGGGGCACTGCAGCTACGCTGGGGCCTGCTGCTGATGGTCCTGCGTCAGTTTGCATGATGACTGATGCGCTAATGAGAAAGATCTGCTACAAAAGATTAACACATTAGCATGGAAATTAATTATGATCCCATTAAAGTGAGACCGCAATCCCTTTCCATAACTGATGCGTAACCCGTGTAGCCAAGTGCTGTGATGTGATGGATGCAATGCCTCTTGCAGCATTAGTGCAGGTCTCTAGACACCTACACGTTTCAGATGATGCATACATTCCTTGATGAGATGAGATTATGAGTGACGTGTGATGATGGTGGGTGAATTTATACAAGGTTTAAAGGTTAGTGATTTATTACAAGGTTGTATGTTAGTCGGGGGGGTAGTTTTGTCAGACATGGGGTTAGGGGAAGACGATTGGACACGCTTCGGTATCCATTTCCTAAGAGTCTTTGAGTGGGTGGTGGGTTTCTGTTGAGGGGCAAAAGGTAGTATCGGGTGTGGTGGTATTGAGGGATGGAAAGATTTGTGAGGGGTATATATTACATGGCTTAAGGGTTGAGCTATGATACATGGTTTGGGTACCCAAATCTGCGTGGGTGTGGGTCTATGGGTAAGGTATTTCTTGGCGATCCAAATTTGTCGAATGCTCGGACTTGGAGAGGAAGGTCGAGGGGATGGTGGATACTGATTCCGTTTCTGCCCTACCTTTTGCTTGTCGATCTATGCTTGGTTGGAGATCTTCGGTGCTTTTTGCCCTTTTGGCACCCATATTTGTCTAGTGCCGCTTCCTTTGGGTGTTCTAGACTGCTTTCCTTGTTGTGTCTTCTGATACTGCCGTCGGTCTGGGTTCCTTCGTCGTGGTTGACTCTGTTGTTGTTGAGGTTGAGAGGTCGGATGGACACTCTGCTTTGGAAAAGAAGGGAGATCCAACACTTGCGTGACCTGCCCATTAGGAAGTGATTCGTTCTTTAACTTTAATCTAGGCCAGTCCGCAGCAAGTTTGGAAGGATGAGCACCGCAGGGTGTCGTGCTCATTTGGCCGCTGATGCAACCCACCTGACCGCTGATTGTGTCCATCTGCCCTTGCGGTTGGGTAACTGCCTCTTCTAGTTTGCAGGAAGCCCCAGGGAAGATCTCCTGTCGTCCTTCTGATTGACAACTGTCTATTGCCAAGCCCGAGTGGGTTGGTGTAGACGTAGCGTGATTGAGCTGATCAAAGATCTTCCGGTCTTCCGTCGCATGTGTTTCATAGGGTCTAGGGTTACAACCATCAGGCGGAATGCCGTTAGGGAAGTCAAGCGGTATCACTCGCTTCTGCTCTAAGGTTCCAATCTGTAAGGAGCCATGTCTAAGATTTAGGTCCACTGAGTGATCGTATAGCCAATCTTGGCCAAGGATTAGGGGTTCTATCAGGTCGTCATCATGGCACACTAGTAGCTTCGCTGTCATGGTCAAATCCTTAATGAGGATAGGAAGGTCCACCTCACCCATGCAAGGGGTTTCCATGCCTCCTAGCCCTATGAGGTATGCCTCAATTGGCCGCATTTCTATTCCTGAATCCTTAAAGTGGGACCATCTAATCGCACTAGTCGCAGCACCTGAGTCAATTAAAGCCCTGAGTTCTTGGCAAGGGTTGCCGTGTTCTAGCCTAACTGTAATGAATGCTCTCCTGTCCACTATGCTAGGATGAGTGGTTAACTTTACTTGACACATGGCCATGGGATATCTGGGTGATGTTTCCAGATGGTTATAATGTTCTCTCCCTAGTCCTTGTCTTCTTAGCTTCATGCGCTTAATGCGTTCTATGGCTTCTGCCTGAGCTTCCGCTCGTATTCTATTTTCTTCCTCCTTACGCTTCTTTGCCAATGTGAGTCGTCTAAGCATATCCTCCGTAAGAGGTTCCTGATATAGCTTGACTCTACAGCCACTAATGTAATTAGGCATTATATCTCCTTCTAAGGTGGCTAACTGTACTGCTCCACTTGTCGAAAGTCTGTTAATGATCATAGGTCCATAACCTCGCTTTTCTAACTTTCGTGCGTGCTGTTTCAGCATATATACTAGAACTAAATCTCCTTCTTTTAGGCCTTTATCTTTCACATGTGCATCAAAATATGCTTTCTGTCGCTTCTTCGCTACGTATATTCCTGCTGCTGCTTTCAGCCTGGTTTCTCCTAATCGTTCCAAGTCCATTATTCTCGCTGATAATTCATGGCCGGTCCACTGATGTTCTTGTGCAACCTTAAGGGTCGGTATCAAGAAGTCCAGAGGAAGCACTGCATTCTGACCAAAAACCATTTGAAAGGGAGTTGCATTGAGTACGGTCTTGTAGGCCACTCGATATGCCCAAACAGCGTGGTGTAACTGTTTGTCCCAATCTGAACGTTTATTGTTCACGAGTTTCGTCAGTACGTTACAAAGTATCTTGTTAGTGCTTTCAGCCTGACCATTCGCCTGAGGATGATATGGTGCAGATTTCTTGTGAATCACCATAAAATCCTGTAACAAATATTCAATGACTTGGTTTAGAAAGTGAGTGCCTCGATCGCTCACTAACTCTATAGGCAATCCATATCTTGTAAAGACATTTTCAAATAAGAATTTTGCAGTCGTGTGAGCATCATTCTTTTTTGTGGCTTTTGCCTCTACCCATTTGGTTAGGTAATCTGTGGCAACAATAATGTATTCCGCATGTGTACCTTTTGCAGGGGGGTTAATGGGTCCTACAAAGTCTATACCCCACTTTGAAAATGCACGTCCGCCCATCATGGGTTTCAATGGCATTTCATCTCTGCGAGTAGGAAACTGAGTTCTTTGGCACACATCACATCTCTTTACATAGGTATGAGCATCCATGTGAAGAGTGGGCCACCATAATCCTGCGAAGAGAATGGCTTTGACTATCCTATCGGGTCCAAAATGACCTCCTGCAACACCTTGGTGTGCAGTCTCTAGTATGCTAAGATAATCGCTTTCATGAACACATTGTCTTAAATATCCATCTCGTCCTCTTTTGTATAAATTATCGCCAATAAGTGAATAGTCTTGAGCTTCCTGCTCTAGACTGCGTTGTCGAGCTAAGGTCATTCCTTGAGGGAATGTGTGCGTCCTCAGGTATGTCACTAATGGTTCACTCCAGTCTGGTGTGAGGGACACGTGATATAATGTAGCATGCTCTACTGGTGGTCTTTCACAACACACCTGGCATTCTTTACACAACTTGTAGACATCTGCTTCCATCGTAGGCCAATATACTCCCAATCTCTGCAGAGTTTGTAATGTTCGATGTTTTGGATGATGTTGCTTTAGTGCACCTACGTGTGCTAATTGCAACCAATTCGCATGTTCTGATTCATCTACACAACAAGCAAGAATCTTTTGATTATCCTGTTTATATATGCTTCCTGCCATTATTTGATATTTCTGAGACTTGGTAATCTCTCCTTCTTTGATCTTTATTCGAGGATTCTTGGGTCCGTATGTCAGAATAGGGACTATAGATTTAGCCCATTCTGGTGCTATCGCAAGGTTAAACAAGTATGCATCTGGTAATTCATCCGCTACTCCTTGAGGAGCTTCTCCTGAGGTTAATCTTGAAAGGTGGTCAGCTCTAAGATGCGTCTTTCCTTTCCTGACTACTACTTCAAAATCATACTCCATGAGCAATAGAAACCAACGTATCAGTCGTCCTGTGTTACATGGTTTGTTGACTAAGTATAATAGGGCTTGATGATCTGTAAAGAACTTGAATTTGTTGGCCAACAAGTAGTGCCTAAACTTCTTTACCGCGTAAATCATCCCTAATCCTTCTCGTTCCATCGTGGTGTAATTTCTTTCTGCTGCGTTCAATTGTCTGCTCGCGTAAGCTATGGGGAGATCTATGTTACCTTCATTCGTGGGTTGTGCTAACACACATCCTATGGCATAATTGGATGCATCCACATGTACATGGAATGGCTTACTCCAATCTGGGGTAGTCAATATAGGTGCTGAGCACAAGCGTCGTTTAAGTTCATTGAATGAATTTTCACATTCATCTGTCCACTCAAAATTGGTTAAAAGAGAGTACAAAGGCTTGGCTATGATTGCATACATGTGTATGAATCTCCTATAATAACCGCAATGGCCCATAAATGCCTGTACCTCTTTCACATTGGTTGGTCTAGGTAATTCTGCAATTACCTTCACCTTTTCTTCATCCGTAGAGATTCCATTCTTCGACACAATGTGTCCTAGAATTTTGCCTTGTCTGACCATGAAAACGCATTTTTCTGGGTTCAAACAAACCTGATATTCTCGACATTTGTCAAATATTTGTCTCAACTCTGGGATATGTGTCTGTCTTACATTTGAATGTGCACATAAGTCGTCGACATAAACTTCCAAGCTCTTGCGTAAGAATTCCTTAAAAACATGACACATGAGCCGCTGGAAAGTGGCGGGTGCATTCGTTAAGCCAAATGGCATTACACGAAATGCAAATATGCCCCATTCTGTGGCAAAAGCCGTCTTGTGTTGATCTTCTGGAGCAATGGCTACTTGGTTATAGCCTGAGAATCCATCAAGAAAGCTGTAAACTTCCTTGCCCGCAACTCTTTCCAATAGGTGTTCCGTGATAGGAAGAGGATAACTATCTCTAATCGTTGCGGCATTAACTTTTTTAAGGTTAATACACACACGCAATTTTCCATTCTTCTTGGGCACAACCACAATGGGGGATACCCATTCGGTATGCTCAATTTCGTAAATGAATCCTGCTTCTATCAAGCGATCTATCTCCTCTTTAATCTTCGCAGCGTAGTTATCATTATACGTGTAAGGTTTCTGTTTTGTCGGTTTTGCATCTGGAGTCATAGGGATTCTATGAGAACATATATCTGGATCTACTCCTTTCAAATCTTTGTAACTCCAAGCAAAAACATCTCTATATTCGCGCAATAGGGCAACTAACTCTTCTTCTTCTTCAGTCGTCAAATCATGCCCTATATATGTGCATTTTTCTTCTTCTCCTTCTATGGCAACTATTACTTTTTTGGTTTTCTCTCGGTTATCATATACTTGTCCGTCATTCGCCTTTCTATTGGGCATTCGTACCATGATTCTTCTATCTTCGATTTCATATTTCTTGAAATTCTCGGGTACTTCAAACAAAGATTCTTCTTTTTCCGACATGGTTTCTTTCTTCTTTCTTTTCTTACCTTCACTCTTAGTAGTCACTTCCGTGGCTAATCTCACTTCGTTCGTAATTTCCTCGTGTCTCTGAGTGTGAGTCTCTACTTCGTAGAAATATTCTTCTTCTGATGCAAAGGGCGGGTCCATGATAATTGATTCTAAATCAAAATCTCTTGCATCCTCAAATGCATCAGTGCTAGCTTCACACTCTTCTAAAATTGCGTCGCACATGATTGGCTCTATCGTAAAAACTGAAATGTCATAGCCATCCTCGTCACAGTGGGGTGTCCATTGTTCTTCATGGATGGCTACATCCATGGTTGCTAGTATTTCTGCCCAACCATGGGGTTCAAACTCTTCGTCTGGGAATACTACAGGTGCATAGGCTGGATCTTGAAGGGTTCGTGGATGTTGTTCTGCACCTAAGGTCCTTGTTTCTAATCGTTCTTCCTCTTGTTTGGCTACTTTACACATCCATAAATGGGTATCCTCATGCAACCAAGAAGGATCTGATTCTAATGAGTGCACGGATTCCGTCTCTACTGGTGTTTTATGGATGGTATTCCATTGTATTGGGGGTACATCTCTATGTGAATAGTCTTTAAGATCGACTTTGGTAGTCACTCCTAAATGTTGCAAGTACAACGAATTAGTTCCCCAATCTTGTACAATTTGCAACTGACGCATGAATGGTCGTCCCAATATCATCTCATAAGCACGATTTTTCGCAAAGTCACAAATGGCAAAGGTATGCTCAAATTCCACACCACAAGTGGTGAGAGATATGCCTTCTAGTAAGCCTAATGGTTTTTCTATGTGTCCATCGGCCATTTGTAGCTTCATCCTGGTGGGTCTGAGTGCTGGCTTACCCCAACGTTTCCACAAAGCGGTTGTAGCGATGGCTACTCCGGCTCCTGAATCTAAGATGGCTTTCGTGGTGTAGCCCTGATGGGTTATTGGAAGATATGTGTTGCCTTCCTCTCCTTCGCTTACGTCTCCAATCTTTTCTACGGGTATCTCTGGTACCTTCTTATGTGATCCTATTTGAGAGGGTGTGGTAGCAAACTCAGGGAATTGATTTGCTACGTGCTTCCACAATTCTGGTTTTACCTTTAACAATTCCTTCAGAGTGAGATTACATTGTACTTTCGTATTCTTGATCACTTCCGTGTTCCTAGGGATCACTGATTCTTCATTCCTCACTATTATCGTGGGTGCTCTCATACTAATAGACTTAGCTTCCCAAGGTCCTGTGAACTGAGGTAATTCTTGTAGAGAATTAGATTCAAATCCTGTGGGTTCACTCAGTTGTTCCACCTCTACATCATCATATATAGAGGGGATGTCTTGGGGAAATTGTTCCTGCAAGTCGTCTATTTCTTGAATGGGAGGATGGGTTCCTTGTTCTTTTCTCCATTTCTCTTCTTGGATTTCCCTCAAAAATTCATGTGAGTACCTATGTATGGAAGACAAATTGTCTTGACTTTCCGTATTGGGAACTTGAGACAGGGATGGTGCAATCCTTTTCTGTGTCTCTGGGACAATAGGGTTCCTAGACTGATCCTTTTTCTCTTTGCTTTCTATCAAGTGTTCTAGCCTCTCCATTAGTCCTTGAAAGTGTAATTCCGGTTTTGCCATGTTATTCCAATTAAGATATCTAGAGGCTTCGAACAAAGCTTGTGCTAACTCTACCATCTTCATGCAAAGTTTAGTTCTCTCAATTTCTAGATCAGCTCGAGGGTAGTTTTTACTCATTTCCGTTACCTGGGGTCCCTCTTTTATTCTAGCTTGATATGCATGAATCATCATGTCTAAATCTTCCGGTATGGGTTCCGCTAAAACTGATCCTGATTTTTGAGTTGGGTTTTCTTGGTTTAATTCTTGTGAAGTCAATTCTTGTATTTTGGCTCTAGATTCCTTCAAACTTCCTTCCAACTCACTTATCTTTTTACTCCACTTTCTCTTGATTCTTTCCCTAGAATCTTTCCAAGATTTCGTCTTTTTACTACTCGATTCTGCAACTTCACTAGTTCCGGCTACTTTCTCTTGATTAAGCTGTTGGTTTTGTAAGAGCGCCTGGGCTCTGGTTATAGCTTGGATAGGCACGTATGTAGGGTTGGATCCATCTGCGTTGTTTACAATACCTATCACGTTGATCGGTGTCACATTCGAAGCGTTAACAGGGTTCTTAGGACAATCTTTAATTATATGCTCTTTGCCGCAGTCGGCACAAAAGCCTTGTATGTTATAGTATTGTGATTGCCTTGCTATTGGGGGATGTGGACAATCCTTTATGAAGTGATCTCCTTGGCACCTAAAGCATGGTCCTCTAGGACCCTGTGGTCTCTGTTGTCTCAATTGGGGCCGTGGATTTGGGTTTGTGTACATCACATTAGTATAATCTGGCTCCCAACTAGGTTCCATTGGAGGACTATCATAATGATATGTCTCCACATGTTCTGGTGACTCCGTGTAATAAGCGGGTGGACTAGTTACATGAGTAGAGTCAAAACTGTTTGAGTTCGGGTCGCTTTCTGTGATCAAGGGTGAAGAAGGCACTAAGGCCCTACTTAGGTTCTCTTCTACAGCAGCGTATTTGACTGAGATGACATTCGCTGGTGGGGGTGGCTGCTGAGCTAAGACGGGTTGAGGTCTCTGTTGAGCCTGGTATGGGTAGTTCTGAGGAGGCCTATAGTAATAAGGCTGAGCATTGTATTGGCCTTGATACCTACCTGGCTGCTGGTATGTTTGCGGGTGGTTCTGTCTCACGGTTTGTTTGTTGTATGGGCAGTCCTGAGCCGTATGATTCGTGTATCTTCTCTCAATTGTACAATATTGGCCACTAGGGTTGGCTTGAGGTTGTGGTGCATTGGGGCACACGTTTGCCAAATGATTTCCACCACAAGTGTAACAACGTACATTCGTTGGTAGCTTGGGCACCTGTTTACTAGAAACTCCTAGTTTTTGGGCCACTTTTTCTGCTAGGTCCTCTATCGAATTAGACAATTTTGTGGAGGCTAGATAAGAACAATCTGAGTCCTTGTAGACCTTTGAGAGTTCTAATTCATCTCCTAGGTTGTCCTCGATGTCTATACATATTCTTACACACTCCTCTAGCGTTCTGGGTTCCTTTAGGTACACATAGGAGCGTAGTTTAGCGCTCAACAAGCCATCTAAAAACAAAGACACTTGCTTAGCTTGTGAGGGTAGCTCTTGCATTGGACATCGTTCAACATATTGTCTGAACCTACGTCCTGCCAGTCTAACTGTTTCCTGAGGGGTCTGTTTAAAGCTATGAATCAACGAAGACGTGTCGTGTCTAATCCCACTTTTAGAGAATTCAGTGATGAATGACTCTAAAAAGTGATGGATGTCTCTGAATTGCCTTTGTTGCAATGGTTGGAACCAAGTTAAAGCGGTATTCTTTAACGTTAGTCCAAATGCATTGTATTGCGTGAACATGTCTTCAACTTGTTCTGCTCTTAGTACTTGCTTGAATTCTGCGACATGGTCATAGGGATCTCCTGTCCCATCAAAGTAATTCTTCATGGATTTCACTAACTGTGTGGGTCTCAATACTCTTGCGTGTTCACGTGGTCTAGGTAGAGGAAAATCATCTCTACCTCCTAGTATTCCATGATCTCTTTGTCTATCCGCTCTATTAGTGTCCGTGGTTGTTCTATCTCTCCCTATGGGGTGAGTGAAGCTTACTTCCGGTCTCTCTTTATTTCCTTCTCTTTGATTTCCATGGGCTGAGGAGGTTCCTGCCCCTTGTTGACTTGTATTCATGTTTGTTCTAGGTGGAGGGAATACCAATTCACCTCTCCATGTGTATGTGTTTTTAGCGCGCTCAGGCACCACAAAGACTCTTTCTGAAGTCTCATCCAGGTATAGAACCTTTCCAGGTGTATCTGGGTCCTTGAATTCATAAATTGTAATGATGCCTATCTCACCAGGGTGTTCCTTTCTGTACCTCCAAAAGGCTTCATCTGTCTCTTTATTTACGAACAACCCGGTGCTCCTGTTATCTTGAGGGATCCATTCTGGGATGAGTATTCTTGTTAATACGGATTTCCCTCTAGGTGTTCTAGGTCTTCTAACGGTTCTTTTCCTTGAAATTTCGCTCCCGTCTCTAATTGAATTGTGCCAAACTCATTAGTATCGTTTGGTTGCGTACTTAGCACGTACATGGTTCCTTCTTTGTCTATGTAAGCGTCTCTCTCAAATTTCACCACTGGTCTTTCCAATCCAATGGGTTGATCAGGGTTGTGCAGTTGCACCACTTGCCTCCGCAAACCATCCTCATAGATGCGAGCACCTAGTCGGTTGGTTCGAAGAAACTCTAATTGCGTTCTATAGGGTCCTTCAGGTTTTTCTAGGTATGCTACATGAGACCCTCCTTCTGGTCTGTCTGCGCTAAATGCCATTTCTGATTCGCTAGTCTCTGAGCTCTCGTAGGGGTAATTACTATTCAATTGCTAAGCCCACGATCGTGCAGTAGTTCTTGCACTTGCCTCTGATGATCTAAGGCTTTGTCGGTCCGACTTACCTATATGTTTGCCTGATCTAAGGTTCATTAATTTCCTTCCTTGCTCACTCAATTACACACTTAGATCGTCAATGGTTCTTTGTTATTACTTTCTTGATTATTTTTTATTTTCTTTGGATTCTTGTCTTAATTTATGCGTCAGGAATTCGACTTTCCGTTATAGTTTTGAGTTCTCGTTCCGTCAGACTTAGGTTCTTTTCTTTAGGTTTTCGTCACACACACCTTTACTTGTAGTCTTAAACTTGAAAGAATTAAGTATCTTGAACTTGAGGCGTTCCTATCGACTTAAATCCACAATGCTAACGTTTAGTCTAAGCTAAGAATTGACTGAGGGGGTTGAGTAATCTTCCAACCTCGAGTCGGCTTTTCTGTTGCTCTGATGCCCAAGAAGCCGCGCTTCCCAAGCTTTGCTGTCTTCACTGCCTTGCTTGCTTGCCTTTGATTGCCTTTGCTAGACCTGGAAAATTCCAATATTAGACCAATTCACAATTGAATGATCAAGCACTTGAGCATACACACCTTTTTAGTCCCTTCCCTTTTGCCCAAATTTTAATACTTGCCCCCTGGCTTCCTAGTCCCAAACTAGGTGAACCTCAAAATAGCTTATCCAAAACATAAACGTATCCTTTAAAAAAAACAGTTGAGGTCACGTAGTACTCGTCGCGAGCTTTCTAACGAGCTATTAAGCTCAAAAAACGGACTTCGGATGAAAAAGTTATGAGCGTTCAGGCCCTGGGGGGGGTAAAAACTGACAATCAGGTTTTCCTTCAAATATGAGCTAAGGGGTCTCCTATGAGTCTAATGGTCCAAAAATTTCTCAAAAATACCCTCAAAATTGGTCAAAAATTGGAGCCCCAAAATTTGCGATGGGGGTGGACAATCGCGATGGTCTGGGACCGTCGCGATGGTCCGAGCGAACCGTCGCGATGGCCCGAAGTGAACGATCGCGATGGCGTGAGGTCGAACCGTCACGATGGTCCGAAATGAACGATCGCGATGGCGTGGGAATGGACCGTCGCGATGGTCCGAAAAATGAACCGTCGCGATGGTGTGATCAGGCGGACAATCGCGATGGCGCGGTCAACGGTCAAAGGTGGACAATCGCGATGGTCCGAAGTGAACCGTCGCGATGGTCACAAGTGCGATGGCGTGAGCCAATCGAGATGGTCCGATTTTGGGCTGTCGCGATGGTCCGAAAAACGAACCGTCGCGATGGTCTATCTTGACACGTGGCACTGTCGTGGCGATGGCGTGAGCCAATCGCGATGGTCCAGGGTCCGCTGAACAATCGCGATGGTCCAAGTGGACCGTCACGATGGCTCAAGTGAACCGTCGCGATGGTCCAAAAAGTGAACCGTCGCGATGGTCCGGCCGAGCCGTCGCGATGGCTTGAGCCTATCGCGATGGTGCGACACAATCGCGATGGTCCGAGCCAATCGCGATGGTCCACCAAAGGGATGATTTTTGAGATGCACCTGTGGATTCGTGCAAGCACAAGGGTCGCCTACCTCGTGGTGTGGTCGCCTACCAAAAATTCCGAAGGTTGCAGACCATCGCGATGGTCCGCCACACTCGGCAGATCTTTGACAGAGAGTAAATTTTTACCTTTTCCAAGCTTTCCTCATGCACTGGAGCTCTGTACCTGCAAGAAAACTCAAGAAAACACAAGCACACACAAGCACAAAAGTTCTCTCTCGCTCTCTCGCATGCACAAATGAGGGGAAATGAGGTGAATGGGTGGATATGGTGAATTTTCTGATTTTTTTGGAGATGAAGATGATGATGCGATGATGAAGATGGAGTATGGGGAAGGTGAAAAACACTAAAAACTAAGTAAAAACAACAAGAAAAACTGAAATTTTTACCTTCCAACGCCACTTCTTGCTATACTCTTACCATCACACATTCGTCCTAGACTCGATCCCCGGCAACGGCGCCAAATTTGGTGTTGCTCTAGCACAATTGTGAGAACCACGTTAAGAAGCTTCACCTCCTTAATGTCAATCCGCGAAAGAGGTAGGAGTGATATGAAGATCGTGAATGTGAGATGATGTGAAAGTGAAGGTGAGAAGCACAAAGATGCACACACACATACACTCACACAATGAAGAGACAAGCAAGACACAATGGAAGGTGGGAAATTAGCTCTATTACTCAAGAATACTCTTACAAGCTCAAACTAGCTCTAAGCTCACACTAGCCAACATGAACCAACCTCAAAAATGAGCTCTCTAGCTCTTTTTATAGTTTCTAGACTAGTTTTGACCGGTTTCACATCTAGTGACCGGCCTAGTTAAAAAATAGGTCCTAGAGGCGATTTGGAAGGGTAAACGATGTCTAAAAATAACAAAATTTGGTACGAGCATTCTACCTAAGCTCCTCAAGCTCGAGGACTCCTCGGCTTGCACAAAATGGAGCTATGAATTACAAAATGGGGTTTTGTCTATATTACATATGTTACAAGAGTGATGAAAATCACTGTTGGATGTTTGAAGAGGTAATAAAAACATAATTGTTTGAAAAAATGATCCCACTGGCTCCCTGCTCCGTCTTTACATGCTTCCATGTCGTCTGTGCCTCTGACTGTGCCTCTGACTGCTTCCAACAGGTGTGGTCAAGATTGGTGCTGAACATAATCGCCGTTTAAGCTCATTGAAGGAATTCTCACATTCATCCATCCACTCAAAGTTAGTCAAAAGTCCATACAGAGGCTTTGCTATGATGGCATACATGTGTATAAACCGTCGGTAATAACCACAATGCCCCATGAAAGCTTGTACTTCCTTGACATTCTTTGGCCTAGGTAGCTCCGCTATGGCTCTCACTTTCTCTTCATCAGTGGATATGCCATTCTTTGACACTATGTGTCCTAGAATCTTGCCTTGCCTAACCATAAAAACGCACTTTTCTGGGTTCAGGCAGACTTGATATTCTCTACATTTGTCAAAGATTTGCCTGAGTTCAGGAATATGGGTTTGTCTAATGTTGGAATGAGCACAAAGATCATCAACATAGACTTCCAAGTTCTTCCTCAGGAACTCTTTAAATACATGGCACATCAGCCTCTAGAAGGTAGCGGGTGCATTGGTAAGCCCAAATGGCATTACTCTAAAGGCAAATATGCCCCATTCAGTGGCAAAAGCCGTCTTATGCTAATCTTCTGGAGCTATGGCTACTTGATTGTAGCCCGAAAATCCATCAAGGAAGCTGTACACTTCCTTGCCTGCTACTCTTTCGAAGAGATGCTCTGTGATAGGAAGCGGATAGTTATCTCGAATTGTGGCTGCATTGACCTTCTTTAAGTTAATGCATACACACAGCTTTCCATTTTTCTTGGGCACCACTACGATGGGGGATACCCACTCAGTGTGCTCAATTTCATAGATGAATCCAGCTTCAACCAGTCTATCTATCTCCTCTTTGATCTTAGCAGCATAATTATCATTATATGTGTATGGCTTTTGCTTAGAAGGTTTGGCATCTGAGTTCATGGGGATAGTGTGTGAGCATATGTCAGGTTCCACGCCTTTCAAATCCTTGTAACTCCAAGCGAATACATCTCTGTATTCTCTTAACAAGGCTATCAATTTGTGCTCTTTGTCTTCCGTCAGGTCATGGCCTATGTACGTGCATCTCTCTTCTCCTTCTTCCATGGCTACCACTATTTTCTTGGTGGTTTCTTTGTTATCATAGGCCTCCCCCGATTGCACCTCTCATTTAGGCATTCTGATCATGACTCTCCAGTCATCTATCTCATACTTCTTAAAATTTTTCGGGACCTCAAACAAAGATTCTTCCTCTTCTGGTGTGACTTCTCTCTTCTTTCTTTTCTTTCCTTCTCCCTTCGGGGTCACATGTGTGGTTAGCCTTACATCATTTGTAAGCTCTCCATGCCTCCGGGGTTGAAATTCTACTTCATAGAAGTATTCTTCATCTGATGCAAAAGGTGGGTCCATAATGATTGACTCTAGGTCGGAGTCACTTGCATCCTTGAATGCATCAGGGCTAGGTTCACACTCTTCTAACACTGCCTCCCCCATGATTGGCTCTATGGAGAAGACTGAAATGTCATAGCCATCTTCATCACAGTGAGGTGTCCATTGTTCTTCATTGATGACTACATCCATTGTTGCTAGGATTTCTGCCCAGCCGTGGGGTTCAAATTCTTCGTCAGGAAAGACTACAGGTGCATAGGCTGGGTCTTGAATTGATCTATGTGTTTCTTTTGCACCTATCTCTCTGGCTTCTTCTCTCTTCTCTTCTTCTACTGCTACTTTGCACATCCATAAGTGGGTGTCTTCATGCATCCATGAGGATCCTGATCCCATGGAATGCACCGATTCCGTATCATCTTTGTCTCTATGGAGGGGATTCCATTGGATAGGAGGGACATCTCTATGAGAGTAATCTTTGAGATTCACTTTGGTCGTAACACCTAAGTGTTGCAGGTACAAGGAATTGGTTCCCCAGTCATGTACCACTTGCAGCTGTCGCATAAAGGGTCGTCCCAAGATCATTTCATAGGCATGATTTTTGCTAAAATCACATATAGCAAATGTATGCTCGAACTCAACACCACATGTGGTGAGAGTTATTCCTTCTAACAGCCCTAAGGGTCTCTCTATGTGACCATCGGCCATTTGCAATTTCATCCTCGTGCCCAACGCTTCCATAGGGAAGTGGTAGCAATTGCAACTCCTGCGCCTGAGTCTAGAATGGCCTTGGTGGTGTATCCTTGATGGGTGATAGGAAGATATGTGTTTCCCTCTTCGCCCTCACTCATGTCTCCTATCTTGTCCAAGGGTATTTCTGGCACTGTTCTCTGGGATCCTACCTGGGAACGAGGTTTTGCTATCTCTGGTACCTGTTTGGCTACATGTTTCCATAGCTCTGGCCTCACTTTGAGTAGCTCTTCTAAGGTGAGGTTGCACTGTACTTTAGTGTTTTTCACTACCTCTATGTTCCTAGGTATGACTGAGTCCTCATTTCGTACCATGACTGTGGGTGCTCTCATACAAGTAGACTTAGCTTCCCATGGGCCTGTGAAGTGGGGTAATTCTTGTAGAGAGTTAGACTCAAAGTCTAATCTTTCCTGAGATTGGGTGCTTTCCTGCGCCTCATAAATGGATGGGATGTCTTGTGGGAATCGGTCATGTGCATCATCCACAAGTTCAATAGGAGGAGGGACTTCACTTTCTTTAGCCCATTTGTCTTCTTGAATCTCTCGTAGGAATTCGGGTGTGAACCGATTCATAGAAGATGATGTGTCTGGCTCCGTAGAGTTAGGCACATAGGCTTCCTGGGCAGGAAGACCTACTCTTTCACTTGCCTTGTCCTTGTGTTGAGAGGCGGGTTCCTTTTCTGATTGTGCAATTAGCCTCTCTATTCTTTCTAACAGTCCTTCAAAGTGCAGCTGTGTCTTGGTTGAGCTAGATATGTTAAAGAGGCGGCTGGCTTCAAACATGGTTTGAGCCAACTCCACCATCTTAGCACAAATTTTAGTTCGTTCAAGCTCTAATTCTGCTCTAGGGTAGCATTTTCCATGATCAGTTACATTTGGCCCATCTTGGATTCTGGTCTGATATGCTTTGAGCATCATGTTTAGGTCCTCGGGAGTGGGATCTGCTAGGACTGATCCTACTCTAGGGGGTGGTGGGATTAGGTGAGGCGGTGTCGTCGAGAGTTTCTCTCCTCTCATTTGTGAAGGCCTACAAAAAACATATTTGGTGAAGGTAGCCGAAATTCCTCAAGAAGTCCAGGATGCATCAAGGATGTTCAAAGGAAGCTCACATACAGAGTTTCAAAGAAATCAAGAAAGTCCATGGTAGCGGTCAAAGCTGGTCAAAGCTGGTCAAGTTGGGAAATTAGGGCAAAAATTTCATTGTCACCAAATTAGATGAAAATTCATATACTTGTAAAGATTATCAAAGGCAGTCTATAGCCCCAATTTCAGCAAAAAATGGATTTTGTAGCACATTGATATGCTATGTTCATTTTGTAAAAATGTAATTTTCCTAGTTTGACCCTACAAATTCTTGTATAGAAATTTATGTTAGCCATATGGTTTGGCATGTATAAAGATCATATATATGGCTACATATTTGTACGAATTTTCAAGGCTATCAAAGCTTCCTAGACACCTTAATGCCACCTTGCAAGCTTCCAAATGTAGTCAGACTTGTACAAGGGAGATTCAGATGGGAGTTTTTTCTGCATATTCCTGAAGGAGATCTTTGGAAACATAGTCCTACAAAGTTTCATCTTCATCAAAGCCTATTTGGAGGGTCAAAGAGTACAAAGTCCAGTTTTCAGGATCACCGCAGTTTTCTAGTTTAAGCAAATTGAAGGGTTGAAACAATTCCAAGCCATTGATTTGATTAATCAAATGGTTGTAATCGAAAGTAGTGATCCTAGAGTTGAGAGTTGTTTTCTCTAGATCCAAGGGCCTAAATTCATTCAAAAAACTATATAAGCCCCCCTCCAAACTCCTAGAGCATCATTGTTAGGCATCAATTGGGCTCATGCTAGCTTACGGTTTCCTTGAGACGATCACCCTCGGTTGAGCGAGTGAGGATCCAAGGTGAGCTAGTATGAGTATAGTACCTAGTTTCAAATTTAAGTTAGAACTCCAATCTAGGATAGGCTCTTGAAACCAGCATCTCTATCTTGACTCACCCTCGGTGGAGCGTGTGAGTGAGTTAGAGCTGATTTTAATGAGTCTTAGACTTCTTTAGTTAGATGTTACGAGCCTAGACATACATAGGGTCACTAGAGTGGAACTCACCTTCTTACGTGTGACATTCGGTTGAACTGTCATGGTTTGAGGGTCGGAACCACCTTTGATCAGTAGACTGCCTAGCTTGACGTACCACGACGATCTTATACATGTATCTTAATTCAAATCCTTTTAATTCATGTCACTTGTCACTTGTCTCTTGTCTCCTCTCTCAGTCTCTTAAGTATTTTTACATGTCTTCTATTTCTTCTATGTGTGAGAAGGCTCCGCAGTATTGCGTTGAACCAGTAAGGATGTTTCTTTGAGCTTATGAGTAATCTCTATCATCATAATTCATTTGCATGCATATAATCCATACATACCCATACATATTGATTAGTTTCTGAAAGTGTATAAGAAGCTCCAATATTATTGGACCATTCTTCCTTTCGAAACTGGTTTATGTGTAAGGATTCCATCTATTCACGTCATGCATACATATCATCCAAAGAAGACTATGCATATGGATTAGAATTAGGAAGTGTTTAAGAAGCTCCTTCAATGGACCATTCTTCCTTCCAAATTTGATTCGTGTGTATGGTTCTCTTTCATTCTTATCATTCATGTTCATAAATCTAACTTGCACTCCTACTTTCCCATTCCCATAATCATTTCAACATCTCTCTCTTCTCCATACTCAACATTAATTTCACTTTCATGTCCTTAAACCATCCAACATTCATTAGCTTCATACACCCTGTGTGTGCCACGACCGGACCCGATCCACCCGGATTGCGATCACCTCCACATTTGAACCCGACGTGAAACGCTTCGTGGCATTTGCTTCTGATCTTGTTGGGAGGTTGTGATCCATATCCTTTGTTTCATATTTTTTATCCTCATCATTTCATCATCATCAGTCTTGAGTGTTGCACTAGATTTCTCACAATATCATGCACATCTTCGTCGTGAAGTAAACGCATTTGTGAGAGATCTAGAGCATCGTGCATCACTTGCTTATTCACATAAGATGGAGGAAGGATTCAAATCCCTTATTGTTGAGAAACAAGGCCAAAGAATAGTCTCTTCTATGTTGAGAGAGAAGGGAAAATTCAATGGCATCAACATTACAAGCTACTTAGATTTGTTTGAAGAGCAAGCTATGATTTTTGGTCTTCCCAAAGATCTTTTGATATCATTCTTTGAATGAATTGTTGATAGCTCTATCATAAACCGTGTCACTCAATATGATAGTCTTCCTTGGAGTGATTTTAGAAAGGAGATGCTCAAAGAATTCTATCTTGAAGATTATAGCCAACATAATCGGGATGGATTCTTACGATGGTTCAATTCACCGAAGCCTAGTAGCTCTATTACTCACTTACAAAATGAGTATATTAGACGCTATGAACAACTTCCTGATGAGGATAAGATAACCTTGGAACCTGATCTTGTGATCAATTTTCTTACGCTTCTTCATCCTGAAACTCGTAGGGAAGTTGAACGACGATTAGAAGAACCGGATAAGCGCTATGGTCTTACTAACAATTGGCAAAAAGTGTGTAAAGTAGTAGAGGTTGTAGCCCATAGACATCAAAGACAATCCATGCTTTATGAGCAAACTAGTCTTCCTCAAGCTAGCCTTCCACAAATTAAGGAGCAATTTAGAGAACAATCCCATGCTATGAATTTTGACTCTACTCCTATTCCTCAAATGATGGAGCCTACTCAAGGTTTTAAAGTAGATCCAAATAAAAGTGTAGTTGAACAATCTCAAGTGGAAATTCTCACTAAGCAAATGGAAAGTCTTATTGCTACACAATCCAATTTGGCCAAGACAATAGATGCTTTACAATCTAATTACACCAAAACTTTCGAAAATCAAATGAGCCCAATGTCTTTTCAAGAGCCTAATCAACATGTTATAGCTACCAATCAAAATCCACAAGTAGCTCCTACTCAAGCATATCAAGTTCCTCCAATGCATAATCCTTCAATGCAAAATCCTCATGCTCATGTGCAAAATCCTCAAATGTATCAAAACATGTATCCTCAAGCTTCTCAAATAGCTTTTCAAAATCCTCAAAATCAAAATTTTCAAAATCATCAACCATATAATATGGAAGCTCCTCTTGCACCTCAACTACCACATGTTGCTCCCCAAGCTCCTCAAATACATCAATTGCCTTTTCAAAATCCTAATTATCCTGTTCAAGCAATACCTTATCAACAAAATCCTCAATTTCAAAATTTCCCACCACAAGTTAATCAAAATCCTCAAAATCAAAATGGTTTTGTGCGTGGCCCTCGTAGGTGTCCTTGGTGTGATTCGTTAGAGCACCTTTTGAGAGATTGTGCACTATTGAAGGCTGCTAAGGAGCAACGACTAGTAATAGACATAGACAAGAAAATCTGTGACTATCGATCTAGGCTACCTTTGCAAGGAAATTATGGTAAGGGAGGAATGAAAAAACATTATGAAAATATAACCATAATGGACGTAGGAACTAGAGGAGTGAAACTAGAAGCTCTTGATGAACAACAAGTAGAATCAAGTAAACCCACAAAGAAAGGTGATTTTTCCATAGAGGCTTTAGTAAGAGCACGGGATGACATTAGGAGAATAATGGCTTGGGAGTCACCGATAGAAGATCAATCTCTTATTTCTCACATCCAATGTAGAAGAAAAACGAAAAAGAGATGAAGCTGAGCCTAGTGAAAGAAGAGTGACTCGAAAACAAACCTCAGAGGGAATAGAAACAATCATAGAGCAAGGAGAAACATCACAATCTAAAGATAAAAAACAAGAATTAGAATCCAATGAACAAAAACAAGAGGAGAAACAAAAAGGGAAGAAGATAAAGCAAAGAAAAATAGAACCAAAGCCTTTAGATAAACAAGAACAATCAAAACAAACTGAAGACCAAACACGAGAACATGAACAAAAACAAGACCCTGAGCAAAAACAAAAGAAACCAAAGAGAAAACCTAAAGCCATCTTGATTTCAGAAATTGAGAGAAAAATAGATCCTATGGAGATTTTAGATGACATTTTTCTTAAGAGAAGTGACTATGTCTTTAGAACAAGTTTTCTCTATTGCAAAGCCTGTTTTTAAAGATAACTTTATCGGCCTAATTAAAAGGAAGAGGTTTTCGCTTAATCTAGATATTGAGATGCAAGATTCTCTAGATCAAGATCAAGCTATGAATGAAGCCTTAAACTTTGATGAATCTGATGAAGAGGACTTTGATGATGATGAAGTAAATGTTAATAAAAATTTCTTAGGACCTATTCAACCTGACCATGAAAATCATGAAAACAATCCTGAAAGTCACTTTAAAAGAACATTTTGGTCTAGAGGTACATCAGAGATGCATGTTAAAATAGGAAATGATAAGAACACTATCAGTGTAAATGCATTAGTAGATTCCGGCTCTGAAATCAATGTGATTTCAAGAGAAGTCTATGATAAGTTTCGATGGCCCATAGATAAAGATTGTGGATAGCGTATGAGAACTGCAGATAATGGTGTAGGTACCCTGTATGGAGCATGTGCTAGTGTGCCCATATCCATAGGAGGAATCACAGAAGAGTTTCACTTTTTTATTCAAGATAATTGCTCCTATGAAGTTCTCTTAGGTCAACCCTTTATTTGTGAGAGTCGTATGGAAACTAAAGCCATGGATGATGGGTCTACCTATGCTAGATTCAAGTCTAAGGATGGAATGCAATCACTTCAAGTCATGACAGTAGGAGTGAATCATCCTAGGAATCGATTGTAAATTAGAAAGAAACCTATTGTTACTCAGAGTCATGAGCATGCTTGTAGTGATTGTGCACCTCGATTCATGTTTGGAGCTACATATGATCAAAATTTCGGATAGAATCCATTGTTGAGCGGGACAACAGTGGATATTGGTTTGACATCTCGCATCCAACCAACATGTACAATAGTTTGTCACTTTGTTTTCCACATTCTAGATTAGATTTTCTTCATAAGAGTCAATTGTCCAAGTCTTTTATCCAAAAAACCCAAAAAAATTAAAAACAACAAAATCATGGAACATGATGAGAACGTTGAGCATGTGATTGAGACATCTCATTGTTTCTCTACTCTTGAGGAGTTATAGTTATGTCTTCAACAAAATTCTAATTCCCATATTATTCTTCTTTCTTCCCTTGATGAGTATGCTCTAATCCAAGAGTATGCTCTCAATGTTGACAAGTGCTCAAAATTTAACCAAACACATGATGCCTTAGTTGAAACAAAGTACAAAACTGTAGACAAAAAAATCAAACCCATAGCTCAACCATTACCTCAAGGAAGTAATGAAAAAATTATTGATGTGAAAAATGATCCAACTCTTCCGTATGCTCTTTGTGAATTAAATGGTGTTGCACTAAAAACTTTGATTGCAGGTAAAAGGATAAAGCTATTCAAGAAACGTGATAATGACGAGTACATTTTGGATGAGGACATTGAAGAAGATGACAACAATGAGGCCGATTCATAAACAGGAGTATCCATGTTATAAAAATAAAAAAAAAAGGAATTAAAAAAAAACATATAAAAATATCATTAATTTTTCAAGTTCATGTTGCTTTGTTTTTTTTCAAGTTCATTCTATTTTTCTTCCATGCTTGTTTCATGCATGTTTTTTTCAGTCTTTGCATTGCATTGCATATCCACATCACTTGAGTCAAAAAAGGCAAATGATGATTTCTCTACTTGTGTAAAATTGTATCTTAAGTAGTAACTTATCTACTAAGAACTTGATTATAATCTAGGATTGTGGAAAGATAGGGCATGTAGATTTGGAGGTTTATTTTGGTGACATGACTTTCATATATAAACATGCATATGTATCTTGTATCGAAAGCATAATTGTTGAAATCCTAGCTCCTGCTATTGCATGTTTCTACATCCTTAGTCCATCTCACAGCACTTGTATCGGAGTTTAAACGACTGTTCTCCGTCATCAAAAATGGTTGTACCTTGTATCGAGGTTTAATTTTTCCCCGTCATCAAAAAAAAAAAAGAAGCTGCTACATATTACCAGGAAGTTTACACTTTCTTCTTCCACCCCAAAAAAGTGATCGTAACCATAAAGTTGCCGAATCATCATCATCAAAAAAAAAAAGCAAGCCAAAGGAGGATAAAGAGGCATAGTAGAATAAATCACGGGCTATATAGGCAGATTTATGCATTAGTGGAGTTTAGTTAGATTTCCTTGCATGTTATTAGAGAAAGAGCATATTCATATTTATGTAGGAAAGGAGTTGATCTAAAATAAGCTAAAGATGAAAGATGTCTCTTGAAAATCCTAAATCTTTGTTTATAATCATATTTAAGGTAGATTGCTTTATGAAAAAGGTACAAAATTTTCTTCAAGATGAGAGGAACTGATGCTTAAAACGACTCAATACATCCACTTCCACTTCATATTGATGCTTGTTTTTTTTCTTTCTTGTTGCCAATGTTGCTTGTTCATTTGCATATATGTTGCCTATTTGTTCATGCATATTCATGTTGCCTGTTTCAATTCTTTCTTTCATGCAAATTTTGCTTCATGTCACGTTACCTACTGATTCATGCATATAATTAATTTTCCTTCCATGTTTCTTATGTTGCCTATAAAAGAAATTGATGCCTGGAACATTTTGTTTTTCACAGATGCCAGAGTGGCGCTTCCGGAGGAATCGCAGGTTTAGTAGGGGCGAATGTCGTCGAGATTTTCTCTCCTCTCTCATTTGTGAAGGCCTACAAAAAACATATTTGGTGAAGGTAGCCGAAATTCCTCAAGAAGTCCAGGATGCATCAAGGATGTCAAAGGAAGCTCACATACAAAGTTTCAAAGAAATCAAGAAAGTCCATGGTAGCGGTCAAAGCTGGTCAAAGCTGGTCAAAGTTGGGAAATTAGGGCAAAAATTTCATTGTCACCAAATTAGATGAAAATTCATATACTTGTAAAGATTGTCAAAGGCAGTCTATAGCCCTAATTTCAGCAAAAAATGGATTTTGTAGCACATTGATATGCTATGTTCATTTTGTAAAAATGTAATTTTTCTAGTTTGACCCTACAAATTCTTGTATAGAAATTTATGTTAGCCATATGGTTTGGCATGTATAAAGATCATATATGGCTACATATTTGTACGAATTTTCAAGGCTATCAAAGCTTCCTAGACACCTTAATGCCACCTTGCAAGCTTCCAAATGTAGTCAAACTTGTACAAGGGAGATTCAGATGGGAGTTTTTTCTGCATATTCCTAAAGGAGATCTTTGGAAACATAGTCCTACAAATTTTCATCTTCATCAAAGCCTATTTGGAGGGTCAAAGAGTACAAAGTCCAGTTTTTAGGATCACCGTAGTTTTCTAGTTTAAGCAAATTAAAGGGTTGAAGGGCCACCACATGGCGAAAGCTGATTGAGCCATGTTGTACGATCAAGATGAGCTCATATTCAAGGGTGGAGATGCACTTATGCTTAAAGCAAGGAGGATCCACGAGTTTTTCCATAAAAGAAGTTTTTTTCTTTACAATCAAAGATCAATAATGCAGCTTTTCTCCAAAAATAGTGGCTTATCTTATCCAAAATGATTTCAGCACTGATCCGACGGTCCATATCATCCCCAGATCCAATGGTGGAGAATGAAGGCACCTAAATTTCACTCCTTTACACTAGATTTGATAGAAAGAACAATTCCAAGCCATTGATTTGATTAATCAAATGGTTGTAATCGAAAGTAGTGATCCTAGAGTTGAGAGTTGATTTCTCTAGATCCAAGGGCCCAAATTCATTCAAAAAACTATATAAACCCCCCTCCAAACTCCTAGAGCATCATTGTTAGGCATCCATAGGGCTCATGCTAGCTTACGGTTTCCTTGAGACGATCACCCTCGGTTGAGCGAGTGAGGATCCAAGGTGAGCTAGTATGAGTATAGTACCTAGTTTCAAATTTAAGTTAGAACTCCAATCTAGGATAGGCTCTTGAAACCAGCATCTCTATCTTGACTCACCCTCGGTGGAGCGTGTGAGTGAGTTAGAGCTGATTTTAATGAGTCTTAGACTTCTTTAGTTAGATATAACGAGCCTAGACATACATAGGGTCACTAGAGTGGAACTCACCTTCTTACGTGTGACATTCGGTTGAACTGTCATGGTTTGAGGGTCGGAACCACCTTTGATCAGTAGACTGCCTAGCTTGACGTACCACGACGATCTTATACATGTATCTTAATTCAAATCCTTTTAATTCATGTCACTTGTCACTTGTCTCTTGTCTCCTCTCTCAGTCTCTTAAGTATTTTTACATGTCTTCTATTTCTTCTATGTGTGAGAAGGCTCCGCAGTATTGCGTTGAACCAGTAAGGATGTTTCTTTGAGCTTGTGAGTAATCTCTATCATCATAATTCACTTGCATGCATATAATCCATACATACCCATACATATTGATTAGTTTCTGAAAGTGTATAAGAAGCTCCAATATTAATGGACCATTCTTCCTTTCGAAATTGGTTTATGTGTAAGGATTCCATCTATTCACGTCATGCATACATATCATCCAAAGAAGACTATGCATATGGATTAGAATTAGGAAGTGTTTAAGAAGCTCCTTCAATGGACCATTCTTCCTTCCAAATTTGATTCGTGTGTATGGTTCTCTTTCATTCTTATCATTCATGTTCATAAATCTAACTTGCACTCCTACTTTCCCATTCCCATAATCATTTCAACATCTCTCTCTTCTCCATACTCAACATTAATTTCACTTTCATGTCCTTAAACCATCCAAAATTCATTAGCTTCATACACCCTGTGTGTGCCACGACCGGACCCGATCCACCCGGATTGCGATCACCTCCACAGCGGGTTGGAAGGTGGCAGGTCGGATGGAGTTGGGAATGGTGGAGGTGGGGTAGTGTGAGAGGGAGTTTGAGATGTGAGTTTGGTTATCCTGGCTCTCGTTTCTCTTAGGCTTTCCTCAAGTTCACTCATTTTCTTTGCACATTGCCTTTTCATTCTTTCACGACTATCTCTCCAAGCTCTAGTCATCTTCTTTGTCATGCTCTCCGTTTCACTAACAGCTGGGCTCTTTTCCTGGCCTACGCTTTGGTTCTGTTGCAAGGCTTGGGCTCTAGTGATCACTTGCACTGGTGTAGTGGATGTCACACTTCCTGTGGAGTATACAACTAACCCTACGACATTGATAGGAGTGATTTTCGGCATATTATTAGGATTCTTTGGGCAGTCTCGTAAAAGATGCTCCTTTCCACACTCCTGGCAATAGCCCTGGATCGTCACTGACTGGGGTTGTGTAGGTGGAGGTAAGGGACAATCACGAATGAGATGATCTCCCTGACATCTGTACCATGGTCCTCTAGGGAATGGGGGTCTTACTTGCCTAGGTTGAGGTCTAGAGTTGGGGTTTGTGTACATGACATTAGCATACTCTGGCTCCCAATTAGGTTCACTAGGTTCCTCACTGTAATAGGACTCACCATGTTCAGGAGACTGCATGTAGTAAGCCTGGGGACTATCAACATGTGTAGAATCAAAGCTATGGTCACTGGGATCACTTTCTGAAATTAATGGTGTTACTGGGACTATAGCTCTATTCAGGTTTTCTTCTGCAACAGCATACTTTATCGGAATCACATTAGTAGGAGCAGGTGGTTGTTGCGCCAGCACTGGCTGGGGTCTCAGTTGGGCCTGATATTGCGGTTGGTAATTTTGTTGGGGCCTAGTATACTCTTGTGGTGGGTATTGACTCTGGTATCTACCTTGTTGAGGGTATGGCTGAGGGTAGGTTTTCCTAACAGCTTGCTTATTGTATGGGCAGTCTTGTGCTGTGTGATTGGTGTATCTTCGTTCTATGGTGCAGTACTGGCTACTAGGATTTACTTGGGGTTGAGCCATAATGGGACATACATTTGCCATATGGTCACCTCCACAAGTATAGCAACTTTTCACAGGGGAAAATCTTGGGATCTGTTTGCTAGTGACACCTAATTTTTGAGCTACTTTCTCTGCTAATTCCTCAATAGATGTGGATTGCGTGGAAGAGAGGCTAGAAGAACTATCAGTATCTTTGTAGATTTTTGAAAGCTCTAATTCCTCCCCTAGGTTATCCTCGATGTCAATGCACATGCGTACACACTCTTCTATGGTCCTAGGGTCCTTCAGGTACACATATGATCTCAATTTGGTACTTAACAATCCATCCAAGAATAAAGCCACTTGCTTAGCGGGTGTGGGTAACTTAAGGACAGGGCATCTCTCCAGGTATTGCCTAAATCTTCTTCCAGCAAGTCTCCCGGTTTCTTGAGGGGTTTGCTTGAAGCTGTGAATCAGCGAGGAAGTGTTATGTCTTATGCCACTTTTAGAGAATTCAATAATGAATGCCTCTAGAAGTTGGTCTATGCTCCTGAACTATCTCTCGTTTAGTGGCTGAAACCATGTCAGGGTAGTGCTCCTAAGGGTTAGACCAAAAGCATTGTACTGCGTGAACAGATCTTCAACTTGTTCAGCTCTCAAGACTTGCCTAAACTCAGCCACATGGTCGTATGGATCTCCAGTGCCATCGAAGTAGTTCTTCATGGACTTAACTAGCTGAGTCGGTCTCAAAGTCCTTGTGTGCTCTCTAGGTCTTGGTAGAGGGAACTCATCCACTTTTCTTTGATTCCTTGGAGCTCTAAGTACCTCAAGTTCCACTCTATTTGTTTTCTTTCTCGTTCTTTCTCTGCCCCCTGGGTTGGCAAAGCTTGCTTCTGGCCTATCTCTACTTCTGTCTCTGTGAGCTCCATGAGCTTGGGATGTTGCAGCCCCTAGGTGACCATAGGACACGTTCGATCTTGGTTGGGGGAAAACGCATTCACCCTTCCAAGTATAAGCATGCCTGTCATGTTCTGTAACCACAAAGATCCTCTCTGAAGCGTGATCTAAGTAGGTTACAATTGGCAGTAGTCAAGGAACCAAAGGAGTCACAAGACAAGGAAGCCTACGAAGGGAGTCGGAGCGAAGAGACAGCACAAGCAGACACAGTAGTCAAAGAAGATCTGGCAAGTAGGCCATTTAAATTTTTCAGGCATCAAAGAGTTGGGCACACAAGAAGAAGGAGCAAGTAGGGAGCTCCAGGAAATGTATGTCAAAATGTTAGAAGAAATCCCTACAAAAATAGTGATTTTCATCACTAAAAACCATTGTAAATACTATTTCATATTTTTGTAGCTCCATTTTGTGCAAGCCAAGGAGTCCTTGAGCTTGAGGAGCTTTAGAAGTACCTACCTATCAGTTTTCATATTTTTTAGACTTCGTTTGAACCTCCAAATAGGGTAGAGAACCTAATTTTTAACTAGGCCGGACACTAGGTCTGGACAAGGCCAAAACCTAGTCAAAAACTATAAATAGAGCTAGAGAGCTCATTTTTGAGGTTAGCTTGTAACTAAATTGAACTTGTATGAGCTTTTTGAAAGTAATCTAAGAACTCCATTGCTTCTCACTCTTTGTCTTGTCGTATGTGCGCGTGTGTGTGTATGTGTGTGCATGTTAGTGTGCTTCTCACTCACGCACTTGTGCCATCACTTGCTTGAGGTCATCATACCATCCTCACGTCTTCCCGGATTGACATTAAAGGAGGTGCTACTCATCATTGAGCTACACCAAATTTTGGCACCGTTGCCGGGGATCGAGCTTTGAGGACGAGCGTGTGATGGTAAGACGTAGAGTTGACGTGTTGGAGTTATAGGTATTTTCTTCACCTTTTTCCTATTTTCTTTTGTTTTTCTCATCACCATCATCATCCTCACCATCTCCCACATCCATCTCCATCATCGCAAAAAATTTCAGTTTTTGGTCATATCACCCCACCCATACCATTCCCCTCATTTCACTTGTAAGAGAGAGCGAGAGAGCGTTTGTGTGCTTGTGATTTTCTGTGTTTTTTGAGAGTTTCTACAGGAATCAGCATCCCCAGCAGCTGCACCAGCTCCAGCAGGTAAAAAATTTGACTGTGCAAGTGCCGAGGCGTTGACCTCTCTCAATCGCGATCGATAGAAAAAATGGTCTTTTTGCTAAACAAAGTACATAATCATGATCTACATGCCTAGGGCTTCCCAAATGTGTGCTTGAAATTTTAAAATTCCTCAGATTTCTGTCAATCGCGATCGCTCTGTCAATCGCGACTGACAAACCACGACGGACGCATGCCGACGGCTTTGTCAATCGCGACCGACAGAGTCAACGACCGACTGACCACGACTGACAGAACCCGCGCGTGACACGTGTCAATCACAATCGAGCCATCAATCGCGATCGACCAATCAATCGCGACTGACAGCCCCGATGGATCTGTCAATCGCGATCGACACAGTCAACGATTGCTTGACCACGATGGACAGACCCTCGCGAAGGACCTGTCAATCGCGATCGACCCATCAATCGCGACTGACAGAGTCAACAACCCTTTGACCACGACCGACTGAAAATCCGGGCCACGTGTCAATCGCGATTGACCCATCAATCGCGACTGACAGCCGCAACGGACCTGTCAATCGCGACCGACACGTCGATCGCGATTGACCTATCAATCGCGACTGACAGAGCTTGCGAACGGGATTGAAGGGCAAATTTGGTCAATTTTTTAGGGCAAAAAATAGTGGGCTATTCTTGAAAAAGTTGTGGGACAAATACTAGGGTTCATCATTGCATTGTGAGGCCATTACACAAAGTATTTCGAAAAGTCCTGTTTGCCTGCTAACCTGTTTGAAATCCTGATTTGGCCCCAAAACCCTGAGTGGACATAACTTCCTCATACGAAATCCGATTGCGTTGATTTCTGTTTTGTTGGAAAGCTCGTGGGGAATACAACCAAAACTTCCACTAGTTACGATAGAATTAATGTCAGGATTATTAGATAGGATAATTTGAAGTTGACCATATCCCAGGGTAGGAAAAAATGAGGGTCCCTTGGGGTTGTTTTCCATAAAGGCAAAAGGCAATTGGATCTGTGAATTACATGCATGAAAGTGATCTGTCTGTCAACTGAATTCAATTCTTGAGCTAATTGTGGACTTTTTCAGGTACTTTGAGAGCATCGAAGGGTACTCGAAGCAAGAGTAAGTGCGAGCTTGGGAACACGCTTCCTGGGCATACAAGGGCAACCAAGGGAAGAAACTTAAGGTTGGAAATTCTCAACACCCTCTGTCAATTCCTAGCATAGGCTAAGTGCGGATAGAGGCTTTGGTTAATTAGGAACACATTAAGAACTACCAAGTCCAAGAACTCTAATCACTCAAGTGCAAGTGTTAGGAGATTACAATCGCGAAGCAACCTAAGGGAAAAGAAATTAAATTGAGCGATCGCACTCAAAGTACGATAAAAATTTAAGTGGTCCTTGCGGCGAAGAGTAACTGAACAAGAAGTGACACCCTAAGGGATTAAAAAAGAACAAGTGACTAATACAAAAGAACTCAGCAACGCAAGTGTACTTGGAAAAATTGGGATTATTCAATTGGGCTTATGAACCTTAGATCAGGACGACACCTAGGGAGAGATAAACAAAGTCTTAGATCTTTAGAGGCTAGTGTCAATCATACTGCTAGGTCTTGGGCCCAGCAGTTGAGCCATCATCCGTACTACCCTAGCTCTGAGACGAGCGAATCTGAGATGTCCCACGGTATGGAGAGACCTACAGGTTGCTCCGGAGTGCCATATTTACGCAGGGTGGAAGGCCCTTACAAGACGCAACTTGAATACCTTAGGACCAACCGATTAGGTGCTAGCATCTATGAGGACAGCCTAGGAAGATCTGTGGTCCAGATTAAAAACCCTGACCAATCTATTGGACTAGAACACCCAGCTGTCAAGTTTGAAAATGGAGCATACCTAGACAAGGAAGGGACAATATATGTAGTCACCAGTCATCCAGAGAGGACATATGAATTTGGAAATGTGATCTCAGAAACGGACTTAGGTGACCTAGAGCAAGGAAACATGGGTGTAGAACCTAGAACCCCCCGAGGCAAGTCTGTTCTCACTAGGATTATTACACCAAAGTGGATTCCCCAAGACAATAAGAGCATAGATCTACTCCTGAAACGAGAGACTGATGAAGCCTTTTGGAGATATAGACCTAATCAGCCGAGTGAGGTAGGAACAATCATGATATATGAGTTCAAAGATCCTGATGTTCCAGGTAGAGTGACCTACTTAGATCACTCTTCAGAGAGGATCTTTGGGGTTACAGAAAATGATAGGCATGCTTACACTTGTAAAGGTGAATTTATTTTCCCCCAACCAAGATCGAATGTGTCATTTGGTCACCCAGGATCTGGAACATCCCAAGCTCATGGAATTCAAAGAGATAGACATAGAGATAGGCCGGAGGTAAGCTTTGCCAACCCCGTGGGCAGAGAAAGAACAAGGACGGAAACAAATAGAGTGGAACCTGAGGTACTTAGAGCTCCAAGGAATCAAAGAAATACGGATGAGTTCCCTCTACCAAGACCTAGAGAGCACGCAAGGACTTTGAGACCGACTCAGCTAGTTAAGTCCATGAAGAACTACTTCGATGGCACTGGAGATCCATATGATCATGTGGCGGAGTTTAGGCAAGTCTTGAGAGCTGAACAAGTTGAAGATCTTTGGTCTAGCCCTTAGGAACACTACCCTGACATGGTTTCAGCCACTAAACGAGAGGCAGTTCAGGAGCATAGACCAACTCCTAGAGGCTTTCATTATTGAGTTCTCTAAGAGTGGCATAAGGCATAATACCTCCTCATTGATTCACAGCTTCAAGCAAACCCCTCAAGAGACCGTGAGACTTGCAGGAAGAAGATTTAGGCAATATCTTGAAAGATGCCCTGTTTCAGAGCTACCCACACCAGCTAAGCAAGTGGCTTTATTCTTGGATGGATTGCTAAGTACCAAATTGAGATCATATGTGTACTTGAAGGACCCTAGGACAATAAAAGAGTGTGTATGCATGTGCATTGACATCGAGGATAACCTAGGGGAGGAACTAGAGCTTTCGAAAATCTACAAAGATTCCGATAGTGCATCTAGCCTCTCTTCCTCGCGATCCACATCAATTGAGGAACTTGCGGAGAAAGTAGCTCAAAAACTAGGTGTCTCTAGTAAACAAATTCCTAGATTTGCCCCAGTAAAGAGGTGCTATACTTGCGGTGGTGACCATATGGCGAATGTATGTCCTATTATGGCTCAACCCCAAGTGAATCCTAGTAGCCAATACTGCACCATAGAACGAAGATACACAAATCACTTAGCACAAGATTGCCCATACAATAAGCAAGCAGTTAGACAAACCCACCCTCAGCCCTATCCACAACAGGGAAGATACCAAAACCAGTACCCCCCACAACAATATGGTAGACCGAAGCAACCCTATCAACAACCCTACCAGAACCAACAAAGGCCACAGCCTGTGTTAGCTCAACAACCTCCAACCCCAGCTAATGTGATTCATGTAAAGTATGCAGCAGCTGAGGAAAATTTGAGTAGAGCTATAGTGCCAGTAACACCACTGCTTTCAGAAAGTGATCCAAGTGATCATAGCTTTGACTCCACACATATTGATAGTCCCCAGGCTTACTACATGCAATCTCCTGAACATGGTGAGTCCTACTACAGTGAAGAACCAGGTGAACCTAGTTGGGAGCCATAGTACACAAATGTAATGTACACAAACCCTAACTCTAGACCCCAACTTAGGCAGGTAAGACCCCCATTCCCTAGAGGACCATGCTACAGATGTCAGGGAGATCATCTCATTTGTGATTGCCCCTTATCTCCACCTACACAACCCCAGTCAGTGACGATTCAAGGCTTTTGTCAAGATTGCGGAAAGGAGCATCTCTTACGGGATTGCCCTAAGAATCCCAATAATATGCCAAAAATAACTCCAATTAACTTTATTGGGTTAGTAGTAGACTCTACAAGAAGTGTGACTTCCACTGCACCAGTGCAAGTGGTCACTAGGGCCCAGGCTTTGCAACAGAACCCAGGAATAGGTCAAGAGAAGAGTGCAGAGGTTAGTGAAACTGAGAGCATAGCCAAGAAACGGTCGAGAGCCTGGAGGGATAGTCGAGAAAGAATGAAAAGACAATGGTCTAAAAAGATGAGCGACTTAGAAGAAAGCATAAGAGAAACAAAAGCCAAAATTGTTGAACTCACCTCTCAAACAAACTCTCACAGACCACCACCACCCTCACTTCCATCACCATCTAACCCACCATCTGTCCACCTACCTCAGACTAGCCCACCGCCCCCTAGAGTAGGGTCAGTGTTAGCTGACCCCACTCCTGAAGACATAGACATGATGCTTAAGGCATATCAGGCCAGAATCCAAGAAGGTCCAAATGTGACGGATCATGACAAGTGCTACCCTAGAGCTGACCTAGAGATAGAGAGAACCAAGCTGTGTGCAAAAATGGTCGCATTGCCTCAGACCATGTTTGAAGCCAGTCGCCTTTTCAACTACTCAGGCTCAGCTAAGACACAATTGCACTTGGATGGACTCCTAGAGAAGTTAGAGAGTATAATTGCAAGATCTGCCAAGGAAGAAAAAAATCAAAAAAGAGATGAGGCAAGCAAAAACATAAGCCATCCCCCACAGGAAGCTTATGTGCCCAATTCCACTGAACCAGACACCTCCTCTTCTATGAATAGGTTCACTCCAGAATTCCTACGAGACATTCAAGAAGACAAATGGGCTAATGAAAGTGAAGCCCCTCCTCCCATTGAACTTGTGGATGACACGAAGGATCAATTCCCACAAGATATTCCTTCCATTTATGGAGAGCAGGAGAGCACCCAGTCCCAAGAGAGATTAGACTTTGAGTCTAATTCTTTATAGGAATTACCCCATTTCACAGGCCCATGGGAAGCCAAGTCGACCTGTATGAGAGCACCCATAGTCATGGTAAGAAACGAAGACTCAGTCATACCTAGGAATATGGAGGTAGTGAAAAACACTAAAGTGCAGTGCAACCTCACTTTAGAAGAGCTACTCAAAGTTAGGCCAGAGTTATGGAAACATGTAGCCAAACAAGTACCAGAGATAGCAAAACCTCGTTCCCAGGTAGGTTCTCAGAGGACAGTGCCAGAGATTCCTCTAGACAAGATAGGAGATATGAGTGAAGGGGAAGAAGGAAACACCTATCTTCCCATTACCCATCAGGGGTACACAACCAAGGCAATTCTAGACTCAGGTGCAGGAGTTGCTATTGCTACCACTTTCCTATGGAAGCGGTGGGGCAAGCCAGCACTCAGGCCCACGACGTTGAAATTGCAAATGGCTGATGGCCACATAGAGAGGCCTTTAGGACTACTTGAAGGAATAACTCTCACTACATGTGGTGTAGAGTTTGAGCACACGTTTGCTATCTGTGATTTTAGCAAGAATCATGCCTACAAGATGATTCTGGGAAGACCATTTATGCGACAGTTGCAAGTGGTCCAGGATTGGGGAACCAATTCCTTGTATTTGCAACACTTAGGTGTTACAACCAAAGTCAATCTCAAGGATTACTCTCATAGAGATGTACCCCCCATCCAATGGAATCCCCTCCATAGAGCCAAAGATGATACTGAGTCTGTGCATTCCATAGGATTAGGATCCTCATGGATGCATGAAGATACCCACTTATGGATGTGCAAAGTAGCAGTAGAAGAAGAGAAGAGGGAAAAAGCCAGAGAGATAGGTGCAAATGAAACACATAGATCCCTTCAAGACCCAGCCTATGCACCTGTAGTATTTCCGGATGAAGAATTTGAACCCCACGGCTGGGCAGAAATCCTAGCAACAATGGATGTAGCCATCAATGAAGAACAATGGACACCTCACTGTGATGAAGATGGCTATGACATTTCAGTCTTATCCATAGAGACGATCATGGGAGAGGCAGTGTTAGAAGAGTGTCAACCCAGCCCTGATGCATTTGAGGATGCGAGCGACTCCGATCTAGAGTCAATCATCATGGACCCACCTTTTGCATCAGATGCAGAATACTTCTATGAAGTAGAATTTCAACCCCAGAGGCATGGAGAGCTTACAAGTGATGTAAGGCTAGCCACACATGTAACTCCGAAGGAAGAAGGAAAGAAAAGAAAGAAGAGAGAAGTCACACCAGAAGAGGAAGAATCTTTGTTTGAGGTCTCGGAAAATTTTAAGAAATATGAGATAGATGATAGAAGAGTCATGGTAAGAATGCCCAAACGCGAAGCCCAATCAGGAGAGGCCTATGATAACAAAGAAACCACCAAGAAAATAGTGGTAGCCATGGAAGAAGGAGAGGAGAGATGCACGTACATAGGCCATGACCTAACCGAGGAAGAAGAGCATGCGTTAATAGCCTTGCTAAGAGAATACAGAGATGTATTCGCTTGGAGTTACAAGGATTTGAAGGGTGTTGATCCAGACATATGCTCACACACAATTCCCATGACCTTCTAAGCAAAAGCCATACACATATAATGATAATTATGCGGCCAAGATCAAAGAAGAGATAGATCGTCTGGTAGAAGTTGGATTTATCTATGAAATTGAGCACAATGAGTGGGTATCCCCCATTGTAGTGGTGCCCAAGAAGAATGGAAAGCTACGTGTATGCATTAAATTGAAGAAGGTTAATGCAGCCACTATTAGAGATAACTATCCGCTTCCTATCACTGAACATCTCTTAGAAAGAGTAGCAGGCAAGGAAGTGTACAGCTTCCTTGATGGATTTTCGGGCTACAATCAGGTAGCCATTGCACCAGAAGATCAACACAAGACGGCTTTTGCCACAGAGTGGGGCATATTTGCCTTTCGGGTGATGCCATTCGGGCTTACCAATGCTCCCGCAACCTTTCAGAGACTGATGTGCCATGTGTTTAAAGAGTTCTTGAGGAAAAATTTGGAAGTCTATGTTGATGACCTCTGTGCTCATTCCAACATTAGACAGACACATATACCAGAACTCAGACAAATCTTTGACAAATGCAGAGAATATCAAGTCTGCTTGAACCCAGAAAAATGTGTTTTCATAGTCATGCAAGGAAAGATTTTAGGACACATAGTGTCAAAGAATGGCATATCCACTGATGAAGAGAAAGTAAGAGCCATAGCAAAGTTACCTAGGCCAAAGAATGTCAAGGAAGTACAAGCTTTCATGGGGCATTGTGGTTATTACCGACGGTTTATACACATGTATGTCATCATAGCAAAGCCTCTGTATGGACTTTTGACTAACTTCGAGTGGACTGATGAATGTGAAAAACTCCTTCAATGAGCTTAAAAGAAGATTGTGTTCAGCACCAATCTTGACCACACCAGATTGGAATAAGCCTTTCCATGTTCATGTTGATGCATCCAATTATGCTATTGGGTGTGTACTCGCGCAACCTACGGGTGAAGGTAATATGGATCTTCCAATTGCCTATGCTAGTAGACAGTTGAATGCGGCTGAACGAAATTATACCACTACTGAGAGGGAAGGACTAGGCATGGTATATGCGGTTAAAAAGTTTAGACATTACTTGCTTGCAAATAAGTTTAAATTTTTTACTGACCATGAGGCACTGCTATATCTTGTGAACAAGCCATGTAATACAGGAAGATTAGTAAGATGGTTTCTCTTGCTAATGGAATACGACTTCGAGGTTGTGGTGAGGAAAGGGAAGACCCACTTGAGAGCAGACCATCTCTCTAGGCTCACATCGGGAGAAGCCCCACAAGGAGTATCAGATGACCTTCCTGATGCTTACTTGTTCAATTTGGAAGTGGTACCTCAGTGGGCTAAGCCATTAGTGCCAGTATTGACATATGGGCCTAACCACCCAGTCATAAATACTCAAGGTGGAGAGGTAGTAAGAGCCCAGAAGTACCATATCATGGCAGGAAGCATGTACAAACAGACAGACCAAGGGATATTGGCTTGTTGTGTGGAAGAGGATGAGTACGCTAAATGGTTGCAATTGGCACATGTAGGTGCATTAGAGCAACACTACTCAAAACAACGAACCCTACAGACACTAAGGAGACTCGGAGTGCATTGGCCTACTATGGAAGCTGATGTACAGAAAATGTGTAAAGAATGCCCAATCTGTTGCACTAAACCACCTGTGGAACATGCCACTCTTTATCAAGTGTCCATAGTGCCAGATTGGAGTGAACCACTAGTATCCTTCCTGAGGACGAAAACATTCCCTCCAAACATGACTCTGGTTAGGAAAAGAAGTCTAGAACAAGAAGCCCTAGAGTACTCACTCATTGGTGATAATCTCTACAAGCGTGGTAAGGATGGTTACCTGAGACTACGTGTCCATGAGAGTGAATATCTCAAGATCTTGGAAATTGCTCACCAAGGTGTAGCAGGAGGACACTTTGGACCAGATCGGGTGCTCAAGGCAATACTATTTGCGGGCTTCTTGTGGCCCACCCTTCACATGGATGCACATACCTATGTGAAACGGTGTGATGTTTGTCAGAGAACTCAGTATCCTATACGCAAAGATGAGATGCCACTAAAACCTATGATGGGTGGACGTGCATTCTCTAAGTGGGGAATAGATTTTGTAGGTCCTATTAATCCCCTAGCCAAGGGTTCACATGCTGAATACATCATTGTTGCCACAGATTATCTAACAAAATGGGTTGAGGTAAAAGCTACGACAAAGAACGATGCTCAAACAATTGCTAAGTTTTTATTTGAGAATGTGTTCACTAGATATGGGCTACCTATAGAGCTGGTAAGCGATAGAGGCACTCACTTCTTGAATGAAGAAGTTATTGAAAATCTACTCCAAGAGTTCTTGGTAGTACATAAGTCTTCCCCCTATCACCCACAAGCTAATGGCCAAGCCGAAAGCACAAACAAGATTCTATGCAATGTGCTTACCAAATTGGTGAATAATAAATGCTGTGATTGGGACAAACAGCTACACCATGCTATTTGGGCATACCGAGTGGCCTATAAAACGGTACTCCAAGCCACACCCTTTCAGATGGTATTTGGCCAAAATGCGGTGCTACCTTTGGACTTCTTGATTCCCACATTGAGAGTAGCACAGGAGCATGAGTGGACGGGCCATGAACTCTGTTCGAGAATTTTTTATCTTGAACGATTAGGTGAAACCAGACTAAGAGCTGCAGCAGGAATATATGCAGCTAAGAAATGACAGAAGGCGTACTTTGATGCCCATGTTAAGGATAAAGGATTAAAGGCCGGAGACCTAGTTTTAGTCTACACTTTGAAGCAACATGCAAGAAAATTAGAGAAACGTGGCTATGGACCTATGATTATAAATAGGATTTCAACGAGTGGAGCAGTACAATTAGCCACCTTAGAAGGTGATATTCTTCCGAGCTACATAAGAGGATGCAGAGTCAAGTTATATCAGGAACCTCTGACGGAAGAGATGCTAAGTCGACTCAACACTGCTAAGAAACGCAAAGAAGAAGAAAGACGAATTCGAGAAGAAGCTCAAGCAGAAGCATTGGAACGCATACGGAGAATGAAGTTGAGAAGACAGGATAGAGAGCAACCTAGGACATTGGCATATGCAGATCAAGGATATCATGTGGCTATGTGTGAAGTCTCAAGCATCAGCTCTCATAGAATAATCGATCGACGTCCTTTTGTGACCTAAGAGTTAGGACAAGGAGTTAGTGCAAAACTTGTGCGAGCATTGATTGACTCAGGTGCAGCCACTAGTGCGGTGAGACTTTCTTACTGTCGAGAATCAAAATTAAAAGTCCATCCTATAGAAGCATATCTCATAGGATTGGGAGGTGTGGAAACCCCTTGCATGGGCGAGGTGGAACTTCCCCTCTCCATTCAAGATGTTCCAATGACAGTTAAGGTACTAGTGTGTCAAGATGAGGATCTCACCGAGCCTCTGGTCTTGGGTCAAGACTGGATCTATGACCATGCAGTCAAGTTAAACCTAAGAAGTGGACTTCTTCAGGTATGGGCGAATCAGGGTCGAATTACAGTTGAGTTAGATAATAGAGCACTCAAGGAACTAGAAAAGGCACAAGCTCCTGGTCCTTCCAGGGGTACATATGAAGTTGACCATGCTGTTCTTGTCCAAAGCTATGTGATGCTGAGGAATGGAGATCTCAATAAAGAAGTCAAGGCCTCAACGGGACTCCCTTCTTTTTCAAAGGCCAGAGGGAGGTAGCAACCAAAGGTAGATCAATCACTGAAGACTACCTATGCGGGAGGCCAAAAGAACGTGCGAAGCAGAATAACTCAGCCACTGAAACAATTGTGGGTGCGAAAAGGAGAGCAGCCTATGACCGTCAAGTGACAACAATCATCTCAACTTCCTATTAGTAATCAGCGACATGATACTAATAAGAAGACTTCCAAAACTTCTTTTGAGAAAGTGAAAACTATCTGGGTACCCAAGAAGTCGATGAAGGCTAGCCCACAATCAAGACAAATTTGGGTGCCTAAGGCTTGCTTGCAGGCTCAACTAGTCCCGCACGAATCACATCATACACGACAGGGTTCACTCACTCAAGGAGCCGATACCCACTCTTGTTTAATATGCACGAACACACAGTCGCCCAGAAGCACGCACTGACTCACTTGTAAATGGGTCCCAAAAATGCATCATCCCCAAGCAAAATTACTCATAAAACCCTCCAGAGTCTCCACAAAACCAAAACCGAAAGTCATCCATTGTGTTTGGCAACCTAAGACTAGTAATAAACCCCCCGACCCCATTTGTAAATTCATCTCCACTTGCTAACTACATTACTCATACACTGCATCTTTCCATCTAGCTCCTAGGACTATCCATTCATTAACTACACACACAATCATCGAGCACTCACTGACCCACTAACCCATTACTTACCCCATGATATTGTGGTAACGAGGACAAAAAGTGTTCTATCTTGTCCATTACAATATTAACGCATGACTCTATATTCTCACAGAACGCGCAAGAAAGCGATAACAATGGCAGAAGCAGGAGGCACCAGTTCCCAGGCAGGGTCTAGCGCACAGATTGTGGACATTGAAACCCTCCTCCTGGAACCACCACTCACCGAAAGACCTCAGGAACTTCAAGCTGTGCATGTTCTCCCGATTCAGGATCCTCCTCAGGGACACACTTCTCAAGTGGGGAAACACGCTCATTGGTTTAGTGATGTCGCAGGGCCATTGGGTGATGGCACCTACTTTTGGGAGGCAGAAATTGAATTCAATGGCAAATGGGGACGTTACCATTTCTTCACTCGTGAATTTGAAAACTATCAGAATGCAGAAGTAATGCGATTGGTTTGGACCAAAGCGGGATTGGATAGCTACTTCAGAGCACATTTGCCTAAGCCAGATTTCCTTCACTGCTCCTACTTTATCAGTACCATCACTCCTAGTAGGGCCAAGGGAGGCGATAGTACTTTTGTGCTACCCTCACTATTGCCAGGCCACGAACTCAAGAGATTCAAACTAACCCTCAATTTGGTACGAGGAGCATTGAACATGCAAGGAATGCATATTCCAACTGAGAAAGAACTAATGGTTCCCGGCAGGATGAAGCATAAGGATCTCAACAAGTTGAAGGACATGGTCGCAATGACACCTACCATTGCTCTACACCTACGAACTATCATGCAACATTTTGCTTTTCCTGCCCAAGAACGGTTCACTATGCCACCAAAAAAGATATGGTTCAGCTTGTACTTGGCAGAGACAGAGAACCTCACTATCAACATACCGCACTGGATCATCGATCAAATACACCTAGCCCATCAACGGTGGAATAAGAAACAGAAAAAATGTACTTCATGGATGTTGTGCTCTCACAAGAATAATTTACAGGTGCTTAGCGTATGACGTGCCCATTCAAAGAGCACTAGTATGGTCCAGGGCCCAAGAGTTCCAAAGACGACTATCAACGGCGGGCCCTCCATCGAAGAAGATGAGAGGGGGAGTTCAATTACCATGCGCTCAACCAAGGGGAGCCACTACCACACCCGAGGTGACTCCTCCACAAACGAGGCATGTCCGACCATTCACCATTCGCCTACCCAGACCAAGTGCAGAAGGACCCAACCTGGTGTTTCCTCCTATTCCTTCAGACTTGGAGTTCCCTCAAGGTTACACCCTTGCTGATCTAACAGATGAAGAAATCGCCCGTTTGATCAATGAATCTAACCTGGAGACAGAAGCGGAGCAGACCCAAGAACAACAACCCACGACTACAACTTCAGCCCCGACCCAACCGGGAGTAGTAGAAGTAGAAGACAATGAAGAAGAGACAGAAGAACAAGAGGCACACGAAGAGTATGATCAAGAATATGAAGAACTTTCAGAACTAGCAAGTGCTCCGGCATACTCAGCCCAAATAAAAAGATTATACGAAACCATGAAGCGGGTCCAAGAGCAACACAAACTGTCGCTCGAAACAGGAAAGATGATCATGAGTCAAATGTTAGCTGAGGAAGGTGTGGATGACATGTTCATCGAATCAATGAACCTGCATGTTGATGCAGTGGGCTTAGATGAGGTTGTTCATGCAGCCATGACTTATATTCATCGATTTGAGAAGAGGGTGCCTACCCGTCCCATGCGATCTGGCAAACAAATACCCATCAATGTATCAGAACCAGGAGGCAACACACAAACAGAAGAACATCAGGAGGAACCACTCTCACCACCCACCTCACCTCTCAATACACATGTCACCTCACCACTTGACACTACCACACCTATTTCTGCCATTACCACAGTTGTCATGGGAATTCCTCTCTCTCCTGGAATCCAAGTCGGAGGAGTTACCATGCCCACCTACACAACACTCTTCACAAATATCACATCCACCCCACCCACTGTTCCCATCTTTACAGTCACACACACATTTGACACAATGGAGACATCACCAGCCACAGCACCACTCCCACCCCCCACACAATCTCAATCTCCCATACCCCCTCCACCTACCTCACCACTTGACTCCACAACATTCACAACTCCCTTCCCCTTCCCCATCCCCCCTGCATCTTCATCTTTCCCTGCATCGTTTAATGTAAATAGGATATTCATAGCATTGCATCAATGCGTGTATCAACTTTAGAGTGAGTACCAGTCTCTAGAAGACCGTCATCATCAGCTCACGACGAATCATCAACAACTACAAAGATGGCTTACAAGTATAGAGGAAGAAAATGCAGACCTCAACCAACGCTACACCACTCTCGAGCAAGCTCATCAAACCCTCCTGGAGACACCCCAACCATCACATGAGTCAGGTGTCAAACAACTTGAAGCCTTACTGGAGGTTTACCAAACAGATAACCTGAGAGTCTGGCGAAATTTAACTCTACTCCGAAAACACATGGCTACAGCCCTGGAAGAAAACAAACGTTTGTAGAAACAAAACGAAGAAAACCTGGAAGCTTCCATGGAGGGCTCTCCCCATGAAATCGACCCAGAACAATTCAAAGCAGTTCCCTCAGAAACAATGAAAACAATCTTGGAAATCTATGCGGATTTATTAGAAGCACATGATGATTTGGAAAGGGAACGGGATGAACTACGTAGCCAGCTCAGGGAATAGGAGGCTCAACCCAAAGTCATAGAAACGACCTCGACTTCAGAGGAAGTAAAGGCATTGACAGAGCAGGTGGCCGAGCTGCAGAAAAAGTTATTGGAATATGAAAGGCAGCCCTCTCCAGTTGTAGAACCAGAGCCTGAGGAATTAGTACCCATTGAGGTGGATGAAACGTATGAGGAACCATATGTTCCTATGCCGATGCCAAGTGGTGCACAGACCTCAGAAGGAATGGACACCTTAGAAGTTGAAGTACTTGAATGGCTCCAGACACTAGAGAAAACAGCAACAACCCATGAAGATCGAGTGGCAATTCAAATCCAATCAATGGAAAAGTTAGAAGACACCATCATAAAGTCAGAATATTTCCAGAGCATGTCTCATCATAGATGGATCGGCACCAACGACGATGAATATGTGCTATATTGTGTACTCCTTGCAGATTACAACGCAGAGATTCAACGCGGATGTGGCAAACCTCTAACTTTCGCCACACAATTTGGGCCCGATGATATCCCAGAAAGTGCTAAGAAAGGATCCATTCATCAACCCACCTGGAGGATCCGTCTCCTTGAGACCTACCCAGAGATGGTTCGTACTTGGACTAACATGCCACTTTTCATTAAATACAATCCTTGTTATGTTCCAATCTTCCGCAGGCGCACCTGGCCAGAGTTTACAATTGTTGTCAAGAACATCAAAGGTTGTGCAAAGTGGTTAAACTACGTTTATCTAGCACCTCCACAAGGCCCTCCCACTGTGAATTATATGATTTCTACCATCCGTCACTAGAGCACTCGACTACGGAATACCCCCAATGTGATGGCCCAAATGTGCATGAAAATCTTTGAACTAATGCTAATCACATTCAGGACATTCAAGAATATTAAAGACCCCCACTTCTCAGGTGTCGGATTTCTTACAGGAAACCAAGATCTGGTATACAACATGAGCACCACCCCATCAATAGAGGTAATATATGCTTGGCACGCCATAATAAAGTACCTCCCAGCTTGCTTTAAACAGACATTCGAGGAGATGTTCGTAACAGGGTTCTGGGCAAAAACTTGGTATTAAAAACCCTAGAAAATTGGCCGAAAAAGCCTGTCAATCGCGATCGACAGGCCTGTCAATCGCGATTGACAGAGGTGTCCGTCGGGGCCTGTTAGTCGCGATCGACAGTGTCAATCGCGATCGACAGAGTCAATCGTGGGTCCTGTCAATCGCGATCGATGGTGTCAATCGCGATCGACACGTTTTCTGGGATTTTCGCCGTAAATTCAGTCGATCGGGGTGGTGTCCGTCGCGATGGACACGTGGCAACGCGAGATATTCAGTCAATCGTCAAACTTCAGTCGGTCGCGACCGACGGTGTCAATCGCGACTGACAGAGGTGTCGGTCGTGGCTGTCGATCGCGATCGATGGTGTCGATCGCGATTGACAGGGTCAGTCGGGCGTCTCTGTCGGTCACGATCGACAAGTCTGTCGGTCGCGATTGACAGATGTTGTCGATCGTTGTTGTCGATCGTGATCGATGGTGTCAATCACGATTGACAGGGAAAAACGGAATTTTTTTACTGTTTTAGGTGATTTAGAGTGTGCTCCTTATGTGTATCCTTATGGTGTGCTTTGTTTTACCAAATGGCCAATTTTTCTGTCGATCGCGATCGACAGTCGTCGGCGACACAGAGACAGTTTCATGATTTTTCGTACCTGCACGGAGTGCTGGAGATGATGATGCAGCAAGAACCTGCAAGAATGCTCAAGAAACATGCAAAAACAACGCACACAATATCGCTCTCTCGCTCTCTCTCACAAGTGGAATGAGGGAAATGAGGTGGAGAAGGTGATATGATCAAAAAACTGAAGTTTTTCGTGATGATGGAGATGGAGGTCGGATATGGTGAGGATGATGATGGTGATGATGGTGGTGAGGTAATAAGAGAAAAATAAGAAAGGTAAAGAAATTACCTACAATGCCAACGTCTCAAATCTACGTCTTACCATCACACGCTCGTCCTCAAAGCTCGATCCCCGGCAACGGCGCCAAAATTTGGTGTAGCTAAGTGATGAGTAGCACCTCCTTTAATGTCAATCTGGGAAGACGTGAGGATGGTATGATGACCTCGAGATAGTGAAGGCACAAGTGCGTGAGTGAGAAGTTAAAACACTCAATTTTAGAAGTAGAAGGATCTACAACAACCATTCTTTCCTCTTTCTTCCTTGCCTCCTTAGTAGCAAGTGCAAGATAATTCTTAATGGCATGATCATTTTCCTTTAAGTACTTGTAAATATTTTAAATACTTTCTACTAATCTACTTTCTCCTCATCTTTTCCTTCCTTCTTTGATTGTGCAACATTTACAATCTTTTTGCTTACAAGAGGAAGAGCCACCTTTCATGTGTAATTTCTTGTTTTGCCTAGATTGATATTCCTATAGCAAAATAGAAACAAACCCTTTCAATGTTGGGGAATTTGGATTGTCTTTCATCATCAAATTGAGGAGTAGAACCAAAACTCTGATAAAATTTAGGAAGTCCATTGAGAACAATGTACATAATTTGAACTCTTTGACAAAAATTCTTCTATAAAAATCAATTGCTAATACAAACATTTGATCTTTGTAAGATAATTATCCATAGGATTGGCTTCATTATGCTCACTGTTGCTCTAGCACAATGGTGAGAACCACGTTAAGAAGCTTCACCTCCTTAATGTCAATCCGTGGGAGAGGTAGGAGTGATATGAAGATCGTGAACGTGAGATGATGTGAGAGTGAAGGTGAGAAGCACAAAGATGCACACACACATACACACACACAATGAAGAGACAAGCAAGACACAATGGAAGGTAGGAACTTAGCTCTATTACCCAAGAACACTCTTACAAGCTCAAAAATAACTCTAATCTCCAACAAGCTAACCTCAAAAATGAGCTCTCTAGCTCTTTTTATAGTTTCTAGACTAGTTTTGACCGGTTTCACATCTAGTGACCGGCCTAGTTAAAAAATAGGTCCTAGAGGCTATTTGGAAGGGTAAACGATGTCTAAAAATAACGAAATTTGGTACGAGTATTCTACCTAAGCTCCTCAAGCTCGAGGACTCCTCGGCTTGCACAAAATGGAGCTATGGATTACAAAATGGGGTTTTCTTATGATACATATGTTACAATTAGTGATAACAATCACTGTTGAATGTTTGGAGAATTAATAAGAAATATATTTGTTTAAAAAATTGATCCGCCTGGCTCCCTGCTTCGTCTTCACATGCTTCCGTGGCGTCTGTGCCTCTGACTGCTTCCAACACCCCCCTCCCTCTCGCTTCTGTCGTCCCTGACAGAACCTTGTTGTGAGGTCTGCCGGATGTAATTCTGTAGGAGGTCTTGAGCGAGGGTGTGCTCTGATACACGAATACCTCGGGCTAGATCAGCCTCGAGTTTCTCCCAGTCAATAGGTTGCGGCTCGTCTGGTGGTGGGAGCTGATAATGTGTGGAGTACACCATTCGTTCACAGGCGAATAATTGCAATAAGTGTGTGGGCCTGCTTATAAATACTTCGGAATGGTACTCCCAAAAACCGGTGGTGAACATTTCTTCGAATGTCTGCTTGTAACATGCCGGTAGATATTTGATCCTGCAGTGCCAGGCGTAACACACCCGTAGCGATGGCGTTGTGCTCATATCATAGACTAAATCAAAGTTGCCATGCTCGAAGCCCGGGGTGTTAACATGGGGAGCCTTGATGCGTCGGAAGACTTTAAAGACCATCTGCATCATGTCAAAGATTTTGACAGTCATGTGCGCGGCAATATCATCCATATGTTTTAATCTAGGGAGCCAGTGGCGGATCGTCGCCATCATGTAGCCGACTGTGGGTAACGCGACTGGTGGCTTGAAGTAGGGATAGTTCAACAAGTCTTGGCACTGCTTATTGTTCTGTAGCTTTATAGCGAAGGCAGTCCAAGAGCGGCGTCGTGGTACTGGTCCCCAGCACGGATTAAATTTTAAGTGAAGCGGCGCTTTTACCCACGTGCTCATCATCTCTGGATAATTTTGCAATAAATCTTTGCGCCAGTCGGGTTGAAGGATTTCACCTCTCTGCGCCCTTGGTGGCAAGTCCTCTGGCTCGAATTGAGTGGCATGCGTTGGTTTCATGCCTGTTTCTTTCTCTATGGTTAACTGGTATTCGGCCATTAACATGAAGTACGGTTTATATTGGAGCTCATGCCCGGATATGTATCATCGCGGGGCCAATTGAGCAAAGAATGGTGACTGTAAAATTTTCTCTTCAATTATGGCCATGGCATGTAGCTGTGCCTCTACTCTGGCCGAGTGTGTCGTTCCGAGTTCTTCAACTGTCTTCATCCACGCGGGGGTAGGTAATTCGTAGGTCATCTGGCCTTCGGCTGTGACACGTCCGCCTGGGATGGGTATCGGTTCATATGCCTCTTCGAATGTCTCCTCCACCGGGATAGTAACGGTTTCTTCCTCAGCTGGGAGCTCAGGTGGGGAGTCTGGCCTTGGTGGTGCTTCATAGATTGCAATTCTAGATTCAAGATTTGTTACCTGGGCCCGGAGTGCGTTGAGTTCCTCTAAAACTTCAGGGGCAGGGTCCACAGGCGCTGGTAATTCCGCTGCTACTTGTACTTGTTGTGTTGCTGGTTCTCTGAGTTGTAGCAGTTTGTGATCTTCCTTTAACTTTTGATGTTCTTCGTTCATACGATCATAGTCCTCGAGCAATCTAACATGGTCGTCTAGCAGCATCCGCATCGACTCGGATGGGATTGCCTTGAATCTGCTCGGACTTAGTGGCTGTTCGGGATGATCTAAAGCCGCTTCCAAGTTTTCTCTGTTCTGCTCTTGGAGTCTCTGGTTCTCCTCTTTTGTTGCGGCTAAGTGTCTTCTTAGTAAGCCCATATTTCTAGTAAGCGTTGCATTGCGGACAGTCTGGGCTCTAAGTAGGTTATCCAAATCCGCGGTGGCCTCTTTGGTTTTCTCCTCACTTTCTAGTTCTAACTTGTGATAGGCCTCTCGTAAGTCTTGGTATCGGCTGTTCAGTGAGGCGTTCTCAATTGATAACGAATTAAGCTGCGTTTGTAATTCGTTCGTCGTTTTCTGCAGCTGTTGATAGTTGGTGCCGAGTGATGCAAACTCATCGCGGACTTGCGTCATGCATGCGAACATGTGTTGAAATGCGGTGTCTATGGTGGGCGATAGTAGTAGTGAAGTGCTAAATGAGGATGCAGTGGTAGTAGATGCAGTGGGAATGGGAAATGGGGTTGGGACAGTGGATGCAGTGGTGAGTGTAGAAAATTGTGAAGTGCCTAAATATGAGGGTGCTGTGAGTGGAGTGGGTGGTGGTGAGGTGGATGGTGATATGTCCATGCCATTGGACGTGTTTAGTGTTGTGACTGTGAAAAGTGGTGTGATTGTGGGTGGTTGTGTAGGTGTGAATACGGGATTTACAAACGTAGAGTAGTTTACAGGGGGGATGGTTGGAACAGCTTGGTGAAACGGGGAAATAGGGGTTATGGTAGGTTGGGGAGGTGAGACTGGTGAGAAGGTTAGTGGGGTTAGGAAGGGGAATGGGGGTCTTAGAGGTGGGGGAAACGCTGGGAAGGATGAAGGGGTGAAGGGGTTAACATATGGATGCGGAGGGTTGGGTGTGGGCCTGGTGGTACGAATGGGTAAGGAAGAGGTTGGAGCTATATTGCTTTGTACAGGTGTGGATGTGGGGAAAGCCGGTGGGTGTGCGGGTGATACGGGATGGGTTGGTGAAAGATGAGGTGAGAGGGGAGTCGAAGGGGTGGATGTTATTTCGAGGATAGTAGTGGTATGTACAATGGTGGTACGGGGTGGCGAATCTACAAGGATGGTTTCTGCGGTTAATGAACGTTCGGGGGCGAGGCGTGCCTCCCTGGCTTGTGCTGAGGATTGAGCTCCTGTTGGTACACGAATATACTCTCCGGGCTTTGAAAGTAGTCGCACTCGGCGGGGATCAAACTGTGGTAGTTGCTTTCTTTGTAAAAACCTGAGTGCTTCATGGGAGCCTACTGATTTGACTAACTCTCTGAACCCTCTGATGTAGGCATCTTCGAATCCTCCGGAGATGAGTTCCTGTTCAATTAATGCCTGGCTCTCCTCTTCAGTTAACTTCTTTCGTGCCCAGACTTTCTCCATGGTACGATATAATTTTTTGATGCCCAGCGTGTATGTTGCGGCTTCGAAAGTTTCATCTTCATATGTGCTGGTGTCGCCGTGTGTGTCAGTCTGTTGGCCTTGGCCATCAGTCTGTCCCTCTTGTGAGCCCTGGCTGGCTTCATCGTCGCCTTCCTCGTTGTCTGTTTCGGTTCTCTCTTCTTCAGAGCTTGACACAGCTTGTCCCTGTGGCAAATCTCGCGGCGTGGTAGGGTAGCTGGGACGTTCATATTCCTGTGAGAACAGTTGTGCTTCTGAATACTGGAATTCGTTTGAGAATGCATCAGGCATCTCAAAATCAAATGTCGTGTTTATGGGGTCGGCCTCCATATGTGGTATCGGGAAAGAAAACGCTTCCGCACCAATAGTGGTGGGAGCTTCTGCTGTTGTGGTGGTGGGTTCTGAGGTGGCAGCTGCCTGAGGTGCAGCGGTACTAGTGGTGGCCTCTGTAATCACTGGTCTGGACAACCGTATGCGAATAGGTTGTACAGTGGGAGCAGCTTCTGTCTGTGGTCGCTCGGGAGATGGTTGTGGTGATGGCGACTCTGGCACTTGAAGGCAAGGGATGGTGCCTCGCATGCGCTTACCTGCCCGTGTCCTACTGGGCTTCCTGGCTTTCTTCGTTGTGCCCTTGAATGCCTTCAATTCCTCTCCTGTTAATGCACGCTCGATGGGCAAGTCATAAGCCAAGCACATATACACAATTCTTGTGAGTGCACAACATCCGTTAAGCACTTTTTTACGCTCCCATCTGTGCTGTGCCAGGTACATTTGATCTATGATCCAGCTTGCCAGATCAACAGTTTGAGGTCCCGTGCATGCCAAATATAATCCGAACCAGATTCGTTTATGGGGCATGGTAAATCTGTCTTGAGCTGGAAATGCGAAGTGTTGCATGCATATCCTTAGTGGCTTTGACAGCTCAGGTGTAATGGCCGAAATCTCCTCCCACTTCGTGACATCCCCACGTTTCATCGGTTCTGGAATCAATCTCTCTCGATCTGTGGGTGTGTGGGTGCCATGGATCTTGATGGCTGCTCTGATTAAGTCCTTAGAGAGATAAAATCTTTTGTAAGGTGGATCATCCACTAGAGTAGGCAATATGAAGGTTCCTGGGATGTCCTTATTCTCTGATGCCAGTAAGGTAGTGATTAAGTAATAGCACCTGTAAAAATCCGGTTTGGGCAGAGGATCACTGAAATACTCTGTGAAGCCTGCTCTGGCCCAAACATGAGTTAAATCCTGGGTGCTTTGTAGGGCTTCGAACTCTCTGGAGAAAAACTGGTACTTTCCCCACGTGCGGTCATCAAAAGTCAGAGAGGATTCAAATATAAAGTCCGCGTCCGCAAGGGGTCCTGCAAGGCCCTGAAACCAATGAGAGTTTCTGTGTATCTTTTCGGTGTAGCCCATAGGGGGGTTATCGATAGGCATGGGCCCTGGAAATCCCTGAAATTCCGGCGGTGGAGCAGTCGGGTGGGACTCTGCTCGTAGCACGTTGAGGGGCACAGCCGCTACACTGGGGCCTGCTCCTGATGTTCCTTCGTCGGTTTGCATGGTGGCTGGTGCGCTAGTGAGAAAGATCTGCTACAAAAGATTAACACATTAGCATGGAAATTAATCATGATCCCATTAAAGTGAGACCGCAATCCCTTTCCATAACTGATGCGTAACCCGTGTAGCCAAGTGCTGTGATGTGATGGATGCAATGTTTCTTGCAGCACTAGTGCAGGTCTCTAGACACCTATACGTTTCAGATCATGCATACATTTCTTGATGAGATGAGATTACGAGTGGTGTGTGATGATGGTGTGTGAATTTATACAAGGTTTAAAGGTTAGTGATTTAGTACAAGGTTGTATGTTAGTAGGGGGGTAGTTAGACAATGGGTTAGGGGAAGACGGTTGGACACGTTTCGGTATCCATTTCCTAAAGATCTTGGAGTGGGTGGTGGGTTTCTGCTGAGGGGTAAAAGGTGGTGTCGGGTTTGGTGGTATCGAGGGATGAGATGAGTTATGGGGGTTATATATTACATGGCTTATGGGTTGAGCTATGATACATGGTTTGGGTAACCAAATCTGCGTGGGCGTGGGTCTACGGGTAAGGTACTTCTTGGCGATCCACATTTGTCGGATGCTCGGACCTGTAGAAGAAGGTCGAGGGGATGGTGGATATCGATTCTGTTTCTGTTCGGCCTTTTGCTTGTTGATCTCTGCTTGGTTGGAGTCCTTCGGTGCTTTTTGTCCTTTCGGCACCCATATTTGTCTGGTGCCGCTTCCTTTGGGAGGCCTGAACTGCCTTCCTCGTTGTTTCCTCCGATACTGCAGTCGGTCTGGGTTCCTTCATCGTGGTTGACTCTGTCGTAGTCGGGGGTGAGAGGTCGGATGGACGCTCTGCTTTGGAAAAGAAGGGAGATCCAACACTTGCGTGACCTGCCCATTAGGAAGTGATGCCTTATTTAACTTTAATCTAGGCCAGTCCGCAACAAGTTTGGAAGGATGAGCACCGCAGGGTGTCGTGCTCATGTGGCCGCTGATGCAACCCACCTGACCTCTGATTGTGCCCTTCTGCCCTTGCGGTTGGGTAACTGTCTCTTCTAGTTTGCAGGAAGTCCCAGGGAAGATCTCCTGTCGTCCTTCTGATTGACAACTGTCTATAGCCAAGCCCGAGTGGGTTGGTGTAGACGTAACGTGACTGGTCTGCCCAAAAATCTTCCTGTCTTCCGTCGCATGCGTTTCATAGGGTCTAGGGTCACAACCGTCAAGCGGAATGCCGTTAGGGAAGTCAAGCGGTATCACTCGCTTCTGCTCTAAGGTTCCAATCTGTAAGGAGCCTTGTCTAAGATTTAGGTCCACTGAGTGATCGTATAGCCAATCTTGGCCAAGGATTAGGGGTTCTATTAGGTCGTCATCATGGCACACTAATAGCTTCGCTGTCATGGTCACATCCTTTATGAGGATAGGAAGGTCCACCTCACCCATGCAAGGGGTTTCCATGCCTCCTAGGCCTATGAGGTATGCCTCAATTGGCCGCATTTCTATTCCTGAATCCTTATAGTGGGACCATCTAATCGCACTAGTAGCAGCACCTGAGTCAATTAAAGCCCTGAGTTCTTGGCTATGGTTACCGTGCTCTAGCCTAACTGTAATGAATGGTCTCCTGTCCACTATGCTAGGATGAGTGGTTGACTTTACTTGACACATGGCCATGGGATATCTGGGTGATGTTTCCAGATGGTTATAATGTTCTTTCCCTAGTCCTTGTCTTCTTAGTTTCATGCGCTTAATGCGTTCTATGGCTTCTGCCTGAGCTTCCGCTCGTATTCTATTTTCTTCCTCCTTACGCTTCTTTGCCAACGTGAGTCGTCTAAGCATATCTTCAGTAAGAGGTTCTTGATATAGCTTGACTCTACAGCCACTAATGTAATTAGGCATTATATCTCCTTCTAAGGTGGCTAACTGTACTGCTCCACTAGTCGAAAGTCTGTTAATGATCATAGGTCCATAACCTCGCTTTTCTAACTTGCGTGCATGCTGTTTCAGCGTATACACTAGAACTAAATCTCCTTCTTTTAGGCCTTTATCTTTCACATGTGCATCAAAATATGCTTTCTATCGCTTCTTCGCTGCGTATATTCCTGCTGCTGCCTTTAGCCTGGTTTCTCCTAATCGTTCCAAGTCCATTATTCTCGCTGATAATTCATGGCCGGTCCACTGATGTTCTTGTGCAACCTTAAGGGTCGGTATCAAGAAGTCCAAAGGAAGCACAGCATTCTGACCAAAAACCATCTGAAAGGGAGTTGCATTGAGTACGGTCTTGTAGGCCACTCGATATGCCCAAACAGTGTGGTGTAACTGTTTGTCCCAATCTGAACGTTTGTTGTTCACGAGTTTCGTCAGTACGGTACAAAGTATCTTGTTAGTGCTTTCAGCCTGACCATTGGCCTGAGGATGATATGGTGCAGATTTCTTGTGAATCACCATAAAATCCCGTAACAAATATTCAATGACTTGGTTTAGAAAGTGAGTGCCTCGATCGCTCACTAACTCTATAGGCAGTCCATATCTTGTAAAGACATTTTCAAATAAGAATTTTGCAGTCGTGTGAGCATCATTCTTTTTTGTGGCTTTTACCTCTACCCACTTCGTCAGATAATCTGTGGCAACAATAATGTATTCCGCATGTGTACCTTTTGCAGGGGGGTTAATGGGTCCTACAAAGTCTATACCCCACTTAGAAAATGCACGTCCGCCCATCATGGGTTTCAATGGCATTTCATCTCTGCGAGTAGGAAACTGAGTTCTTTGACACACGTCACATCTCTTTACATAGGTATGTGCATCCATGTGAAGAGTGGGCCACCATAATCCTGCAAAGAGGATGGCTTTGATTATCCTATCGGGTCCAAAGTGACCTCCTGCAACACCTTGGTGTGCAGTCTCTAGTATGCTCAGATAATCGCTTTCATGAACACATTGTCTTAGATATCCATCTCGTCCTCTTTTGTATAAATTATCGCCAATAAGTGAATAGTCTTGAGCTTCCTGCTCTAGACTGCGTTGTCGAGCTAAGGTCATGCCTTGAGGGAATGTGTTCGTCCTCAAGTAAGTCACTAAAGGTTCACTCCAGTCTGGTGTGAGAGACACGTGATATAGTGTAGCATGTTCTACTGGTGGTCTTTCACAACACACGTTGCATTCCTTACACAGCTTGTAGACATCTGCTTCCATCGTAGGCCAGTATACTCCTAATCTATGCAGAGTCTGTAATGTTCGATGTTTTGAATGGTGTTGCTTTAGTGCACCTATGTGTGCTAATTGCAACCAATTCGCATGTTCTGATTCATCTACATAACAAGCAAGAATCTTTTGATTATCCTGTTTATATATGCTTCCTGCCATTATTTGGTATCTCTGAGACTTGGTAATCTCTCCCTCTTTGATCTTTAACTTAGGATTCTTGGGTCCGTATGTGAGAATGGGGACTATAGGCTTAGCCCATTCTGGTGCTATCTCGAGGTTAAACAAGTATGCATCTGGTAATTCATCCGTTACTCCTTGAGGAGCTTCTCCTGAGGTTAATCTTGAAAGGTGGTCGGCTCTAAGATGCGTCTTTCCTTTCCTAACTACCACTTCAAAATCATACTCCATGAGTAATAGAAACCAACGTATCAGTCGTCCGGTGTTACATGGTTTGTTGACTAAATATAATAGGGCTTGATGATCTATAAAGAACTTGAACTTGTTGGCCAACAAGTAATGCCTAAACTTCTTTACAGCGTAGATCATCCCTAATCCCTCTCGTTCCGTCGTGGTGTAATTTCTTTCTGCTGCGTTCAATTGTCTGCTAGCGTAAGCTATGGGGAGATCTATGTTACCTTCATTCGTGGGTTGTGCTAACACACATCCTATGGCGTAATTGGATGCATCCACATGTACATGGAATGGCTTACTCCAATCTGGGGTGGTCAATATAGGTGCTGAGCACAAGCGTCGTTTAAGTTCATTGAATGAATTTTCACATTCATCTGTCCACTCAAAATTGGTTAAAAGAGAGTACAAAGGCTTGGCTATGATTGCATACATGTGTATGAATCTCCTATAATAACCGCAATGGCCCATAAATGCCTGTACCTCTTTCACATTAGTTGGTCTTGGTAATTCTGCAATTACCTTCACCTTTTCCTCGTCCGTAGAGATTCCATTTTTTGACACAATGTGTCCTAGAATTTTGCCTTGTCTGACCATGAAAACGCATTTTTCTGGGTTCAAACAAACCTGATATTCTCGACATTTGTCAAATATTTGTCTTAACTCTGGGATATGTGTCTGTCTTACATTTGAATGAGCACATAAGTCATCGACATAAACTTCCAAGCTCTTGCGTAAGAATTCCTTAAAAACATGACACATGAGTCGCTGGAAAGTAGCGGTTGCATTCGTTAAGCCAAATGGCATTACACGAAAGGCGAATATGCCCCATTCTGTGGCAAAAGCCGTCTTGTGTTGGTCTTCTGGAGCAATGGCTACTTGATTATAGCCTGAAAATCCATCAAGAAAGCTGTAAACTTCCTTGCCCGCAACTCTTTCCAATAGGTGTTCTGTGATAGGAAGAGGATAATTATCTCTAATCGTGGCGGCATTAACTTTTTTAAGGTTAATACACACACGCAATTTTCCATTCTTCTTGGGCACCACCACAATGGGGGATACCCATTCAGTATGCTCAATTTCGTAAATGAATCCTGCTTCTATCAAGCGATCTATCTCCTCTTTAATCTTCACAGCGTAGTTATCATTGTATGTGTAAGGTTTCTGTTTTGTCGGTTTTGCATCTGGAGTCATAGGGATTCTATGAGAACATATATCTGGATCTACTCCTTTCAAGTCTTTGTAACTCCAAGCAAAAACATCCCTATATTCGCGCAATAGGGCAACTAACTCTTCTTCTTCATCCTTCGTCAAATCATGCCCTATGTATGTGCATTTTTCTTCTTCTCCTTCTATGGCCACTATTACTTTCTTGGTTTTCTCTCGGTTATCATATACTTGTCCATCATTCACTTTTCTATTAGGCATTCGTACCATGATTCTTCTATCGTCGATTTCGTATTTCTTGAAATTCTCGGGTACTTCAAATAAAGATTCTTCTTTTTCCGACATGGTTTCTTTCTTCTTTCTCTTCTTGCCTTCACTCTTGGTAGTCACTTCCGTGGCTAATCTCACTTCATTCGTAATTTCCTCGTGTCTCTGAGTGTGAGTCTCTACTTCGTCGAAATATTCTTCCTCTGATGCAAAGGGTGAGTCCATGATAATTGATTATAAATCAAAATCGCTTGCATCCTCAAATGCACCAGTGTCTGGTTCACACTCTTCTAAAATTGCATCGCACATGATTGGCTCTATCGTAAAAACTGAAATGTCATAGCCATCCTTGTCACAGTGGGGTGTCCATTGTTCTTCATTGATGGCTACATCCATGGTTGCTAGGATTTCCGCCCAACCATGGGGTTCAAACTCCTCGTCTGGGAATACTACAGGTGCGTAGGCTGGATCTTGAAGGGTTCGTGGATGTTGTTCCGCACCTAAGGTCCTTGCTTCTAATCTTTCTTCCTCTTGTTTGGCTACTTTACACATCCATAAATGGGTATCCTCATGCAACCAAGAAGGATCTGATTCTAATGAGTGCACGGATTCCGTCTCTGCTGGTGTCTTATGGATGGTATTCCATTGTATTGGGGGTACATCTCTATGTGAATAGTCTTTAAGATTGACTTTAGTAGTCACTCCTAAATGTTGCAAGTACAAAGAATTAGTTCCCCAATCTTGTACAATTTGCAACTGACGCATGAATGGTCGTCCCAATATCATCTCATACGCACGATTTTTCGCAAAGTCATAAATGGCGAAAGTATGCTCAAATTCTACACCACAAGTGGTGAGAGATATGCCTTCTAGTAAGCCTAATGGTTTTTCTATGTGTCCATCAGCCATTTGTAGCTTCATCCTAGTGGGTCTGAGTGCTGGCTTACCCCAACGTTTCCATAAAGCGGTAGTAGCGATGGCTACTCCGGCTCCTGAATCTAAGATGGCTTTCGTGGTGTAGCCCTGATGGGTTATTGGAAGATATGTGTTACCTTCCTCTCCTTCGCTTACGTCTCCAATCTTTTCCACGGGTATCTCTGGTACCTTCTTATGTGATCCTCTCTGAGAGGGTGTGGTAGCTAGCTCAGGGAATTGATTTGCTACGTGCTTCCACAATTCAGGTTTTACCTTTAACAATTCCTCCAGAGTGAGATTACACTGTACTTTCGTGTTCTTGATCACATCCGTGTTCCTAGGTGTGAGAGGTGATGGTAGGAGACACTCAGAAGATGGAGTTGGAGCTGCTAAACCTGCTTGACTCCAGCCACCCTTTGCTTCAGATATGTATTGTAGACTTGCTTAGGTCCCAAATGATGCAAAGAAATCACATATGTACTTTGCAAACTCTTTGTGCAATGATCAAATCAAAACAGATGGTTGAAACTTCAAAAATCTGAGAAAACTTGCTAAATTTGTCTTGACACCTGCTCAGTCTAATGCTCAGTGTGTCCAGCACACTTACAATTGGGCAAATTCCTTTTGAGGGAATTAAATTAACTTAACAAGCTATTGATTGCAAGTTAAATCACTTCAATTGACAAACTATGCTTTGAGAATTATCTTTAGCAACACAAGAGATGATCCCGACTTTTTAGGAGCTACACACAGAAATACCAGTGACTGCTTCGATCGACTTTTCTCACAATTGGCTGAATGAAAGTTCTTCAAACTTTGTAGTGTTGTAGAAGACCTTGAGCTGATTCCAACAAGCTTTGAATCATTGAATTTGGTTCAGTAAATCTTGAGATATGCCTTTCTGAAGTTGACTGACTTGGAGAAGATGATACAGAGAAAAACCAGAGATACAAAATGTATATGTTCTATTGATATGAATGATTTTACAATCTCATTAGCTTGATAAGCAAGGCTAATTGAGATGATAAGGTGTTGGCTATGACTTAGCTCAAACACACATAGAGTTACAAGAGATTTCTGCCTCGGGAGTTGTGTCAAAAAGGTGGTGGACTGAAGACTTGTGACCCGCGTGTTTTCTCCTTTGTTTTATAAAAGGTTGATAGATGATTGGTTGCCACTTTCCTATAATCATGTACCTAAAAGGTTATTGATTGAAAGATTCCTTCAATCATTCACCTCCTCTACATATGGGGAGATATTCTCTCCACCTCTTCAATCAATTTCCACGACTTTTACAAGTCGGTTTGATTACATAAATCATGCCAAGTCATTATTGACTTTTACAATGAGTGAAGAGTTAAAAACTCATAGACTTTAATTCCTATGGTTCTTTCTTCAATCCAAGTTGAAACTCCATGTTCCAAGCTTTATGTAAGATCATCCTTCAAGGGTCCAAATCAAGTGTTGAGGCTTGATATGCACCAACAGCTCCCCCTCAAGCCAAACACTTGCTTGAGTCTTCATCTTTGGTCTTCAATGATGTCCTGTAATCCAATCATGGATTTAAACTTGCATAGTTTACTTCCATCCAATGCTTTTGTAAGCAAATCTGCACATTGAGAGTGAGTAGAAACATAACTTAATTCAATCTCTTTGCTAATCAATTTTTCCCTCACATAGTGGTAATGAACTTCTATGTGTTTTGTCCTAGCATGATAAACAGGATTAGCTGCAAGGTGTAAAGAACTTGTGTTGTCACCAAATATGGTTGGTGACCTTGTGAATAGTCCTAACTCTGAATATAGTAGCTTCAACCAAATTGCTTCTTGGGTAGCAATTGCCAAACCTCTGTACTCTGCCTCAGTAGATGATAAGGCTACTGTGGGCTGTTTCTTGGATGACCAAGAAATGGCTTTATCACCTGCAAAACAAATATACCCTGAGGTGCTTCTCCTGTCATCCTTGCATCCTGCCCAATCTGCATCTGAGTAAACCTTGAGATCAATATCTGATGTATATGGATAATATAAACCATGGTTCAGAGTTCCCTTGAGATATTTAATGATCTTTTTAGCTGCCTCAAGATGAGGTGTCCTGGGTTTGTGCATGTATTGGCTAAGTACACTAACACCATAAGAAATATCAAGTCTTGTCAAGGTAGCATAGTTGAGACTTCCTACCATGCTTTGGTAACTTGTAATGTCCTTGATTTCTTCTCCTTCATGTGCACTAAGCTTGTGATTGACTTCCATTGGAATGTTTGATACCTTAGCTTCCTGCAAACCAAATTTCTTGACCATGTCTTGTATATACTTCTTTTGAGTGATATATATACCTGTATCTGTATAAATCAACTCAAGTCCTAAGAAATATTTTAATAATCCAAGATCATTGATCTTGAATTCCTTCATCATTTGTGCCTTGATATGTCTGATTCCTTGAACATCATTCCCTGTAACAATGATGTCATCAACATAGACACACAAATAGATTACCTCTGAATTTGTCTTTTTGATGAACAAAGATGTATCTGCTTTGCTCATTGCAAATCCTTGGTCTTGTAGGTAAGTGGTCAATCTGTAATTCCATGCTCTAGGTGCCTGCTTCAAACCATATAGAGCTTTCTTCAATTTGCAAACATGATTTACCTTAATTGGGTCTTCATATCCAGGTGGTTGTGACATGTAGACTTCCTCTGAAATCCATCCATTCAGAAATGCATTCTTCACATCCAATTGGTACATGTTCCAATTCTTGGATGCAGCTACACTCACCATAACTCTGATAGTTGGCATCTTGGCCACAGGAGAAAATGTTTCTTCATAATCTATGCCTTGGGTTTGTGCAAAACCCTTGGCTACCAACCTGGCTTTATACCTATTTATGGTTCCATCTGAATTTCTCTTTACCTTGTAGATCCATCTGGATCCTATCACCTTCATGGATTCTTTCTTGGGTACTAAGTCCCAAGTATCACTCTCCTCAAGAGCTTCCATCTCTTCATCCATTGCTTCCTTCCATTCTGGTTTCTTGATTGCTTCCTCATAGGTACCTGGTTCTTCACTCAAGAGATCCTTTGCAAGATATACTGAATGCTTTGAAACAAGAGAAGTATCATAACCATACCTAATTGGCTTCTTACTTTCTCTTTGAGACCTCCTCATAGCCTGAGTTGAAGATTCTGGAATATCCTTCATTTTTAGCTTTCCTTTTGATTTCCAAGCTTTGAACTCCTCAAGATTGATGGAGTCTTCATCATCTGATTCTGAATCATCTTCTTTGATTGATTCCTGCTTAATTAGCTTTGGAAAGTCTTCATCTATATCATATGGTAAACTTACCTTCCTGCACTCATTTTCATACCATGAATCATTTTCATCAAAGATGACATCTCTGCTTACCTTGAAGCCTTTATTTGTGGGGTTGTAGAATCTGTACCCTTTCTGGTTTAAATCATAACCAATGAAGATACACTTTTCAGCTTTAGGGTCTAATTTCCCTCTTACCTGTGAGGGTATATGCACATATGCTATGCAACCAAAAATTTTACAGTGATCCAGAGATGGTCTCTTACCATGCCAAGCCTCATAGGGTGTCATACCATTAAGTGTTTTGGATGGCAATCTGTTTATGAGATAGGTTGCAGTAGAAACTCCTTCTGCCCATAAATAATTTGGTAGCTTCTTCTCATTGAGCATAGCCCTAGCTGTTTCCACAATAAGTCTATTTCTTCTTTCTGCCACACCATTTTGTTCAGGTGAGTATCTGGTTGTAATCTCCCTTTTGATGCCTCTTTCCTGCAAAAATTCTTCAAAGTCATTGGAGAAATACTCTCCTCCACCATCTGACCTTAACTTCTTTAGTCTTCTACCTGTCTGGTTTTCAACAAGTGCAAGATACTTTTTGAAACAATTAAATACTTCATCTTTACCCTTCATAAAGTATAAAATTGTCCACCTGCTATAGTCATCAATAAAAGATACATAGTACCTTGATCCTGATATTGAAGGGTCCTTGCTAGGTCCCCAAACATCTGTGTGTACCAAGTCTAGGTAGTCTTGGTGCATGAATCCTTTCTTTGAATAAGGCAACCTGTGTGACTTACCAAATTGACATGCTTCACACTTATATATCATGTGTTGCTTGGATACATTAGGTATCCCAAGCACACATTGATCCCTGCACATTTGCTTGATGGTTCTCTCACCTATGTGTCCAAGTCTTTTGTGCCAAATCTCTAATTCTGATAAGGTTTGATCCTTGTAGTTGAACAAAGCAATATTTCTTGTATCTTCAAGCTCAAAGGTAAATAACCTACCTGATTTTTCTCCCTTTGCTATCCTCTTGAAACTATTCTTTGGGTCCTCCACATAAACTCCATGTTGTGTGAATCTGACCTGCAATCCCTTCTCTACAATCTGACCAACACTCATAAGATTTTTTGTGATTGTAGGTACATAAAGTACTCTACTCAGAAGATTCTGTTTGCCATCACATGTCTTCACATTACCAATTTTTATAACAGAGTGTTTAGTGTCATCACCTGTTTGTACTTGATGCTTTCCTTTAGGTTCTTCCAAATCAGATAGCAATGCAACATTTCCAGCTACATGGTTAGAGCAACCTGAATCAATATAAAATAAATTGTCATCATTTGTACTTTCCTTGGAGGTCATGTTCATAATCAGTAAGGAGTCATCTTGCTCCTCTGTGTAATTGTTGTAATCCCTTCTATTTCTGTATCCACCATTGTTGTTGTGATTGTAGTTGTTGTTGTATTGGTTGTTGTATCCATTGTAGCCTTGATGATGTTGATTGAATCTGCCTCTTCCTTGAGAGTAGCCTCCTCTTTGGTAACCTCTTCCTCTTTGGTTCTTGTAGTTCTTGTAGCACTCATCTGTAGTATGGTTAGACAAACCACATATATTGCAAGGTGATGAGTTGTAGGGTCTCCCCCTACCTGACTTACCTCCTCTGCCTCTTCCTCTTGAAGATCTACCTCTCCCTGCAAAGTTTGCTTGAGAGGTGGATCCTTCTTCATCAAGCTTTTTACCTTTACCCTTATCCTTGGACTTCTTATCAGTATAAAGAGCAGAGGAATTGTTACCTTTTGATTCTCCTGATTTTGTAAACTTGGCTTCATGTGTGAAGAGTTGGCCCATAAGAGTTGTAAGATCAGGGGTATGCATATCCATGTATAAGTCCATTGCAGTGGTGAAACTCTCCCACTTGTCATCTGCCTTGAGTCCATTTGTCACTTGCCTGACTATTTGCTCCTCTTCAATTTCTTCTCCAATGCTTGCTAGTTGGTCTGCCACATCTTTGATCTTTGTCACATACTCTGAGACTGATTGCTTGGGCTGCTTCCTCATGGTTGTAAACTCTATCCAGAGTTGATTCTTCCTAGCCCTTGTGTTGGAAGAGAAATAATTGGACAAGGTTTCCCAAGTCTCTTGGGAAGTCTTACAATTCCTTATATGTGGTAAAAGGAAATCAGAGATAGAGTTTAGAAGGTATGACCTTGCCAAGGCATCTTTTGCACACCATTGATTGAGTCTCTCTTGCTCATCCTTGGTGGGTAGACCTCTAGCTTTGAATGTAGGTAGCTCTTCATCTCCTGATATGAATCCAAACAAACTTCTTCCTTGTAGATAGGTCTTCATTCTCAGAGACCATGCTTGGTAATTATTCCTGTCCAATTTGTCAATAAAAGAAGGGAAACCATCACCCATGATTACCTTATTTGTTTAGCTCTGATACCACTGTGAGAGGTGATGGTAGGAGACACTCAGAAGATGGAGTTGGAGCTGCTAAACCTGCTTGACTCCAGCCACCCTTTGCTTCAGATATGTATTGTAGACTTGCTTAGGTCCCAAATGATGCAAAGAAATCACATATGTACTTTGCAAACTCTTTGTGCAATGATCAAATCAAAACAGATGGTTGAAACTTCAAAAATCTGAGAAAACTTGCTAAATTTGTCTTGACACCTGCTCAGTCTAATGCTCAGTGTGTCCAGCACACTTACAATTGGGCAAATTCCTTTTGAGGGAATTAAATTAACTTAACAAGCTATTGATTGCAAGTTAAATCACTTCAATTGACAAACTATGCTTTGAGAATTATCTTTAGCAACACAAGAGATGATCCCGACTTTTTAGGAGCTACACACAGAAATACCAGTGACTGCTTCGATCGACTTTTCTCACAATTGGCTGAATGAAAGTTCTTCAAACTTTGTAGTGTTGTAGAAGACCTTGAGCTGATTCCAACAAGCTTTGAATCATTGAATTTGGTTCAGTAAATCTTGAGATATGCCTTTCTGAAGTTGACTGACTTGGAGAAGATGATACAGAGAAAAACCAGAGATACAAAATGTATATGTTCTATTGATATGAATGATTTTACAATCTCATTAGCTTGATAAGCAAGGCTAATTGAGATGATAAGGTGTTGGCTATGACTTAGCTCAAACACACATAGAGTTACAAGAGATTTCTGCCTCGGGAGTTGTGTCAAAAAGGTGGTGGACTGAAGACTTGTGACCCGCGTGTTTTCTCCTTTGTTTTATAAAAGGTTGATAGATGATTGGTTGCCACTTTCCTATAATCATGTACCTAAAAGGTTATTGATTGAAAGATTCCTTCAATCATTCACCTCCTCTACATATGGGGAGATATTCTCTCCACCTCTTCAATCAATTTCCACGACTTTTACAAGTCGGTTTGATTACATAAATCATGCCAAGTCATTATTGACTTTTACAATGAGTGAAGAGTTAAAAACTCATAGACTTTAATTCCTATGGTTCTTTCTTCAATCCAAGTTGAAACTCCATGTTCCAAGCTTTATGTAAGATCATCCTTCAAGGGTCCAAATCAAGTGTTGAGGCTTGATATGCACCAACACTAGGGATCACTGATTCTTCATTCCTCACTATTATCGTGGGTGCTCTCATACTAATAGACTTTGCTTCCCAAGGTCCTGTGAACTGAGGTAATTCTTGTAAAGAATTAGATTCAAATCCTGTGGGTTCACTCTGTTGTTCCACCTCTACATCATCGTAAATAGAGGGGATGTCTTGGGGAAATTGTTCCTGCAAGTCGTTTATTTCTTGAATAGGAGGATGAGTTCCTTGTTCTTTTCTCCATTTCTCTTCTTGTATTTCTCTTAAAAATTCATGTGAGTACCTATGTATGGAAGACAAGTTGTCTTGGCTTTCTGTATTGGGTACTTGAGACAGGGATGGTGCATTCCTTTCCTGTGTCTCTGGAACAGTAGGGTTCCTAGACTGATCCTTTTTCTCTTTGCTTTCTATCAAGTGTTCTAGCCTCTCCATTAGTCCTTGAAAGTGTAATTCTGGTTTTGCCATGTTATTCCAATTAAGATATCTAGAGGCTTCAAACAAAGCTTGTGCTAATTCTACCATTTTCATGCAAAGTTTAGTTCTCTCAATTTCTAGATCAGCTCGAGGGTAGTTTTTACTCATTTCCGTTACTTGCGGTCCCTCTTTTATTCTAGCCTGATATGCACGAAACATCATGTCTAGATCTTCCGGTATGGGTTCCGCTAAAACTGATCCTGATTTCTGAGCTGGATTTTCTTGATTTGCTTCCTGTGAGGCCAATTCTTGTATTTTGGTTCTAGATTCCCTTAAGCTTCCTTCCAACTCACTTATCTTTTTACTCCACTTTCTCTTTATCCTTTCCCTAGAATCTTTCCAAGATTTTGTCTTTTTACTACTCGATTCTGCAACTTCACTTGTTCCGGCTACTTTCTCTTGATTAAGCTGTTGGTTTTGTAAGAGCGCCTGGGCTCTGGTTATAGCTTGGATAGGCACGTACGTAGTATTGGATCCATTTGCATTGTTTACAATACCTATCACGTTGATTGGTGTCACAATCGAAGAGTTAACTGGATTCTTAGGACAATCTTTGATTATGTGCTCGTTGCCACACTCAGCACAAAAGCCTTGTACATTATAGTACTGTGATTGCCTTGCTATTGGAGGATGTGGACAATCCTTAATGAAGTGATCTCCTTGACACCTAAAGCATGGTCCTCTAGGGCCCTGTGGTCTCTGTTGTCTCAGTTGGGGCCGTGGGTTTGGGTTTGGGTTTGTGTACATCACATTAGTATAATATGGCTCCCAACTAGGTTCCATTGGTGGACTATCATAATGATATGTCTCCACATGTTCTGGTGACTCCGTGTAATAAGCGGGTGGACTAGTTACATGAGTAGAGTCAAAACTGTTTGAGTTTGGGTCACTTTCGGTGATCAGGGGTGAAGAAGGCACTAAGGCCCTACTTAGGTTCTCTTCTACAGCAGCGTATTTGACTGAGATGACATTCGCTGGTGGGGGTGGCTGCTGAGCTAAGACAGGTTGAGGTCTCTGTTGAGCCTGGTATGGGTAGTTCTGGGGAGGCCTATAGTAATAAGGCTGAGCATTGTATTGGCCTTGATACCTACCTGGCTGCTGGTATGCTTGCGGGTAGTTCTGTCTCACAGTTTGTTTATTGTATGGGCAGTCCTGAGCCGTATGATTCGTGTATCTTCTCTCAATTGTACAATATTGGCCACTAGGGTTGACATGAGGTTGAGGTGCACTGGGGCACACATTTGCCAAATGATTTCCACCACAAGTGTAACAACGTACATTTGTAGGTAGCTTGGGCACCTGTTTACTAGAAACTCCTAGTTTTTGGGCCACTTTTTCTGCTAGGTCCTCTATCGAATTAGACAATTTTGTGGATGCTAGAGAAGAACAATCTGAGTCCTTATAGACCTTTGAGAGTTCTAATTCATCTCCTAAGTTGTCCTCAATGTCTATACATATTCTTATACACTCTTCTAGCGTTCTGGGTTCTTTTAGGTACACATAAGAGCGTAGTTTAGCGCTCAACAAGCCATCTAGGAACAGTGATACTTGTTTGGCTTGTGAGGGTAGCTCTTGCATTGGACATCGCTCAATATATTGTCTGAATCTACGACCTGCCAGTCTTACTGTTTCCTGAGGGGTTTGTTTAAAGCTATGAATCAACGAAGACGTGTCATGTCTAATCCCACTTTTAGAGAATTCAGTAATGAATGACTCTAAAAAGTGATGGATGTCTCTAAATTGCCTTTGTTGCAGTGGTTGGAACCAAGTTAAAGCGGTATTCTTTAACGTTAGTCCAAATGCGTTGTACTGCGTGAACATGTCCTCGACTTGTTCTGCTCTAAGTACTTGCTTGAATTCTGCGACATGGTCATAAGGATCTCCTGTCCCATCAAAATAATTTTTCATTGATTTTACCAACTGTGTGGGTCTCAATACTCTTGCGTGTTCACGTGGTCTAGGTAGAGGAAAATCATCTCTACCACCTGGTATTCCATGTTCTCTTTGTCTATCCGTCCTATTAGTGTTCGTGGTTGTTCTATCTCTCCCTACGGGGTGATTGAAGCTCACTTCCGGTCTCTCGTGATTTCCTTCTCTTTGATTTCCATGGGCTGAGGATGTTAATGCCCCTTGTTGATTTGCATTCATGTTCGTTCTAGGTGGAGGGAATATCAATTCACCTCTCCATGTGTATGTGTTTTTAGCGCGCTCAGGCACCACAAAGACTCTTTCTGAAGTCTCATCCAGGTATACCACCTTTCCAGGTGTATCTGGGTCCTTGAATTCATAGATTGTAATGATGCCTACCTCACCAGGGTTCTCCTTTCTGTACCTCCAAAAGGCTTCATCCGTCTCTTTATTTACGAATAACTCGGTGCTCCTGTTATCTTGAGGGATCCATTCTGGGATGAGTACTCTTGTTAATACGGATTTCCCTCTAGGTGTTCTAGGTTCTTCTAACGGTTCTTTTCCTTGAAATTTCGCTTCCGTCTCTAATTGGATTGTGCCAAACTCATTAGTATCGTTTGGTTGCGTACTTAGGATGTACATGGTTCCTTCTTTGTCTATGTAAGCGTCTCTCTCAAACTTCACCACTGGTCTTTCCAATCCAATGGGTTGATCAGGGTTGTGCAGTTGCACCACTTGCCTTTGCAAACCATCCTCATAGATGCGAGCACCTAGTCGGTTGGTTCGGAGAAACTCTAACTGCGTTCTATAGGGTCCTTCAGGTTTTTCTAAGTATGCTACATGAGATCCTCCTTCTGGTCTGTCTGTGCTAAATGCCATTTCTGATTCGCTAGTCTCTGAGCTCAACTCGTAGGGATAACTATTATTCAATTGTTGAGCCCAAGATCGAGCTGTGGTTCTTACACTAGCCTCTGATGATCTAAGGCTTCTTCTGTCCGACTTACCTATATGTTTGCCTGATCTAAGGTTCATTAATTTCCTTCCTTGCTCACTCAATTACACACTTAGATCGTCGATAGTCCTTTATTATTACTTCCTTAATTCTTCTTTTTTTTTTTTTTTTTCTTTGGATTCTTGTCGTAATATATGCGTCAGGAATTCGACTTTCGTTATGATTTTGAGTTCTCGTTCCGTCAGACTTAGGTTCTTTTCTTTAGGTTTTCGTCACACACACCTTTACTTTAAGTCTTAAACTTGAAAGAATTACGTGTCTTGAACTTGAGGTGTTCCTATCGTCTTAAATCCACAATGCTAACGTTTAGCCTAAGCTAAGAATTGACTGAGGGGGTTGAGTAATCTTCCAACCTCGAGTCGGCTTTTCTGATTGCTCTGATGTCCTGTTGCCCAAGAAGCCGTGCTTCCCAAGCTCTGCTGTCTTCACTGCCTTGCTCGCTTGCCTTGGATTGCCCTTGCTAGACCTGGAAAATTCCAATGTTAGACCATTTCACAAGGTGATCAAGCACTTGAGTATATACACCTTTTATGTCCCTTCTCTTTTTGGCCAAATTTTCAATGTGTGCCCCCTGGCTTCCTAGTCCCAAACTAGGTGAACCTCAAAATAGCATATCCAAAAATAGATGTATCCTTTATAAAAAAAACAGTTGAGGTCACGTAGTACTCGTCACGAGCTTTCTAACGAGCTATTAAGCTCAAAAAACGGACTTCGGATGAAAAAGTTACACGCGTTCAGGCCCTGGGGGGTAAAAACTGACAATCCAGTTTTTCTTCAAATATGAGCTAAGGGGTCTCCTATGAGTCTAATGGTCCAAAAATTTTTCAAAAATACCCTCAAAATTGGTCAAAAATTGAAGTCCAAAATTCGCGATGGGGGTGGGCAATCGCGATGGTCTGGGACAATCGCGATGGTCCAAGCGAACCGTCGCGATGGCGTGGGATTTGGACAATCGCGATGGCCCGAAAAGGCGAACAATCGCGATGGCGCGGGTCAACGGTCAAAGTTGGACAATCGCGATGGCGCGAAAAGGTGAACCGTCGCGATGGCCCGAAGTGAACGATCGCGATGGCGTGGAAATGGACCGTCGCGATGGTCCGAAAAATGAACCGTCGCGATGGCGTGATCAGGCGGACAATCGCGATGGCGCGGTCAACGGTCAACGGTGGACAATCGCGATGGTCCGAAGTGAACCGTCGCGATGGTCCGTGATGCGATGGCTTGAGCCGATTGCGATGGTCCGATTTTGGGCTGTCGCGATGGTCCGAAAAATTGAACCGTCGCGATGGTCTATTGAGACACGTGGCACTATCGTGGCGATGGCATGAGCCAATCGCGATGGTCCGGGGTCAACTGAACAATCGCGATGGTCCAAGTGGACCGTCGCGATGGCTCAAGTGAACCGTCGCGATGGTCCGAAAAAGCGAACCGTCGCGATGGTCCGGCCGAGCCGTCGCGATGGCGTGAGCCTATCGCGATGGTGTGACACAATCGCGATGGTCCGAGCCAATCGCGATGGTCCACCAAACAACGAATTTTCAAAATGTAATTGTGGTTCCGTGAATGCGCAAGTATCGCCTATCTAGTGGTGTGGTCGCCTACCTCAAAATCCAAAAATTGTAGACCATCGCGATGGTCCGCCACACTCGGAAATCTCTGACAGAAAGTACATTTTTTACCTTTTGGAAGCTTTCCTGATGCTCTGAAGCTCTGTACCTGCAAGAAAACTCAAGAAAAAGCAAGCACATACAATCGCAAAAACTCTCTCTCGCTCTCTCGCATGCACAAATGAGGAGAAATGAGGTGAATGGGTGGATATGGTGAATTTTCTGATTTTTTTGGAGATGGAGATGATGATGCAATGATGAAGATGGAGTATGGGGAAGGTGAAAAACACTAAAAACTAAGTAAAAACAACAACAAAAACTGAAATTTTTACCTTCCAACGCCTCTTCTTGCTATACTCTTACCATCACACATTCGTCCTAGACTCGATCCCCGGCAACGGCGCCAAATTTGGTGTTGCTCTAGCACAATGGTGAGAACCACGTTAAGAAGCTTCACCTCCTTAATGTCAATCAGTGGGAGAGGTAGGAGTGATATGAAGATCGTGAACGTGAGATGATGTGAGAGTGAAGGTGAGAAGCACAAAGATGCACACACACATACACACACACAATGAAGAGACAAGCAAGACACAATGGAAGGTAGGAACTTAGCTCTATTACCCAAGAACACTCTTACAAGCTCAAAAATAACTCTAATCTCCAACAAGCTAACCTCAAAAATGAGCTCTCTAGCTCTTTTTATAGTTTCTAGACTACTTTTGACCGGTTTCACATCTAGTGACCGGCCTAGTTAAAAAATAGGTCCTAGAGGCTATTTGGAAGGGTAAACGATGTCTAAAAATAACGAAATTTGGTACGAGTATTCTACCTAAGCTCCTCAAGCTCGAGGACTCCTCGGCTTGCACAAAATGGAGCTATGGATTACAAAATGGGGTTTTCTTATGATACATATGTTACAATTAGTGATAACAATCACTGTTGAATGTTTGGAGAATTAATAAGAAATATATTTGTTTAAAAAATTGATCCGTCTGGCTCCCTGCTTCGTCTTCACATGCTTCCGTGGCGTCTGTGCCTCTGACTGCTTCCAACACTCACTCTCCAATTATTTTAGAAGAGTATCCTAAGCATCCTTCGTTCTTTTTCACAACAGAATAATGAGGATATTGGCACATTTGGAAAATAAAACAATCAAGGCATGTACATATGCATCTCTCATGTCCCAATCAAGTTGCTCTATAGTGGATTTGGGTATAAGTGGTGTACCTTGTTAAGATATCAAGCTCAACATGTGATGATCGAGGATGACACATATCACTTTTTCATTTCTCTCACATGTATAATTGTCATGTCGGTATATGCTAGGGATACTTTAGTGAGCTTTACTAAATTTATCTACCAAGAGTGATGGCACATTTGTTCCTTGCTAGCACACTCATTCGCAAACAGTTCCTTATGTAGTGGTCTTTATATATTGCACTAGTTGTGTTGTTATAATACCTCATTATTATATATTCTCTTTATGTAAAATAGAAGAAGAACAAGAAGATCATTCTTCCTTGCCTCAATCTATGTGTGCTCCTCTCTTTGTGTGTGAGAGTGCGTGAGAGCTCTCTTCCTTATCTTCTTTCTCTTGACATGGTATGAGAGCCAGTGTGGTTGTAGAGAGCTCGTGGAGAAAGCCAACAGTGAAGAGTATGTGAAAACGCATGGAGTATGTTCACTTCACAAACAATCTCAGATTGCTATGAAATTTGGTGTGAAGGTAGAAGGTATCAAAATATTTTCGTGACTTAGTCCATTAGGATCACTCGTTTTGCTCAGATTTTTGTTTCAAAGCCATCTCAACCTCCATTTCAAACCCAGAAGGTGAGGCCCACAAAGAAAACAAGTCAATTTGAAAAACTATAACTTGCATTCAAGTCGACAAATGTTGCACACATAATAGCATCAAGCCAGAAGCTATGTGGTAAAGCTTGACTTTTGACCATACACCTCGCCATCTCGATGAGAGATTTGTTCTTTCTTTCAGCAACTTCATTCTGGGTAGGTGTATATGGCACTGTGCACTGATGTATTATCCCATGTTTAGCCAGAAATGCATTAAAATCAGAAGATATATATTCCCCCCTCGATCAAAACAGAGGGTGCCCATTTTTACATGTTCTCATATTCTCTGCCAAAACCAAAAATTGTTTCAATCACATAAACACTTCATACTTTTCTTTCAATGGATACACCCATGCATGCTTGGAAAAATCATTAATAAAAGTCACGAAGTAAAGGTACTTCCCAAAAGACTATGTTTGCATAGGACCACAGACATCACTATGAACAAGCTACAATTTCTGAGTAGATTGAACTGAACTATGTTTTGGCAAGGAGGAATGATGCATTTTTCCCAAAATATAGCTTTCATGAATGTGTTTACAAGATGCCTCAAGTTTGGGCAGAGAGAACACCATTTCATAGTTTTGCAGGTGTAGCAAACTAGCATAATTCAACTGACCAAAGCATGCATGCCAAAGCTTTGCATCTCGCATAGCCTCAGAATCTTGAACTGCACATGCTAAATCATTCATAGATTTTGCATAATTTATGAGCTTATATGGCCCATGACATAAAATGATAGAAGCAATGACAACATCACCATTTAATAGATCATGAATTGTACATCTATCACCAACAAATTTCACAACCAAGCTGATCTTGGCTAATGTTGAAATTGATAACAAATTTTTCTTCATCCTTGGCACAAATAAAGCATCTAACAATGTGAAAGAACCACCATCGGTAGTAGTCATAATGATCTTATGAACTCCCATTACGGGATAAGAGGAATTCTTAGGCATGTGATAGTATTCCCTATAGAGGCATGCTCAAGTGAATTGAAGAAACTGTGTTGCGAGGTAATATGTTTGGTTGCCCCACTGTCAAAGTACCAAACATCTGACTCTATTATAGACATACATTGTTCATGAGAAGATGGCTCAAAACTAGAAACAATGGTTAATTCCCATTCTTCATTCTGCATAAGATTAGCAGACTCAATTTTAGGTGTAGAGGCCTCTGCAACAACCATTCGAGCCTCTTTTTTCTTTGCCTCTTTTACAACCAGTTTTGGACAAGTCTTTATGACATGATCATTTAATTTACAGTATTTGCAAAACAATTCTACTTTTCTAATTTCTTATCATCTTTGTCTTCCTTTTTTGACTATGTAAAATTAGCAAATTTTTGCTTACTAGTAGATGATCCCCATTTACCTTTGCCCTTCTCACTAGCTAGGAAAGCTTGATCTGCAACACACATAATGGATCTGTTCTTCTTGGACTAACCTTCTTGCAATAAAACAAAGAATAACTCCGCAAATGTTAAAGCATTTGGATTGCCTTTCATCATCAATCAAATAGTAGAAGCAAAACTCTGATATGAATACGGAAGAACATTAAGAACAGTCTACATAAGTGAACTATCTGGTAAGACTTTGTCGACAAAAATCAACTGCTCATTCAAATCTTTGATCTTTGTCAAAAAATTGTCCATAGAATCTCCTCATTCATATGCTCACTCTCCAACTGTTTTTGGAGATAAGCAATACGAGCCTCATTTCTTGCCTAGTACAAAGTGGTAAGTGTATCCCAAGCATCCTTTGCTATTTTGCAAGAGCAAATGTGAGAGATAATGGCATGTTTGATAGACAACTTTATCAATTCATGTGCCTGAGCATCTCTGCTATCCCAAGAAAGTTGCACTACATTAGGTGTAACGAGAACCACAACACGAACAGGAATTTGAAGCTCATCATCTTCAATACCATCTGCATCACCTTCAATAACTGTATTTACAGGTGTAGTAGGTCATTTTTCAACTTCCTACACAATATTCCACAGTCCTTTTGCAACCAATACATGACACATCATATTGCTCATATGGCTAATTAGTACCATCCAATCTATCCTCAACAACCAACATATGGAATACATCATTGCTTTGAGCCATGGCCACTGACTAAAATACCTTGATGCAAAGAAAATGAATGTATCTCAAAAAGTTGAACAAAACTACCCTATCGAGCTCTACTAGATCTGTAGCAAACTTTGAGGCATTTGTATTGGCAAATTGAAACATGTATATATGTTTGGCATAAAAGGATAAAATTGTTTGTGCACACACATTGTGATAGTGTGTTTTAAGGCTGAAAGGAGCTCAGATCGTGATATCGACACCAGAGAACGAAGCAATTTTGAACCTTCAATGCTCACCAATTTTTGTGCACTTCTGAGATTGTGACCCAAGGGATGTGGACAAGGCCCTAGATGAAGCAGCAACCTACTCTGATATCTATTGTTGTAGTTTGAGGCCTATGGAAGCATGTGAACAGCACAAGGAAGAAGAAGAAGCTTAGAGCACAACACATAGTACTGAGTGTATTACCAAGCGAATGTACAAAGATAAGTGACCCGTTAGGGTTATAGACGTATATATAAGCTAGGGGAAAAAAACATTTAAAGAGGGAAAAAAGTGCCCCACTGATCCTAGTGTGTTCATGCACATCACTACCGAAATATATCAACATATAACATCTCAAGGCCACCTACATTAGCTATGTTTTGCATATTTGTGACTTTAACACAATATATTCCAACATGCTTCACAATATTTCACAAGCCATTTTCAACCAATACATGTTGCATCATGTGTATCCACAATGGATAGTTGGAACCATCCAACTGATCTACAACAACTAATATATGAAATGCTTCATTGTTTTTAGCTATGGGTAATAACTATAATCTTATGCAAAAAATTGACTATTTCTAAAAAAAATACCCCATAGGCCACTGTTACACTTGTATCAAACTTCAAAGTGCTTGTATCAGCAAGCAATATTAAAAGAATAAGGGCATGAAGGAAGGAAATTGCCTACATCGTCATTGTAGTAATGTTATTAGAAGCCAAAACAAGCTCAAATCAATGTTTGGGCTACATAAATCCCCCTATATTATTTTGTAGTATATATTACCTTGATAATGCTCACCAAGTTTCATAGTGAATTGAAAAAGCAAGAGGGGTTGTATCGGTAGTATACCTCAAGAAGCAATAACTTGCTCCAATATCAATGGTTTGAGTTTGGGAAATGGAAAGACACACAAATACCATGTGGAAAAAGAAGAAGCTCAAGATCATGCCACAACATATTACTAAGTGTGCAATATACATAAGTAGCCCATTAGAGTTATGGGTTGTATACAAGCTAGGAAGAAAGGCCTCCTAAAGAGAGAAGACGGTATCTCTAAAGTTCTAATTTGATATAAAGTAAGGATTTTGACATAATGAGTGGGATGGGAGGTTAGGAATCCTCACATCCTATACTCTTTATATTAGAGTGAGGGTTGTGAAAGGAAAGGTCAAGATAGTTCTCCACTTATGCATTATGAGCTATAGTAATAAATGGTTTCCAAGAGGGGTGGCGGCCTATTCTCATCATATGTGTGCTTTCCATTCTCTCTCAACTTTTGCTCATGGGGATGTCTTCTCACCTATCTACTCTCACAAAAGAATTCCCCACAATTCCCACTAGAGTCAGTTTCATCTTCAACCAAAGGAAATCACATAGTTGTGTGCACATGCTTCAATGGAAGCTTCACAAGAGAGAGAGAGAGAGAGTTCAAGCAGCTCTCTCCTCCATCGTATGATACATGAGAGGGAGAAGCAGATAGCACCTTTCCTTTCCCTCCTCAACTTTTGCATAAAGGAGATGAATGACATATGCAATATACAAGACTTTGATCGCAATTTTTATGAGTATATAGGATAAAATTTCTACTCTCTTGCACTTTGTGATCCCACAACATGTATCTCCCTTCATGAATTCCCTCTCATGCATCAGTCTCCTCCTCTGCCTCTTTCATGTGTATGAATCAAGGTCTTTACATTTGTGAGTCACCCTATCTCTCCATATTTTCATCCATTCTCTTCATTTGTTCACATAGTACTATGAAAAAGAAGAATAGAGAACTATAGAGAAGAAAAGGGATGGAAGAAGGAAGGAAAAAAGTGAAGAGGAGTAGAGAAGAGGGTAGAAGAAGTGATAGGAAGGAGATCTTTGAGAAGCAAAAGAAAGGGGAAGGCTCGAAGACTGACACGACAAAAATATGAGTTATATACACCATTTATTGAAGACTTAGATGAGATAAAACTTCAACAACCCAAAGATAAGCGAAAGAAGCAAGAAGGAAAAGAAAATCTCATCCGTCCCCCCCTCCCCTCTTGTCTTCCATGGAGAAGATTCTTTATCCAAGCCACGGAAGAAGAGAATGGAGATCAAAAATTCAACACAGAGGAAATGGACCTCGATTTATCTATCTTAAAGACAAAGTTCAAATCAAGCAGATTTTTCTATCTTGAAGACAAAGTCCAAATCAAGCAGATTTTTCTATCTTAAAGACAAAGTTCAAATGAAGCAGATTTTTCTATCTTAAAGCCACTTCAAATCAAGCAAAGAGGCATTTTCATTCTCTCAAGGTATCAATACTTGTTCAAATTGTTTGCTTTCTATTCTCAAGTGTTCTTTGGAGTTTTTATTGGGTCCAAAGCTTCAAAATTGAGAAACTATCTTCCACAAGCTTTTGGTGGAGTTGGAAAGTAGCTCTTGCAAATAAAGTTTCCATTTGATAATCGTCTACATTCAACTTTAAATGCCTACCGATCTCTCCTCGGGGGTTGGATTTCAAATACTTTTGGTTGCTTAGAAAGCTTGTCTTGTAAGCTTTTTGATAACATAACGACTACTAAAAGTAGAGGAGTCTTTATTGCTCTATATAAAAAAACTAATTCTTAGCAATCTCTTTTTTGTAGTGCTTGTCATGACTTTGGCAATTTCATGGACAATCTTTTGGTAGGAAATAGTTCCAAATTCAAGTTGCAAACTCGTTAACTTCCACCATACTCTATAATGTACTAGGGAGGCCCAATGAACGCCTTGGATTAACGTCTAGATTGGCTTTATTCACCCAAAATTATTGTTATTGCACCATTTCAAAGTGCATAAGTCTTGTATAGGGGTTCACCCATTAGGGAAACTATACTCATTTCTTGTATCTTTACGAGGAGGCAAAGTGATGCCTTCCTCGAACTATGGCCAAGGGATTAAGTGTGTCAATGGGGATAGACATGGATGGGCACACATGCATATGCCCCACTTTCACTATTGATATTGTTGATTACATTCACATAGATTCCTAAGGACACTTATGTGTGTCATTGAGTACGAAAGATAGGCTACACACATAGACATAACAACTAAGATAGTCTACACACATAGACATAAGAACTAGAAGAAGCCTGGCTCAATTGATTGATTAGGTATATGGATTGCGTAGGATCTCAACATATCAACTTGTTAAAGGCTAGTAAAGGAAAAGATAGATAATGAAAAGACTAAGGAATGCATCAAGGTATAAGAAATAAAACATAAATATTTACAATTTGAATACCCAAGAGCAAGTAAATCATACAAATGTGTTGAGATAACGTCTTATTTCAAGACTATATGGATTAAGGTAAAGTCTTATTTCAAGACTTTATGGATTATAAAGAGAAGGATGTAAATTTTCCTCAAGAAGATTGTATACGATTTGTCTTAAGAATATTAATGAGTTGCAATTTTGGCATGAAGAGAACATGCCACTGAAGAATAAGAGACCATTTGATATCACAAAGGATTGAAAAACTTCGTCCAGTTTATTAATTTACTAAAATGTTAAAGTATACACTACTTAACAATTTGTGAAACCAACTAGAAGGGATTCATGAGATGGGTTTCACGTGATAGCATCAAACGGTGCTTATAATTTCAAGTGATTGTTAAGGCCATAGGCATCAGCTTTATGGCATAAAGTAAAGATCCCAAGGGAGAGAAAATAGATTATTCAAAGACGTATAGTGGATCAAGGAATGATCAAATCAAGGATATAAAGAGGATCTAACGAAGCACAAGAATATGATAAAGGATCATGTTACAAGAAGCAGATACCATGGCAAGTACATAGATACTATCTAGGTACCAAAGAATAACTAATTTGTGTTTATACGGATATTCAATAATCAAATGATCATTGGAACCAAGGTTATTGGTTATAAAAATTAAAAGGGATTCATAAAAGTCTATAGATATACGCATCCAATTTTCGGATCTGGAAGAATCCATATTTCATAAGAGCCCATTTTTATTGAATTTTACTGGTGAGCAAGTGAGAAATGGATTGGAAGAAGGATCTGTTGGTATGGGATGGTGGTTTTGCGCACTCCTCTTCTATGCACGTGGAGAAGTGGACTCGTCATCCATGAATAACATTTCTCATTGATCTAGAATGACAATGTCTCTTTAGACTTGAGTTTGTCACTTTGGACTATTTTTTCTTCTAACGTTATGAACGGGAGATTGTATCTCCACATATCTTATTACCTCTTGATAGATAATTGTATTAGGGTATATGGATATGAAGATCCATGCATAAAGGGATGTACCTTTACCAATCTAAAGTCTCTTTGAAGGCAAAGGGAAAGAATAAAGAATGTTCAATTTAGAGTATTGTTATAGTGGAAGTAAGTCTAGTTTACTTGTAGGGATAAGTAGTCATACTCGGGGTTTGTCTCTAGAGGAAGTAACTCTAGCTTTCTCCTAAAGGAATATAACTTGATATTTAACTTTTAGATTGCCTAAATAGGAGTGGCACTATCCTATGAAAGAGAATAAGCAAATCACATAGTCATATTAGCTAGATTGAGTCTTACATGAAGCCTCTAAGCTCAAATTTTGTTATTTATTCTCGTTCATGGTCTATTACACAAGGAAGATCTAGATATTAGCATTAGAGAGATTGGGATTTCATTGATGAATTTTTCACTTTAGAATTGCAAGACATAGGGATAAATCTGACATGTAGGAGCAACCCCTTATTTGATTTTTGAGTCATGAGGATGATGATCTAGCATCATTTAAGAAGATTAGTATTTATGGATTATCTGAATCTCAAATAAGAATGTTTTTCATTCATATAGAAAACCAAGGTGTTGAAGTTGTGGTAGTAGGCCCAGACCCTCACCACCCTGCATGGAAGCAAGAAGGAAGGCTCAAGATTGGCTCTCCTCTCATCCACCCCTACCCCCAACATGTTCAAGCCATTGGCCATCAACCCCATGCTATGCCACATGCTTGAAAACATGGAGAGTAGGGAGTCAAGGATCCTTGTCCATGTGCAAAATACAAGTAATCCAACTACTCTACTCACACAAAGGAGAGACATGCATAGGCACACACACACACACCTCACTCTCACAAACACACAAAGACTCAATACATAAGTGTAAATAGTCTTGGAGTAAAGGAGAGCATTCTTCCATCCATAAGAGATATTACATGAGAGCACGTAGACCAAAATCTCCCTTCTTTACAAAAATGAGCTTCTGTATATAGGCTAAGCTCTATTCCCCATGTGCTCCTTTTGAAAAGTCAAAAAGGGAGCATGTGTGTAACTACCATATCTTGGAAAATATTCCTTTTGTAACAACCAAATCCCAAGAAATATAGGCATGGGATTTTTACGTGTGTTCTCTCATGTGTGCAAAAGAGATGGACTATTTACAAAGCTTCTCTACCATAGTATTAGAGGAATATCAAAAAGTATCCTAAGAGGGTGTTTTTATGTGAAACTCTAAGTAGATACAAAAAGGGTTATTCTTATGATCTAGGGAGGGTTCTTATGCGCAATTGAAGATGTGTGCATACCCTACAACCCAACATTCTTCTACTTCTAGACTTTATCGTCCTCGACAAAGCTAGAGGAGAAGAATATTCATAACTGAACTGCTCCAAGTTGGAGTCTTCAAGTCTGGACAACTTCAGGTCTTCAAATCCCCAATTCTTCAGTCTACAAGTCTTCAGGCTACAAGTCTTCAGGTCTTCAGGTCTTCAATGATCTTCAAATCTACAGCACTAAAATCTTCCAATCTACAAGTCTTCAGTCCTTCAATCTGCAAATCTTCAATCTTTAGAGCTTGGTGACACAACCCCCTTGGGGGGCAGTCAGCCTAGCATATATCCTACTGTGTAGTCCTATGTAGGACTGATAGAGCCTCACCAGGGATCTCCCAAACCTGAAATAAAACATACACAACAAGTACACTATTTTTGAAAAAGAGGTAGAATATAACATTTAGTCCAACTTTTAGTTTCCACTTCAGGGAGCATTGACTTCTACAAGACTAGCTCTTATAGAGAGAAGTCCTCCTGAAGATTTGCTTCATCCTGCAATCCAAACACTAACGCTCAAAAAGCAAGGAGCTTAGCAAGAACTTGTAGCTCTTCGTCTTCCATATGATTGTTTGAATCAACTAGTGACTACTCAAAAGCTCCTTGTCTATTCTTTGTATCATGAGGTATGAAAAGATGAGCATAGACAAGCTCTGAATAGCATGTAAGCATAGATGTGAGTTTAAGCCAACCTTCAGCAAATATGCATGGGCAATTATCAAGTGATGTTCAAATTATTATGAGCTGATTCCTATATCTTCAAGAAGTTGTGTCGATTATGCTTCTATTATGAATAAATCTTCAAGAGTCATGCACATGGCAACCAATACTTCATCATCAAGTAAATACTAGGCATAAGGCTATGATTGAGGCATTCTTTGAGGAGGAGTGATCGAGTTAAATGTGTATGATCAAGTGAGTGTGTTACAAAGCATGCCTATGAATGTGATAAAGCTATTGGAAATTTAGTAGACCCATAACTAATGTCACAGGTCCAAGGTTCCATAGGTCCAGCATATACAACATAGAATCTAGCAATCTTCTAATACTGAAAAAACATGAACATACCACATTTAATCATACAAATGATGAGACAAAGATAGAGAAAGTTTAGACAATGTGTGTAAAGTGTTATGTAAGCCACTGCTTACTCACACTATCATATATACCAATGTCAATGTACAATGTGGGAGTCAAAAATCTCAACCACTCTATGTGAACAGAAATAGATGGATGAGTGAATGTACAAATCTAACAAACATATTCAGATGTATGGACAGAAATCTGAATATATATGAGATGTGTGACATGATAGGTTGTAGAAGAGTGAATATGAGTGAGATAAAGAGGAAGGATCAGTCTAAAACTAATAATCAACAAACCCTCATCTAACCTTAGGCTATGGAAGACCCTAAGTTAGACATGTGTGTGAAAAGATCACATACTTACAAAAGTAGCAAAGAATGCTAACAGGTTTGCTGCCAGAAATCCTCAAACTCATATGACCATACCTTCCTATACACCTCATCCAAATATGCATAAAGCATATACATACTGATTCTCTTGTAGATATGCCGAATATGACTCCTCCTGATATGGATGTCACTACCTCCATAAACCCCAAGTAGTACCTGCGTGCATAAAGTAAACATAAACCCCAAGTAGTACTTGAATTCTTAACTTTAGATGTAAATATAAAGTTAACCACCATCCAATGTCTGTGAAGTAACCCGAAATCTTCATGTACAAGACAATCTTCAAATACATCATGTGAATGGCCGATCCACACCACCAAGCTGATAGATAAATCCTCTCCATAAGCAAGAGTGTACACTCTTCTTCTTCAAGAAGAACTCCATAGTTGCTCCTCAACATGCTCCAAAATAGCACCATGGCTGCCCCATGTGCTAAAAGCACTACCTCTAATGAGGTACCAAGCTCCATAGCTTGTTGTTGAACTAAGTGATGGATAATTTGAACAATGAGACAAGCTCTTGTTATATAGTTTTAAATTGTCCCTTCATCTTCCAAACCATTGTTCTTCCTTGAATTTGAAGTAGTCCTCTCTTCATCAATTCTTGGTCTTCAAACAATACTTTTGTACATACGTTACAGAAGTATTCCATTGCTAATAGATCATTCAACCTTATACTTCCACACTGATAAATAAACATGTGACTGAATTGTCTAATTCTCAAATCTCTACTCATCTAGCTTAAGTGTGTATGTCAAATGTCGAATGTTAGAAGATGCTCTTAAATCATATGTTGTAAACCTGGAAGTCTCGGAACCTGTGAATCTAAGAGCCTGAATGATCTGATATCAAAACCCTAAAGCTCTGATACCAAATGTTGGAAATTTAGTAGACCCATAACTAATGCCACAGGTCCAAGGTTCCATAGGTCTAGCATATACAACATAGAAGCTAGCAATCTTCCAATATTGACAAAACATGACCATACCACATTTAATCATACAAATGATGAGACAAAGATAGAGAAAGTTTAGACAATGTGTGTAAATTGTTATGTAAGCCATTGCTTACTTACACTATCATATATACCAATGTCAATGTACAATGTGGGAGTCAAAAATCTCAACCACTCTATGTGAACAGAAATAGATGGATGAGTGAATTTACAAATGTAACAAACATATTCAGATGTATGGAGAAAAATTTGAATATATATGAGATAGTGTGACTTGATAGGTTGTAGAAGAGTGAATATGAGTGACAGAAAGAGGAAGGATCAGTCTAAAACTGATAATCAACAAACCCTTATCTAATCTTAGGCTATGGAAGACCCTAAGTTACACACATGTGTAAAAAGATAACATCTTACAAACGTAGCAAAGAATGCTAACAAGTTTTCTACCAGAAATCCTCATACTCATATGACCATACCTTCTTGAACACCACATCCAAATATGCATAAAGCATATACGTACTGATTCTCTTGTAGATATGCCGAATAGGACTCCTTCTGATATGGATGTCACTGCCTCCATAAACTCCAAGTAGAAACCTGTGTGCATAAAGAGAACATGTACCTGAATTCTTAACATAAGATGTAAATCTTATGTTAACCACCATCCAATGTCTGTGAAGTAACCCGAAATCTTCATGTAGAAGACAATCTTCAAATACATCATGTGAATGGCCGATCCACACCACCAAGCTGCTGATAGATAAATCCTCTCCATAAACAAGAGTGTGAGCACACTCTTCTTCTTCAAGAGGAACTCCATAGCCGCTCCTAAACATGCTCCAAAATAGCACCATGGCTACCCCATGTGCTAAAAGCACTACCTCTAATGAGGTACCAAGCTCCATAGCTTGTTGTTGAACTAGGTGATGGATAATTTGAACAATGAGCCAAGCTCTTGTTATATAGTTTTAGATTGTCCATTCATCTTCTCCAAACCATTGTTCTTCCTTGAATTTGAAGTAGTCTTCTCTTCATCAAGTCTTGGTCTTCAAACAATACTTTTGTACATACTTTACAGAAGCATTCCGCTGCTAATAGATCATCAACCTCATACTTCCACAATGATAAATAAACATGTGACTGAATTATCTAATTCTCAAATCTCTACGCATCTAGATTAAGTGTGTATGTCAAATTTCAAATGTTAGAAGATGCTCTTAAATCATATGTTGTAAACCTGGAAGTCTCGGAACCTGTGAATCTAAGAGCCTGAATGATCTGATATCAAAACCCTAAAGCTCTGATACCAAATGTTGGAAATTTAGTAGACCCATAACTAATGCCACAGGTCCAAGGTTCCATAGGTCCAGCATATACAACATAGAATCTAGCAATCTTCCAATAATGACAAAACATGAACATACCACATTTAATCATACAAATGATGAGACAAAGATAGAGAAAGTTTAGACAATGTGTGTAAAGTGTTACGTAAGCCACTCCTTACTCACACTATCATATATACCAATGTCAATGTACAATGTGGGAGTCAAAAATCTCAACCACTCTATGTGAACAGAAATAGATGGATGAGTGAATGTACAAATGTAACAAACATATTCAGATGTATGGATAGAAATTTGAAGATATATGAGATAGTGTGACCTGATAGGTTGTAGAAGAGTGAATATGAGTGACAGAAAGAGGAAGGATCAGTCTAAAATTGATAATCAAAAAAACCTCATCTAACCTTAGGCTATGGAAGACCCTAAGTTAGACACGTGTGTGAAAAGATCACATACTTACAAAAGTAGCAAAGAATGCTAACATGTTTGCTGCCAGAAATCCTCAAACTCATCTGACCATACCTTCTCGAACACCTCATCCAAATATGCATAAAGCATATACGTACTCATACTCTTGTAGATATGCCGAATAGGACTCCTCCTGATATGGATGTCACTGCCTCCATAAACTCCAAGTAGTACATGTGTGCATAAAGAAAACATGTTCCTGAATTCTTAACATAAGATGTAAATCTTATGTTAACCACCATCCAATGTCTGTGAAGTAACCCAAAATCTTCATGTAGAAGACAATCTTCAAATACATCATGCGAATGACCGATCCACACCACCAAGCTACTGATAGATAAATCCTCTCCATATGCAAGAGTGTGAGCACACTCTTCTTCTTCAAGAGGAACTCCATAGCCGCTCTCAACATGCTCCAAAATAGCACCATGGCTGTCCCATGTGTTAAAAGCACTACCTCTAATGAGGTACCAAGCTCCATAGCTTGTTGTTGAACTAGGTGATGGATAATTTGAACAATGAGCCAAGCTCTTGTTATATAGTTTTAGATTGTCCCTTCATCTTCTCCAAACCATTGTTCTTCCTTGAATTTGAAGTAGTCTTCTCTTCATCAAGTCTTGGTCTTCAAACAATACTTTTGTACATACTTTACAGAAGTGTTCCGATGCTAACAGATCATCAACTTCATACTTCCACACTAATAAATAAACATGTGACTGAATTGTTTAATTCGCAAATCTCTACTCATCTAGAGTAATTGTGTATGTCAGATGTCTTGTGTATGTCTTGGGTCTCTCCAGAGATGTTGGCCCTTTTGTGCAGATTAATATTTATGCATCTCTGTGGGAAAATCCCTTAGACACTTTAACTGCATCTTGACTCTCTCTGCCACTCACAGTGAAGTTGTGGTAGTCATTTTCCCTTGGCCGAAGGGTTCGTGAGCTTTTTTTGTTCTCCCCCTGCCCACTCCATGGACAAGTATCCATTTTGGGGTTCATGCGTGTCTCTGTCCATTTGATCAATTGATGTTCTCTGTGGAGGTATCTGAGGCCTCCACACACTATTTGTGCAACACAAGACAAATGTGCAATCAGGAAGTAGGGTATGATTTGAATTGTGTGTAACAAATGTGATTTTCCTTGGGAGGTAGGATTACACCAATCCAACTAACAAGAGATGCAAGTGCTCACTTCTATTTTCCTCTGAGTTTTAGGATGATTTGCCTTAAAGTATTGGAATAATAATAACTGTTCTCTTTGGGGTGGTGTCCTATATGGCATTCATAAATTTGAATAGAGCTTTGGGGGTGTTTTGCTCTTTTTTGATGATCTCTTAAATGTGTATCTCTTCAATTTCTAATGTAATGCTCAACTTTTCTTGTCTCTAAGTGTTACAAACTCGAAGGATGGATGATGGTGACCCCTAGTTTTAGGGGCTTTCTATCCATCTCCCAATCTCTATGCGGCAAGGAAGTTGATAACTTGATTGCTTTCTGCCTCTATATGTTCTGTGTTTACCTGTAATTTTTGGAGAAAACTATATGATTAGGAGCATTGAAATGCATTACTTCCCTTTTATGTCCTAATGATAACTTACCTCGATGCTTTTGTTGGAAATTTAGTAGGCCCATAACTAATGCCACAGGTCCAAGGTTCCATAGGTCCAACATATACAACATAGAATCTAGCAATCTTCCAATATTGACAAAACATAAACATACCACATTTAATCATACAAATGATGAGACAAAGATAGAGAAAGATAAGACAACATGTGTAAAGTGTTACGTAAGCGAAGGCTTACTCACACTATCATATATACCAATGTTCAATGTACAATGTGGGAGGAAAACTCTCAACCACTCTATGTGAATAGAAATAGATGGATGATGGTTAACATAAGATTTACATCTTATGTTAAGAATTCAGGTACATGTTCTCTTTATGCACACAGGTACTACTTGGAGTTTATGGAGGCAGTGAAATCCATATCAGGAGGATTCCTATTCAGCATATCTACAAGAGAATCAGTACACATATGCTTTATGCATATTTGGATGTGTTCGAGAAGGTATGGTCAGATGAGTTTGAGGATTTCTGGCAGCAAACTTGTTAGCATTCTTTGCTACTTTTGTAAGTATGTGATCTTTCCACACACGTGTCTAACTTATGGTCTTCCATAGCCTAAGGTTAGATGGGGGTTTGTTGATTTTTAGTTTTAGAATGATCCTTCCTCTTTCTATCACTCATATTCACTCTTCTACAACCTATCAGGTCACACATATCATATATATTCAGATTTCTGTCCATACATCTGAATATGTTTGTTAATTTGTACATTCACTCATCCATCTATTTCTGTTCACATAGAGTGGTTGAGATTTTTGACTCCCACATTGTACATTGACATTGGTATATATGATAGTGTGAGTAAGCAGTGACTTATGTAACACTTTACACACGTTGTCTAAACTTTCTTTATCTTTGTCTCATCATTTGTATGATTAAATGTGGTATGTTCATGTTTTGTCAATATTGGAAGATTGCTAGATTCTATGTTGTATATGCTGGACCTATGGAACCTTGGACCTGTGGCATTAGTTATGGGTCTACTAAATTTCCAACATTTGGTATCAGAGCTTTAGGGTTTTGATATCAGATCATTCAGGCTCTCAGATTCACAGGTTCCCAGACTTCAGGAGCCTGGGAGAATGAGGGAGAAGGAAAATTTCCCTAAATCCCTCCCCCCTCCCCGAGCTGTGAGAAAAGGCACAGCAAGCTCCACTGACCTAGCAAAGAGGGGAGATGGAGATGGGGATCCAATAGACTTGGCCCCGATCACGATGGAGTGTGGGAGAAAGACTTCCAACCATAGCCACACCTAGAGTCTTAAAACAGGCAAAGTCACAGGTTGAGCTCCGCGGAGCTCAACCCCACCATCGCCATGCAGAAGAACAGCACAGACAGATGCTCAACCCCGATCCGGAGGAGCCAGAGAGTGGAGTAACATGCATAACCTAGATGAAAAGGGATAGGGAGCGCCTTCGAGAGTGGGAATAACCCACTCTCCAAGCATTGAGTGCATGCCAATAAATGCCAAGCTTCTGTCATAACTTCCCCGCATGCATATACTGACCACAAGTTAATGAAGAGATAAAGAGACATCGGACCATACCCATATTTCGCACGTGAGATTCGAAACGGTTTGAAATGGATGAAAATGAGATTTGTGGGAAATGCTAATTTATTTAAGCCATCAAAAGCTTTGAGTTTTTCTTTTATTCTTTGCTATTTTCTTAGAGATTTGAGAAGGGCCAGAGAGAAAGTACTTTCCATCCCCCTATCCAAGGCTATCATGCAACACAAGAAACAACGGGGATGGAAGGTGATGCGTGAGTGTGTGTGTGTGTGTGTGTGTAGAGTGTGCATATGAGTGGGGGTGAGAGAGAGAGAGAGAATGGGGTAAGGGGTTGTTCTTGTACTACATTCAAATTGAACTAAAAGTACCCTACAAAAACAAGAAGATGGGGAGCAAATGGTCCAATGGAAGGGTGAAAGTGCCATGCAAGAACTCAAATCCTACGGAATTGAGCAAAAAAGATTGCAACACAATACTTTATCAGATGTTCTTGAGCTCTCCAAGTGATGAAAGGCCGATATCCCCGACAACGGCACCAAATCATGTTGAAGTTGTAGTAGTAGGCCCAAACCCTCACCACCTTGCATGGAAGCAAGAAGGAAGGCTCAAGATTGACTCTTCTCTCGTCCAGCCCTACCTCCAACATGTTCAAGCCATTGGCCATCAGCCCCATGCTATGCCACATGCTTGAAAACATGGAGAGTAGGGAGTCAAGGATCCTTGTCCATGTGCAAAATACAAGTAATGCAACTACTCTACTCACACAAAGGAGAGACATGTAGGCACACACACACACCTCACTCTCACAAACTCACAAAGACACAATACATAAATGTAAATAGTCTTGGAGTAAAGGACAGCATTCTTCCATTCATAAGAGATATTACATGAGAGCACGTAGACCAAAAGCTCCCTTCTTTACAAAAATGAGCTTCTATATATAGGCTAAGCTCTATTCCCCATGTGCTCCTTTTGAAAAGTCAAAAAGGGAGCATGTGTGTAACTATCATATCTTGCCAAATATTCCTTTTGTAACAACCAAATCCTAAGAAAAATAGGCGTGGGATTTTTACATGTGTTGTCTCATGTGTGCAAAAGAGATGGACTATTTATAAAGCTTCTCTACCATAGTATTAGAGGAATATCAAAAAGTTTCCTAAGAGGGTGGTTTTATGTGAAAGTCTAAGTAGATACAAAAAGGGTTATTCTTATGATCTAGGGAGGGTTCTTATGCACAATTGAAGATGTGTGCATACCCTACAACCCAACATAAGGGGAAGAGAAAGACTAGAATTTGTAATGTAGTTCCACATAGAATCTCTTCCAATGGAATTTAGTCCAAACTATATGGATGATAAATGAAGTTTTTATGAGCTAAGATTATGGATTTTCAAGACATGAGAATAGTTAAGGAAAACAATATTGCATGTCATTGCACTTAAAGTTAGGAATACCCGCAGTGGTATGAGGACAAGTCTATCATATTGGTCCATCAAATTAAAATCATTTTTCTTATGGGACTTTGTTTTATTTTTAAATGGTTTATTATCTCCATAGAGTTCCACACTTGGCTTTCCATTATTGCTTCATCATAAAAACATCATATCTTATAGACTGAGGTCTATAAGATATCATGTTATGGGAGTGATAGTTTGCAAATGAGGTGCATATGATGAGAGATAGTTATCACTTTCTAAGTTTTTTGACAATTTTGTTTTGACTTCCCAAGTCACTTTCTTAAGGAAAAATATGGGGAAAAAACAAACATAGATGATTATGTATCTTATATTGTGCATAGGGGCAAGTGGTAGCAACCATTAATGCTTCTTTCTATATGCCTTCCAATGCCATTTTGAGAACAAAATTGAATTAAGGGGAAACAACACATATACATGACTATGTACATTGTAATTTGCATAGGACCCAATGGGAGCTACCATTAAAGATCCTTTCCATATGCCTTCCAATGCCACTTTCAGGAAAAAAGAGAACTAAGGGGATGGAATCATTATAAAGCAATGATTAGGACCTTAAGAGTCAAATGAGAGGCTAGGAATCCTCGTATCCTACACCACTCTTCATACTAGAGTGCGTTGATATATTTCCATATTGATGTGTATGAACACACTTAAGATCGCCGGGGCACATTTTTCCCTCTTTAGGAAGTTTTCTCCCCCAGCTTGTATACATGTCTATAACTCTAACGATTCACTTCTCTTTGTACATTCACTTGGTAATACATTTTTTATTGTGTTGTGCTCCAAGCTTCTTTTTCTTAAAAATCACACAAAAATGAGCATACTCAAGGCGATTAGGATTTCCAAACCACTTCACTATGTGGCATATTTGCTTCATTTGCATCAAATTATTATGTAATGGTTGTCCCTAGTCTTTGTGACAAGAATGAGCTTGTTTCTTATGATGAAGCACATAATTCAAAATTTTGGATAGTTATTATGCAATCAAAATGTGATACATTATGAAGAATGGTATATGAACATTATGTGATCTACCTCCAAGGCAAAAAGGCCATTGGCATCAAATGAAATACTAGGCTTATTCCCAAAGGTTATGCTCAAGAAAGAGGCATTGACTTTGATGAGGTCTTTACTCCCCACATGTCGAATGACCATTATTTGTAGCATGTGCACTTACGAATTATCATGGTTGGAATGTATATTAGTTGAACATTAAAACTACATTTCTAAATGGTGATTTACATAAGACATGTATTTCAACCCCATCATTTTGCGTGCAAAAAGGGCATGAAAACAAAGTGTCCAAGTTGAAAAAGGCCTTGTATGGTTTTAAGCAAGCAACTACATGCTTGGTATGAGAAAATACATGCCTACTACCTAGCATATGGTTTTGAGAACAATCCAACTAAGAACACCTTATATGCTAAAGATGTAGATGTACTTCTAATCATTTTTGTATATCTTGACACTATGCTACTCATTAGTCCTAACGAGAAGCACATTGCTCAATTTGAGGCTGATTTACATGCCTCTTTTGAGATGTCATATTTGGCATGTTTGCATCATTATTTGGACATTCAATTTTTGCAAGTTGATGGAGGAATAGTTGAGTCAAACAAAATACATTAACAGATTATTACAATGTTTTGGCCTTGAAGATTGCAAACCTATTGCCACTCCCGTGGAAACATGTTTTGCGTTGATTCATCATAATGCTAGAGAGGCATTTGATGTTATTCTCTATCAAAAGGTTGTTGGATGCTTTGTTTACTTATGAATAACTCAACCTGATATTCATTTTGTTGTCTCTCATATGATGCTTGCCTACGTGTTACGATTAGAAGGTAGTTAAGTGCATCTTTCACTACTTGAGTGGTATCCGACCACTTGGATTGTTTTATCCGAAGGGGGGGGATCATTGTTGCCAGATTTACATGCTTTTTTTTACTAAAACTAGGTTGGTTGCCATGACACTCGTGCGTCCGCTATGGGCTTTTGCTTCATGCTTGATACTTCATGCATACCTTGGTTGAGCAAAAAGCAACCTGTTGTGGCCATTTCTAGTTATGAGGCTAAGTATAGGACAACTTTCACAATGACTCATGAGTGTGTGGCTTGGACGCCTTTTGGCTGTGATTTGGATGTTGGTGAATATTCTTCCACCATCATCTTTTCTAACAATAGAAGCACATTGGCAGTTGATAGAAACCTTGCATTCCATGTTCGCACAAAGCACATTGAAATGCACTCTCATTATATCAAGGACAGATTCTTTGCTCTAGAGAGCAGTTTGGCTTATGTGCCCACACAAGATAATATTGCAAAGCCTCTCATGAAGGCTCTACGCAAGGAGAAGTTTGAAGCTTTCGACAAAGATTTGGACTTACTTCCTTTTGTAGATTGATTTCCTTCCATATAGCTTGACACTTCCTTACATATGACTCTCAACTTCTTATTCACTACATCACTTTTAGGGGAGATTTGTTGATATATTTTTATAGTGATGTGTGTGAAAACACTTAGGACTACCAAGGCACTTTTTTCTTGCTTTAAGAGGTTTTTCCCCCAACTTGTATATACATTTATATGGATCACTTGCCTTTGTATATTCACTTGGTAATATATTACATATTATGTTTTGCTCCAAGCTTCTTCTTCTTCCTTGTGTTGTTTGTGTGCTTCTATAGACATAGATCCCTAACATAGTGGGGGTTGGGAAAAGATAGGTGGAAATAGTTCTCCACCAAGTGATTATGAGCTACATTGATAGATGGTTGCAAGGAGTGTTAGTTTATTCTCATCATGTGTTTTTCCCATTCTCTCTCCAACTTTGCTCACATAAATGTCATCTTACCCGTCTTCTCTCACAAAAGGATTCTCGCCATAAGTGTGTTCACACACATAACTATTGAACTATACTAGAAAAATAACATATACAATACCTTCAAAGTTCTCATATCTATTGCCATATATGCATCATTGAATGTCATATCTTTATATGGATGTCTTATATCCGTAATTCTATAACTCCCATCTATGTATTTTACGAGACAAAATCATGTTATATTCCACATGTTCACTTTTGCTTATCATCCGTTTCTTTATTTTTGCATTGATGATAAGGATCTATATCCCTTATGATCATATCGTCTTGCATGGACTCTCTCTCTCTCTCTCTCTCTCTCTCTCTCTCTCTCTCTCTCTCTCTCTCTCTCTCTCTCTCTCTCTCTCTCTCTCTCTCTCTCTCTCTCTCTCTCTCTCTCTCTCTCTCTCTCTCTCTCTCTCTCTCTCTCTCTCTCTCTCTCTCTCTCTCTCTCTCTCTCTCTCTCTCTCTCTCTCTCTCTCTCTCCCCCCTCCCCCCTCCCCCCCTCCCCCCCTCCCCTCTCTCTCTCTCTCTCTCTCTCTCTCTCTCTCTCTCTCTCTCTCTCTCTCTCTCTCTCTCTCTCTCTCTCTCTCTCTCTCTCTCTCTCTCTCTCTCTCTCTCTCTCTCTCTCTCTCTCTCTCTCTCTCTCTCTCTCTCTCTCTCTCTCTCTCTCTCTCTCTCTCTCTCTCTCTCTCTCTCTCTCTCTCTCTCTCTCTCTCTCTCTCTCTCTTTGTGACACACACCTACATAAGCCTTCTCTTTACTTCTATAACGAATTCTTTTAGTCCAATATTAGTTAAAGATACAAAGGAGGCCATATTTCGAAGATCAATTATTTTGGAGTGCTTGAGGACTTCCTATTGCTTACCTCTCCAAATAGAAGCCTTAAGGCGATGCATAAACCCTTCGAAGAAAAAAATATTAGATTTACAACCATAAGATATAACGTAGATTACAAATTTTTGAAGATCACAAGCCTCCATTGATTATCATCAACATTATTTGCAAGTTTTCAATTAAAAAAGTGATACAAGAATAAAGTTTAGACTCGTCAATTATTTTTAATGCGTTTTAACTCTTAACTATTTTTTAATGGTAGAAAAAAATACCACTTTCACAAGACTTTACAATGTTTATGTTTTGTTTTCAACTAATGATAGGGCTGTAAGAAAGCAATAATGCAAGACAAAATAACAGCATTAACAGAGAAGAGATATAGTAGAATTTCAAAAATTCATTACTAACAATTTGAGGTATATCTAATAAAAATTTTGAATGCTGCAGTAATTTCAGTTGGATGTTCAAGGGCTATAAGAAATAGAAGGCCAAGATCTAAGGGCCGTACTGCTCTTATTGCAATCACCCAATAGCTCCATTACAGGGATGAAGGGATTAAGTGCACGGATTTGTCCCTCCACAACAAAACGGGTCATTCAAAAGCCTGAAGAAGCCATAATACATTCGAGAAATACGAGTGTTGTTTTTCAAATTGTAGCCCGCCAAACAAGCTGACGGAATGGTTGGTACCTAAAGAAGGAAAGGAACATTTTTGTACCCAGCAACTCTGTTGCTTGATCTCTCGTGACGACGTCCTCGGGAGTCGGGATCCTACAACCCTTTTTTCTCCTGACAACATCGTGTGCTTCTATTGGAAAGACTACCATGTTTTCGTGCTTGAATAACAAATTGACTCATACTCTCGTTTCTAAATAATTATCTTTGGATGATTCTAGCCGAATTACTGTTAAAAGGCATTAGAACCGAACGAACCTCATCTGCTAAGAAAACACAAAAGAAAGGCGACAGATATTACTGCAGCATTCAAAGTTTTCAGCTTCGGCTGCATAATATTATACAAGTTCCGTCTGTTTCCAGAAACCAAGATATCTCTATTCCATGAAGCCCTGTGCGTCGGAACTTCAGTTGACTTTCATATAACCATGTCAAAGCTTTTGTATCGTCGTTTCTTCTCTCAAAATCTGCATGTAAGCGTCACATACAGTGTGCACTGAAATCATGAACAGTATATTTTGAAATGTAGGTTTACTGCAAATTTCTTGATATGGGAAACGATTTCATACGAATCGAATTACGCCATCACGGCGAACGGCCTATTCGATGGATAACTCAGGAACAAAACTGTGCAGGTAACACTTTCCCTGGGTTCATAACATTAGCTGGATCAAGAGCGTTTTTAATTTTCCGCATAGCGTGCAAACTTCCGATTCCCAACTCCTTTTCAAGGTACTGCACAGACGCACTAAGAATTACAACTCTCTCTCTCTCTCTCTCTCTCTCTCTCTCTCTCTCTCTCTCTCTCTCTCTCTCTCTCTCTCTCTCTCTCTCTCTGACTGACACACACACACACACAAACACACAAATGCAATCTTTTAGTTCGTTTCATTTGAGTTGCGGATGTCGTATGTCACAATGCCATAGTTGTCAATTATAATATGTTTCGCTCTCATGTAATGAAATATCACTAATTATCCATCACTATCTTATATATGGTGCAGCTCAGATTATTATTCATAAATTATGGTTCTTTGAAGTTTTTTGTCTATTTAGCTCTCAAATTTGTATGTATTAACTGATGATATAGACGAATCGGGCATTGTGTTGCGAAGTGTCTTGTGCAATAAAAGAGAGACTAACTCCTCAAATGTTAAGGCATTTAGATTGCCTTTCATCATCAACCGAAGAATAAAAGCAAAACCATTAAGAATGGTTTGCACAACTGAACTATCTTGCAAGACTTCATCTGCAGAAATCAACTTCTCTTTCAAATCTTTGAGCTTTGTCAAAAAACTGTCCATAGAATCTCCTTCATTCATATGCTTACTCTCCAATTATTTTCGAAGGTAAGCAACACGAGCCTCATTTCTTGCCTAAGATAAAGTGGTAAGTGTATTCCAAGCATCCTTCATTGTTTTGCACGAGGGAATATGAGGGATAATGGCATGTTTGACAGACCAAGCTATCAATGCATGTGTCTGAGCATCTCTGCCATCCCATCGAAGTTGCTTTACAATAGATGCAGCAAGAAGCGAAGCACAAACACGAATTTGAAGATCTTCATCTTTAACGCCATCTATATCACCTTTACTAACTGTATTTGCAGGTGTACTAGGTCGGTTTTCAACACCTTGCACAATATTTCATAATCCTTTCGCCCATAACAGGTAATTAGTGCCATCCATCTTATCCTCGACAGCCAACGTACAGAATACATCATTGCTTTCAACCATGGCCACTGACTAAAATACCTTGATGCAAAAAAATGATTGTATCTCAAAAAGTTGAACAGAAGTACTCTGTCAAGCTCTGGTAATCCTGAGAGGTAGTCATTTCATAGGTAGATGACGCCAAGCTCTCCTCACTAATACGATTTCCCTCATCATCAAAATGGGGCTTCTTTTCCAATGCATCATAAGGAATGCTCTTTCTCCTTCTATATGTTTGTGGTTGTCTACTTGTGCATGCTTCATCTCTTTTTCCTCCTCTTAATGTGGTAGATGCACGCCGAATAGTCAATCCTTTCTCGCGACCACGAATAGGCACTTCTTTGTCTCTTCTTTGACCCCTGGTTCCTCTCACATCAATAGATGTAAGTTCTCTATAAAGTTCAGCAAATATCATCTCTTCATCATGATCAACCACATCATTTGTGGAACAAGGCATATCTTTCATTGATGATCAAAATGTATCCACATTCACCTAAAATTGAAGAGAATCAAGAATTAAAAGTTAATATGCAATACGTACATAAATGAAAAATTGATAATACATAAATACTTACTTGCTTCGGACTCCCCATTGTCATCATAGCTTCCATCATTTTCAAATTTGTGCGAAAATAAATTAGCTTCTCCATTTGTTGTGTGCTCAACCTATTCATCACGTTAGAGTTTTATTATTATTTCTCTAGAAGGGTTGAACACTTGACACCAAATCTAGAAATGTACAGCATCATATTCTTGAAGCCTTGAGATTGATGAAATACATTCCAAATTTCACTTTCTTTATGCCCAAATCTAGATCAACTTATCTAGTTTGATTTCACAAAATTCAACTTCAAATCCAATCAAATACTCATTGACATGTATCATTCTATCTTTGCTATGCTTGCGCTTAGGTGAACGTGAAAACAATGCACCTTCACTTTTAGAATATCTTTTAACTATAAAGATAAGTTCTAAATTCTTTGAGTTTGAGATATGTTATAAGGTCTATATTGGAGTATCTTCTCCAAGAAAAAATTTTGCACTTAGAACTTCCAATATGAAATAACTATGTGTTCATTAGACACATATAGCAATCTTTGGCCAATCCTCTCCAGAGATTGTTCTTAGAAGAAGTGGTCATTTGATCTATCAAATGATCTCTATTTTCTTTTAAATTTGGATACCATATATTTAAAAAAGCATAAATTTACTAGTAAAAGTTTAAAATTTTTTGGACATTTGAGTCTTTCACAATGACCAAAATACTTAGCCTCTATACCTTCAATATTTAAAATCTAAATGGAGATATATTTCATGTTCAAATTTTGTAAACACCATCCTTAAGTGTTTAGCTAAGGTTAGAAAGAAAAATCATTCAAATTGAATAAATGAGCTAAAAGAACCAATCACCTCTAATTGACATGGTCTTTGATCACTGCATAAATTCCAGAGGCTTCACTTTTATGTGTAGAGATCATTTGACCTATCAAATAATCTTCATAATCAATGAAAATTATTTTGCACAAAGTGCATGAAAATTATTGTGAACAAAGTGCATCTATTAGGCTTTCATATGCAACCAAAATCATTCTATTTGGATGTACCAATGAAGAGAAATGACCTTGCTAACAGGCCTCTATCACTTGTTTCAGGCCTCTATCATTATTGGAAGCACATCTAGTGCAAAGGTCATTGTGACCTTTGTAAAAGTATCCAAATTACTTGAAAATCAGATGGGTTGGAATATAACAAAATTGGAGAGAGATTTCGCAAGTCTCCTTTTGGTTTCTCTACTAGATTTGAATTCTATTTCCGCATACTATCATTGTATCCCCAATAGGCCATTGACTAGAGGAACACTATGAGAGCATATGATCATATGATAATGATGAACTAGCACCAAAGCATTTTATTCATGCCCAAGACATGTTTGCTCAGCTTATAGTAGTAATATTCAATCATGCTGTGTCCAAGCCTACCTCAAATGTTTAACTTGTCTACTATTGTGCCTATCTTGAAGACGAGGAATCCAATGGAGCCACAGGATTAGGATACTATTACGATTGATTTCATTTTGGCACTACTTGATGGATCCAATCTTGAGCAGCAACTCAGCATAAACGAATTTGGGGGGTTTGGAGGGGTTTGAACAGAGAGACAGAGAGAGAGAGAGAGTGAAACATTTTCCACACCTGTGGAAGAATGAAATCGGCCTATGAGACAAATCAGGTGTACATGGCATGTATGCCTTCTGCCTATCGGAAAGACAAATGAAATGAAACTGATACAAAGGTAGACTAAACATAGGTTGAGATGTATACAGGATGGTGGTAATTGTAGATCCATGAGGTAGAGGAACACAGCTCCATCTCTAGGGGATAACCATGAGAATGCATCAAGCTATCTAACTCCATCGTATTCTAAGGGAGGAATGCAAGATGTGGTACATGGGTGGGTATGGTGTCAAGGCTGCCCGGATGAAAGCTGCAGATCGCCCCTCATCTGAGTCCCTCCTCAGTGGCACTATGCCCCCAGTGGATCTCCTCGATCAGTCGATGGCGGAGGCATATGCCCCTGTAGCCCGTGACTCATGATCATGGAGTATCTCGGCTCTCCTCTGCATGTGTCACTCCCCTCTGAGTGTTGGATGAGGGGGGCCCAGGCAATCCTCTGAAAGAAGTCTGTAAAGTTATGCCTGCATCCCCTCTGTCCATGTAGCTTCATGTTTGAGGATGGAGGCTTTAATTTCTGTTGTCTCTCATATGATTAGAGCCAATGCTTCAGTATCACATGAGATCGTTCAAGCTGAGCTAGTTACTGCTTTGGAGATTAAGGTATTGAGTAGATTAATTCAAATCATTCACAGCTTATGGGGCCTCCCAAGAGATAGATACAGTCAGATTTCACGTATGTCCTTTTGTGAGTTAGCTTCACATGGAAACAGCATGCTGGTATAGATAGATGACATCATGGTTCCAAAAACATGGTTTTATCAAGGGCAAACCAGTCCCCTTCCAGTACTCATGGAGACACCCTCTTTCACACTCACAGGGATGCGAATCAATAGAACCATTTGTGAAGATGTAGTTTAACTTGACACCGAGCTATCATGGATAGAATAAACACAGGAATGCTAAAAGTTATGTAGGAATGTCCAACTCACTCCAAATGGTTCTGTAGTCAGGCTGAGTTATATGGGTGCACATTTATCCCATGGCTTGCACTATGCTATTGACAAAATGCAAATATCTTCACACATTTCACCCAAAATACCCTCCTTCTCTGCATGTATGCTTATATGTCACCTTAATTCACTCATCAAACTACCTTCCCTCGTATCCATACACCAACCAAAACGCCTGCTTACTAGTCACCCACTTACCCATAAACCTACATATCTATTTACCTGCCAACCTACTTGTGTCTGTGCTTATTCCAAAAGGATAGGGTAATGCACATAGTGTGACCAAATCTACTGTGATAAAGGCTGTGTAAGAATTGCATTATCCGTAGTCTGCTAATGGTTGCACTAGCATTCACAACATTGAGCTTCATACTAGAGTACAATGCCACCACAAAAAATGGGATGTATTCTGCTGCTTAAACGGTGTATGATATCCTGCTTACAACATTTTTGTCCGTCCACAAGCTCACAATGGCATCTCATATGATTATCCCTGTTTTCCTAAAAGAGAACAAGGCACGAGCAAATTCAAATATATACCTTTGACTTTCCAATTCCAACTCCGTGCTCACCCGTGCATGTACCTGAAAAGGAGTCAATTATTTTGCCGCAGTACATGAAACTTCATAAGTCAATGCACATGATGTTGAAATTAATCATGGAATATCTTTGGATACTAGCAGAACCTACAGTCAATTATATCAATCAGATCTTAAATTTCTGATATAGCTTCATCAATCCAAGACTTGGAAAGATTCATAGTCTTTCATTCTTTAGTGCTTTGTGCTGGGTCAGCAGAGTGTTGTAGATGAATTTCTTGTGCTTGATGTGGTTATGATCTGGCAATGCAGCATGCACGAATCTCAGTTGTAAACTTATGGCTAAATAATAAGTTATAACAATCTGAGAGTCATTTTGTCACCATTGTCACAACTCTTGAGAAGGCTTGAGAGAGCAGACGAAACCAATAAAAACTAAGTGAAGAACAGAAGTGGCATTGGATTATAACTGACAACCCCAATGTAAGGAGAAACGGTACAATGGAGGGAGATAGATTACTGGAGTATTTCACAAGAGAAGGCTTATAACACATCAAGAGAGGATAAACTATAAAGGAATCACACAAGAGAAGAGCTTCTAATACATGCAAATGTAGAGCATATAGTAAGCCACCAAGGTCTCTAGAAGGTCCAGCTCCCTCTTGGCACAGTTGACCTCAGCCTAAGGTCACTGTTGCCAAGTATGGGCTCAGCTTCTGCTGAATATGGGATCTCCTTCATGCCTGGTCACTCTACTATACTTCTATGACACATGTATCTCCCTTTTGTCAACCATCAAGGTCAATAGTTATGTAGATTACAAAGTGGGAAGTCTCTAGAACATTTTTTGCTGGACTCCTTTTTGAAGAGTGGCTGTTGTGATCTTTTGACAAAGCAGGGATATTCTTGTAGATAGTAGCAATTGCCCATGGCCAGCAACAGTCTCTGACAAACAATTGTCTTTTGGCCCAGCGTTGCCCTACTTGTCTTGGTCTAGAGTCGTGCAAGTGTAGAGCTATCCCACTTGCCTTTACCTAGAGTCATCCGAGCCCAGGTTTGTCCTAGTCTGCCACTTGTCTTGGTCTCGCTTGGACCACAAGTTGTCTAGCTGCCTAGTCTTCTACTCCACTTTATCATTACTAAGCCATCTCTGGTCCGTTTTACCTTGCTTCTTACAATTACAAATATGCTGCTTAGAAGTACATGCACACAGAAGAAAAAACGGGGCCTACAGGTTGACCCCCACTAATGTTCTCTTTGCCTCTGAGAGGTAACAGATTTTCTTTGATTGTCTTAAATTGAGGAATAGCTACTGCTTATGACAGAGACACAATTGCATAACCTAAAGGATAACTGCATTCAAGTCACACTACTTGTGTACAGTTATATGTGGATCCTGGCTTAAGCTAAGCATTCCTCTCTCACCCTACATGTCTAGAATTTTGCTTAAAATATCCTGTTGGATACTTTCAAGATGTTCATCATTGTCCTTTTCCCTAGCATTATCCAACAGGCTAACAGCAACTGAATATAGCTTATTTATTGCATCAAGTTGCCCATAAAAGGCCAGTTTCTCCAAGCCTCCCTTGTCTCAAACAAATTACCTTGCCAATGTGACCATATCTTCTTTCGTGCTGCTTGAGATATATCATCACCTCTGGTCATGTCTTCCATTCCTTCAACATCCCCAACTTCAACCTTCAAACATACCAGAATTGTGGTTACTGTTGCAACCTTTGGAACAAAGCCTCAGATAGAGCCCAAAATTTGTGTTCCATGTTGTCATCATGGCTCCACTGAGTCTTGTTTGGTTTCATTAATTCTTGCAATCTCAAGAGAACCTTTGGCAACTAAATTTGTTACCTGTTTGATCTATTATCGGAGAGGTGCAGAAAATTCCAAGACAACAGTACAGAGAATAACAGAATGATCAATTACAGATATAGTAATGATTGCATAAGAGAATAACTGACAGATGCCCCCACACAGAACAAACATGCATTAAAAAAAAAAGAGATAAACATAGATAAACACACATACAGAACAAAGATATGTAATATTTGAATTAAAAGATGCGTATATAAAGATACTAAGTTATGCAAGTAAAAAGCGAAAAACAAAAAGCTATTCACAAGATATTAATTATAATAATAACATTAATAAAATCGTAAACGCTCATACATACATACATACATTAATACATACATGCATGCATCTATATATACATACATACATACATACATACATACATACACACATATATATACATACATACATACATACGCACGCGCGCGCACACACACACACACACACACACACACATATATATATATATATATATATATATATATATATATATATATATATACATATATATATATATATATATATATATATATATATATATATATATATATATATATATATATATATATATGTATATATATATATATATATATATATATATATATATATATATATATATATGTGTGTGTGTGTGTGTGTGTGTGTGTGTGTGTGTGCACCTTTTTTTCCAGCAAAAATCTGAATGGGTGCAAGAAGCTCAGTTCTTCTCCACTGCCATCGAGGTTACCAGCCGCTGTGTGTCCTATGCCACACTTTGTCACCTGCCTTAAGCCCTCCAGGCCCTCAGCTGACGACCTCTACACTCCACAGTGCCACATACCCACTCTGAACATTTCAAAGAGCACCCAAGGTAATCAGAGCTCGCTGCTGACTCCTACAGGAAGAGATCTGATGCCTACTGCTAAATGCTATCCATATATGATATATAGTATTATAGAATGTCGATAATACACTGTATGATACATATGACTGTTATTATATGGCTGTTGACATGATGTTTGAAGTCTAAGGCTCTACCTATATGGCATATGTTTTATGCATATATGATATTCTATATGCAGTCTCAAGTCTCCACATGGTTAATGTTTTGATGTGTAATGTAATATTAATCATATGAGACAAGTTTTAAGTACATTGTACATTTTTTAGTGCACTGTGCATGATATCATTTATCTCTATGTGAGATGCATTCGAATTTCAAACCATAATCCTATTCAAATCAACTAAAAAAAATTATAAAATATAAGTCATTTTTTTCTTTTCAAAATGTCACATTGAGAGACGTTAGAAACGTTTTACCGTACCTGTTGGAGGTCAGCTAAACGTCAAAAGTCAGAAGTCAAAAGTCCGAAAAGGTCAGTTACAACCTTGTATATACATGCACACGTGCGCGCACACACACACACACAACATTTTCTACTAAAAGAGTATTCAGATTCAGATTGGGTAGGTGATAAAGACACAAGATGAAGTACGAGTGGTTCATGCACAAAACACTCGAGATTCATTGGAATGAAGCTAAGAGAATATTCAAATATTTCAAGGGAACTTCAAAGTATGCTATGGTATTTCCAAATTCACAACATTTTCTACTAAAAGGGTATTCAGATTACAATTGGGTAAGTGATAAGCACATAAGAATGTTGGAAACAATGTCAAAATAGCATAAAACCCTAATTTCCAGCAACCCTAATTTTTGGAACTTAGCCAGATTTTGGTCTCAAAAGATCAAAAATTATTATGACATCATCAGTTAGTACTTCATGAGAGCTTTCATTTGGTATATAACATTCAGTCATCAGAGGTTTAAATTTGGTACAAAACCCTAACCCTAATTTCTGTCCAAAATGGGTTTTACATATTCTTAGTCCTCACCTCATGTACATCAAGAAAAGCAAGGTCTCACCACTAGTTGATGCACAGATGGAGAGATCGCTGGACTTTTTAAGCCGAAAAGCAAGTTCGTTTTTCAGTTCTAGTGCAAGTGCTTTTTGTTGCTTTTCGTGATTTTTTCGCTATGCTTTATGCTTTTAGTAGCTAAATTCGTGGATCAATTTTGAGGCCTATATAAGGAGGCCTTAGGGGTCACATATTGGCATCACTTGAGAACCAATCTCAAGAATAGGTCAGTCATGGAGGTGACTAACTTCTAAAGGAGGTGTGCTTTAACTTCTCATGCAGCTTTGGAGGAGATTTTGGCTTCCAACCATCGGCATCTTGCTGAATTTTGTGAGTAGCGAGTTCTATATTTTGTCCTCTTCTTTTGGTGGTGTTCCTAGGCTTCATGCCTTCTACATCAGCATAAGGAGTTTCCCTTGTTATTCAGTTAAGGTTTTTTGTACAAACAATTCTCAATTGTTTCTATTCACTTCAAACTCACATACACAACTCTTCATATGTCTTAGACACTTTATGAACAAACTCTTGTATCTAGTTCCCGAAATTCGGCATAGATTCAGATTTTGTCACTACATTCAGCACACATTCAGATTTTGTATCTACATTCAGCACATTTCACCCACATTCAGTTTTGTGGTCATATATAGACACTTTGTAATTTGACATTTAATATCAGTATATGTAGGTAAGCATTTTGGCTTACTGTTACACTATGACAAGTTGTGTATTTTCTCTCTCCTTCTCATTCATCTAAATTTGAGTCTTAAGGTGTGTATGCTAAGGTTCATTTGTTGGAAGATCCTAAAAACCTGTGATTATTGTTATTGAGGCCCACTCCACTTCCAACAAAGAAATACTAGTGGTTATTGTTTCTATATTGGAGGTTGCCGCAACTCATGACTATCCAAGAAACAACCAATAGTAGCCACCTCATCAATTGAAGCAGAATATAGAGAAGCACACTTGAAGCCGTTTGGCTATAGAAAATTATGAGCTACCTTGATGTTCATATTCATCTACCAATGTGAATATTTTCAGATTGTCAAAGTGCCATTGGGATTGCAAAGAATCTTGTTCACTATGCCAAGACAAGGCATATTGAAGTTCATTATCATTACATTCGAGAACAAGTATCTAGAAAGCATATGAGCTTTCTTATGTATCTACAAATGAAAATGTTGCAAATATATTTACCAAAGTATTATCCATAGACACACATCAAAAGTTATGCAGAGAGTTGAACCTTATGCCATTATGACATTGATAGGGGGATTGTTGAAAAACAATGTCAAAATGCTTATATTTGCTAAAAACTTCAGCAATCCTAATCTTGGGACAATGTGGTCAAAGATGTTTAAAATTTTTTATCGCATCATTATAAAGTACTTATTGACAGCCTTCTAATGATATATAGCACTTCATCATTTGACCTCAGTTTGATCTCCAAATTACAACCCTAATTTTTCTTCTCAAACTTGCTTTTCATTATATTTTAATCAATGGTCATGATTTAAGCACCAAAAAGCAATACATCCAACGGCTAAGGTTTAATCGCCTAGAAAAGCTACCTAAAAAGCTAGATCGACCCAAGAAAATCCATTAGTAGGCTTTTGCTAAAGAATAACCCAAAAAAACAGCTTTTCTTTTGCGAGCTTTTCGAGAGAGCCGCAAGCTATATAATTTTTTTTCCACAAAAAGATCCTTCCATTAGTATGAAAAACGCCTATCGAGCTATGATCCCAACCGAGGAACATCAAAGAAGTAAAGTGGGGAAAAAATCACTCCAGACGACTACTCAAATCCTCAATAACCCTACCTATCTCCTAGGGGAGGTAATGTGGGGAGGGGAAATAAGCCACGCAAATGGCCGATAACTCCAATGGATAGTGTCACCTTGAGTGATGAAGAAGATGCCTTTCTTCCAAAGTTGGAGGAAGGCAAGTTGCCGTCGGGAAGTGCCATCGGAAACCCCTTGAAGGTGGTCAAGCTGCCCACGCAAAGCATGAACAAGCCCCAGCCACAAGTCGCGCATAATCTCAGCCGGAAGAATCGTGCGCCGCTCGAAGATGCGTTAGCATCTCGCCCGCCAAATGAACCACATGATGAGACTACTGATCAGCTCCCAATACGGATCGCCCTCACTGCTCCAAGGAGAGATGTGTAGGTCTTGAGTGATGTCAACTTGCCTGTCGTGAATCAGAATAACCGTACTATCAATCTCATGCTCGTAGCCGAGGGCCGGGCCAGAGAGAGAGCCCCAAGCAACAGCACCCAAAGTGATGCTCTAGGGCCCCGTCCACGAGGTGAGAAGTCTCAAGATCCTCCGCCAAAGCAATGCCAACGGGTAGTCCCAAAGACAATGTCGTTGTGACTCCAAATGATAACCACAAGTTCACAACCCATATAGTCAAGAGACTTGCCCCCCATAGCTCAGCAAGGTGCCAATAGCAATGCTCCTATGGACAACCAACCACTAAAAGAGGATCACCCGACGAGATTGTTGCGTGCCCTAGGTCCAACACCAATAGGATAAGAGAAACTCCTCCGTGAGCCCAACCCGCTGCCAAAACTCAACAGCAGCAAGCCTGACCGACCGACTGGCGCGCCTCGATGATCCTCCATCAAGCCTAGCAGAGTGCTGAAAGAAGGGAATAGTGCGACCCTCCCCCGAGGATAGAGGATCACGCAAATGAGCCTCCCAAACCCAATGACGCCAACCGGAATGTCCACCGGATCAGGATCAATGTGCTAGTCCCACCCACGCGTGCCAACCACTCAAATCCGCCAAAAGGTGCAATCCACAATGAACTCAGGCTAGACTAGTGAGCAATCATCCATCCCTCATCACCAATCTCGAAGAAAAGAATCCCATCCTGACAGATGTCCTCGGCAACAATCAAAACCCCAATCTGAGTAAAGGCCCCAAGCCAAGCCACCTATGGCGGGGGGTCAACCTGAGTCCCTTAGCACCTCGAAATCGCGGCCTCGACATCCCTAATCATCAGAGATGCACCATGCATCCCCATACATAGGTCTTGCTGACGTGCCATATGGAGACTCTAAAAACTGAGCCAATTTGCCACACTGCACCCAAGACCTCTCGCAAACTCCTCCATGAAACATATGGGCGATAACCAACCATGAACCCTCTCTATGAGGGGATGAGGGGGTTCTAGGTAATAGGCTATCGGAGCTTCTCCTCAATACAAGAGGGTGCGCATGTGCTAAAGTTCTAAGTGTTGGAAACATCTTGGATTATCTGTGATTCTTATTTGGGCCAACCTCACTTCCAACAGTTGTAGACGGCGGTCGGCCTTGAAAGAAGAAAAACCTCCCTACTAAGAGGGGGAGAGTAGCAAAACACCTTAGGCTCAATTCATTAAGAAATTGAAGAAGTAAGAGCTATGAAAGGGATATGAGCATGTATGGTGTACCTTGTTCAATAAGTTTGGTCATTCTGTTCAATGCAATGTCTCGAGAAGGTGATCTACCTATTCTCTAGAAAGAATAAGCACAATGCACGAGATTGTTATTATATAAACAGACTATCAAGCAATTGGATCACCATGGCATGATCGTCGACAAGAAGGCAATTGATGAGGCAGTACATGCTCAACCTCTTTTCCAGGATTTCCTTTGGAAAGCTTACATCATGCCTTCAAACGTCTTTCTATAAATGGTCATTATTCCAAAGACTTTTGAAAGCAAAAATGAGCCCAAGGATTGTCAACCGCCAACAACTAACCAAATCCCTCATGCTTGGTATACGTGATCTTTGTAAGCTACCATGGCCACTTTGGCACAGTAGTAGGCCATTTTGGAAAATGCACTTGAGCAGTAGATTAGCTTGTCCAAATTCCCCCACTCATCCAACTTTCGAAAATGGCCAAGAGAGTCGATCAAAAGAGGACAATGTCCAAGATTCCCCATTCATCCAAGCTTGGAACTTGACTGAATCTCCGTGTCAAGATCAATCTCTGACCCAATACTTGAGCTGCATGGCTCAGAATCCATCCACCCCTACAATAAAGTCACCAAATGCTCTTGTCAGAGCATCACAAGAAATTAAGAAAAAACCTATCAGAGTGAAACCTGCAGCTCAAAGAACACAGATGCAAGAAGAAAAGCTAAACAAGGACCAAGAGACGATCACAATTACAGAGCCACCTAACCTGTCCGGGTGATAATCAGATCAAAGGAGGTAGATGCAAGAAGAAAAGCTGAAGAAGGACCAAGAGGCCATCACAATTACAGAGCCACCTAAATGGAGTACAAAAAACATCCGTGGAGGCTCTCAAGGAAATTGAGGGATCTAGTATGAACCCCCTCTACCCATACCTATTGCATCCATATTAAATTGAATAACAATCCTCGCAAAAAATTTCCAACGAGTATCACTCTACTACCTCTTGTGGACCACTGGACAGACATTAATGATTAGATTCAGCAGTGAAATCTTAGGCATAATACAGATCCCCCCCACCCCCTCTTTTGAACTTCATCTAAGTGGAATGCATCGGAATTCCCATCAACATTCATCACAATCAAGAGATTGTCTGTGGGCTAAGTTGAATACCCCTCTAACAGATTATGAAAGCCCACGTCACACTCTATCTATTCTAAGCAAGCCTCTCACTAGTGGAGGATCTGGAATTGATCTGATGCCGAAATATATGCTTCAGCTTCTGGGACTCCTTTTCTTTTGTTGATGAAGGGTTATCCTTCTGTGGTTATACAATTTGTCTTGTAGACCAAGTTGGCCGCAAACAGATATTTACATTTTTTCCTTTACTTTCTTTCTTTTCATGCCCCCTCCCTACATCCATCCCTCCCTCCCACCAGAGTCAGAGATTGACAGCCACAAATCTACCTAGAGAGCCCAGACCCTCACTTGAGGAGGTGAGAGCCAGACAGCCGACCCCGTGTCCCTGAGTTCAGGATCACTGAACATCATGAGAAAGAGACCTGGAGGATCTGCATGCCATGATTGTACTTATGTAGCATATAGTCTTGCACCTCCATCCTCTAAATACACACCCTCCCTGGTCACTTGATGCATCAGTTCCAGTATGCACATGGCACAATCACCTTTCCTTTTGTCTTTTCTCTCAATAATTAGGTATGTACCCTTACAATTGTATGCATTGTCTCATGGGCCACTTTCATCTATAAGAAGCATTAAAGTAGCTTTCTTTCTTTCTCTGCGATTTGGAATTATCTAAGTTATGAACTGATCTGAAAACTCTAGATACTGAGATGAGAATTCTGCTTTCATAGTGTGTAGAAGATCATGCAAGTTTTTTTGTGTGAAAAAAAAGGGGAGTACCTTCCATTTCAAGTGCCAAGTCCACAATGAATGTTATCAACCGATTGGCTTCCTGGACATCCTCCTCTTTTGAAGCATCAAATACAATCGCTGTGTGGCAATTCCCATCCCCTGCATGTGCGAGAGTTGCACTGGAGATGCACAGCAAAATGATGTATATTAATAAGAGGTCAAGTTAACTAAGCATCAGATATGCCATGGTTACAGGATTTCCACATATCATGAAGCATCAGATAAACAGTGGACTTGGATGCATAAGACATTAGGATGCACGCACAACAAAAAGATACATACTGTTGAAAGCTCAAGTCAACAAAGCATCGGATGTGCCATGGTTTCAGAATCATGAAGCATCAGATCAAAGATGAAGTTGGATGCACAAGGCATTAGAATGCATAGCTTTATGAGCTGCATGAAAGCAAGACAGACTGTAACATGGAGTTCACCACATGAGGAAAGAAGCATCTGTCTCTTCTTTTGTCCTTGATATGCATTCTGCCAGCCTAGACAGTGGCACACAAACATCCTGAAAATGATTTCAAATTGTCGGATTATTTGACAGAACCAGGTCTTCTGCTTAATCTGATAAAAGATTCTCAAAGAAATTCTACTAGAAGTATGACTTGAAACTTTCACAACCTAATTCAACTCACTGTTGTTAGAGCAGCAGTCTTTTCTTGAATGGCCAGATAAGCCCATAATATCTCTTTCCGCATCTGTAAAGGATCAGGTCAATAGAAAGCACTAAGTTGCTAAACAACACGACCTTGGACACAAACCTTCCACAGGGTTTCCTTCTCTTCAGGTGTTTCAAAAACTGTATAAGAATGTCCCTCATGCTCTTTGACAACCTTGTGAGCATGTCGAGCTTGTTCTTGAGCATATGCATCTACAGCAAAACAGGAAGCAAAGCCCCAAAACCCCCCAGCAAAGAAAAATCCAAAAGAAAAAAAGATTTGATTACCTGAAAGGTGTGGTAAAACCATAAATTTAAAGAAAATTCTCACCTGTGCCAATGAATTCAAACATTAGGGTTGGCTCCTCAGGAAGTGAGAGATCATTTGCTTGATTCAATGCATTCATCATTACTTCATCCAATAGCTCAAGACGACTTGGCTATATAGCCCCTAAACTTTCAAACTCAATAACAGAAGAAAATGTCCTTTAATACTTAAAGACCTAGCAAGAAATTTGGGCTTTCACACCTGAATGCCACTGTGCATTATGGCTATCGCAACATCAGCAGCATCTTTCACACTTCCGAAACTGCATATAGCAACCTAAAAAGCATAGATAGAGCCATTAAAACAATCAAAGATACAGTAAATGTTTCAGACATATGATGCAGGATTGCCCCACTTACAACAGATGACTCAGGAATTTTTTGAAGGCGTAGAGTGATTTCTGTAAATACTCCTAATGTACCCTCACTACCTATCATCAACTTTGTCAAGTCGTACCTATCCAACAATATAAACATCCTAGTCCTGAGTCATCTGAAAACCAACATTTTAAATAAACTGAAACCAAAGGTTCATATTGTCCACACATTTTCTAATGATTGGCCTCTTTTTCTCAAGGAAGAGGAAGATGAAATATTAAAACAGCTCACATAGGAGCGCAAAAGAGGCAAAACTATCTCAATATGAAGGTACCCAAACAAATCATCAAAGCACAAAAAATTATTTTACTGCCTGATAAAGAAGTCCTACACATGGTGGAGTCTGTTTCTGAGTACGTGTATGTATGTATGTATGCATGCATGTGTGTGTGTGTGTGTGGGGGGGGGGGGGGGGGGGGGGTTGGGGGCTGCATATGAAAGAAAATGACTCATCCCGACATGACTGTTTTGCCCATCTGCATTCTCCACAGAATATGTTGACCATGTTGAGGTATATAGATTGGACAATCATGAATTCAAAGCAATGGTGGAGACAAGGAAGACTCACTGCACATGCATTAACACTCATTTTATAATTGTAAGTGTGTTCATAAGGTAAGACGGGGATATTAGGACCCAGTACACACTTGTTTGCAAACTATATCTGTTGGAAATCAATGTCACATCAGTCCAAAATCCTATTAGGGCAGAAACCCTAATTTTGATACTTAAGTCATTTTTTGCACAAAATGTGGGTAAAATTTATATGCTCCTATCTTGAAGAGCTTGATGAGAGCTTCCTAATTGCATAGGACATTCAGTCATCAGATCGCAGATGTGGGAGAAAACCCTAATTGAAGTTGAGCAAAATTATAACTGAAAAGCTTATGAAAAGCTAATTTCAGCCATGGTTAAAAATAAAGCAAGGTTTATCAAAAATCTGCGATAGCTTTTAACTAAAATAGCGATCTCAGCTTTTGGCAACGAATTCAGCTTTATTTTTAAGATTTTTTCGCAAGACGTTTGAAGGCCTATATAAACAGGCATATGGTCACTTATTTGATTATCCAACGCCAACACTTAGTTACTCTTGGAGGTGATTGTGCTGATGCACACATGGGGCAGCCATGGTGCACATATGGGCAGCTATGGAGAAGCTTTTGAAGCACATTAGGAGCAGCCATGAAGTTCTTCTTGGAGATGAGTGTGCTCACGCTCTTGCTTATGGAAAAGACTTACTTATTTGCAGATTGGTTGTGTGGATCATCCATCTACATGATGTATTTGGAGGTTGTCTTCTACATGAAGATTATGGAGTACTTCAAAGACATTGGATAGAGCTTAACATAAGATTGCATCTTATGTTAACTATTCAGGTACATATTCTCTTTATGCACACAGGTACTACTTGGAGCTTATGGAGGCGGTGGCATCCATATCTGGAGGAGTCCTATTCGGCATACATGGAGGCAGTGGCATCCATAAAGGAGAATTAGTACATGCATGCTACATGCATCAGATGAGGTGTTGGAGAAGGTGTTTCCACATGAGTATGAGGATTTCTGTCAGCAACATGTTAGCATTCTATGCTAATTCCGTAAGTATGTGATTTATCACACACACATCTGATTTAAGGTCTTCCATAGCCTAAATTCAGATTAGAGTTTGCTGAATATCAGTTTCAAACTGATCTTTCATCTTTCAGTCACTCATATACACTCTTCTACAACCTATCACGTCATACATCTCATACATATTCAGATTTCTGTCCCTACATCTGAATATTCTTGTAAATTCTGTACATACACTCTTCCATCTATTTCTGTTCACATAGAGTGGTTGAGATTTTGACTCCCACATTGTAAATTGACATTTGTATATATGATGGTGTGAGTAAGCAGTGGCTTACGTAACACTTTGAACATGTTGTCTAATCTCTCTCTATCTTTGTCTCATCATTGTATGATTAAGTGTTATATGTTCATGTTTGTCAATTTTGGAAAATGTTGGAATCTGTGTTGCAAATAATCTAAATGAGATTAGAAACATAAATCGATGACAATTAAGCATAAATTCTATAAACACAAAGAGTATGAAGCTCAAATTAGAAAGTGAACTCATATATGGTATCGCGAGAGACCAAAAGTCTACAATCATGTACAAGAAATGCTCTTGCTAGCTGTTCCTTCGAAGAACTAAGAACAGTGGGGTAGCAGTGAAGGCCGAGTTTGAGGAACTCTAGGGCTGTAGAAGAAGATCCTAGCTCTTGTACTACATCCCTCTCTTTCTCTTTCAGAGTATATAATCCATTTTATATTCTTCATTGGACGATTTGTAGACCCAAGACAGCTCTGGTTGGACAAGGAGATGGACCTAGGTAGATGATACTACATGAGGTGGCCAAACCAACACACATCACTTTGACCACTCCATCTAAAGAAAATATCTCAAGTAGTTTGTGCACTCCCATATGTGAATTATCTATAAAAACCCTGAACCAATCAATGAATGGGGCATGCATAAAATAAGTACTTGGGAGAGGAGGGAACAAGGAGAGAGCTACATATAAGTTCATGGGAGCTAGGGATTTCCTTATCTGTCCAATCGTTACCGAATCAAGATGGGGCCGCCTTGTTAGGAAGAAGTCTCGCTAGTTGTGTTGTTGGAGGACCAAGTGCAGGGAGCTCGCAATGAAGACTACCACTTAACTCTCATATTTTTTCAACCCCTCTCATAAGTTTCAGCCTCTGAAAATTCGGAGTTTAATTCTTCTTTGTGTGTCATATATCATCTCAGCTTCATGTCATATCATTTATATTCTGAAATTTCATGTCATATTAGTTATGTTCCGAGTTTTCATTCATTCTTAGTCATTCTCAGTCATACCATATCAATCTTATTTTAAATTTGTCAATCAGCTGAGTATTATATTTGGATTTAATGATAATTCCTTGAGAGAGGCAGCCCCTCCTTTGAGGGATGGCCCCTCCCATAAGAAGTGGCCCTTCCTCTGAGGAGTGACCCCTCCTCTAAGCTGCAGCTCCTCAGTGGAGATGTTCATGCGGCTTAGGTGGGTTCCTCAAGGATTATTATTGGTTCATGTGATACTAGATAAGAAATCCGAAATAGAAAAAAAACCATGTCCATTCTCCGACACTTCCAAGAATCATATACTCTAGTTCAAAAGTTTTCTTATCTTCTTGACATTCAGGACAATGTTCTTTCGAAGGGGGGGGAGTGTGTTATATTTTAGGCAAGTTGTCATTAATGTGGATGTGTGGAACAAGAGCAAGCTTCCAAGGTTCCTAGCTCAAGGGTTACCAAAGGCCAAAAGCCGGTATCCTATTCATGATGGTCAGATGCATAGTTGAGACCTTGTAGACTTTTATTTTGAATATGTGGTGATTCATGGATTGTAATTCTATTAGTGAATGTAAAAGATGATCTATGTAGAAGTGTAACTTTAGAAGAGACTATGAGTTGGACCATGAACACTGAGAGGACCATGGTCCAACAAGTGGACCATGGTCTAGCAAACAATCTTGTGGAGCAAAGACCATAGTCGAAGAAATGAACCATAGTCCAGAAAGTGGACCATAGTCCAGGCATGTAATGACAGTCAACAACTGTTCCATGGTCTACCTTGGGTTACACAAGCTTTCTATGCATATGTAGACTTTTCAGATCTCTGTCGATTCATTCAGGACCAAAATCAAGGAGCACTCGGCCACACTACTCTAGACGTGGTATAGCAAACAATCTTGTGGAGCAAAGACCATAGTCAAAGAAGTGAAACATAGTCCAAGCATGCAATAACAATCGACACCGTTAGATATGCTCAATGCTCCACCCTCAAGTGACCACAAATGATCCATGGTGCTCTAAGTTGTAAGGCCCCCATTATGAGGAGAAGCCATTTTGAGAGCCCGGACATTTGTGGAACCCTAACTTCTAAGTTAGATGAGGTCTATGTGTGACCATTGATGGTTACATATGGTCTTTGTGGGCCTAGCCATTAGGTTAGGTAAGGAATAAACTTCCGGGCCATTGGGTTGCCATTCAAGGTGAAAATAAAGGCCCTGTGGCGTCGCGCAGTTTCCCCATAGACCCTTAATGGGGGGGGGGTGCAGAGGGGGGCTTGCCCCCTTTTGTGGGGTGCGGGAGGCCTATCCCCTTGGCCCGTAGGGCCGAGACAGTAGGACTTCTGGTCGTGGAGATATTGTTGGATTGTATATTTTACCGACTATGTTATATCTCCCGACTGCATTTATCTATGCAAACTCCGACTAATTGCTGGTCCATGGTCCAACTTAGTCAACAAATGTTTAGCTCAATATATTCTTTGGTTACTTACTCATTGAAGTCGAGTCAATGACTCGATTTGCTAGTCCAGCTAGTCATACTATGGTCTCTCTGTTCTACATGACTATGGCCTCTCTATTCTACATGACTATGGTCTCACTATTCCAGTGTAATCTTTCCTAGCATTCATGTGAGGTCTATGACCCATACCCGTGCCCATGCAAAAGAAGCCTCATGCAGTCCTATTAAAACCTCTCACAAAAGCTATCAAAGGAGGAGGTTACCATTAGAGAAAAGAGTTGGTTCAACACCTCCAACATGTTCTCAAAACACATCTCCCCATCCAACACACAACTTCCATGGAAGAAGGCCACCTTGTAAGGGCCTCAAAGAAATCTTATCGATTACTAGGCATAATAGGGCTTGAGGCGGGATACATTGATCAAGGGAAGGGAGCCTCAAGCCAAAGTCATAACTGCAACCCGCTTGCTTAATAGAGTGGCCACCCTGTAAGGGCCTTATGAATTTGCCTCTTTGTTTGAGGGTTGTCGAGGAGGACCAGAGAGCCTTTTTGTATCTTCGAATGCCACAATGTTTTATCATGGACCATCTTTCAACTTCCCAGTGCATGCTCCAAGAACGCCTCAGCTTTTTCACAAAGCCCCTCTAATTGATGAAGTGTTAGCATTCAAGAGCTCAAGGAGATCTCCAAGGGTGGTGCACAATCATATGGCTTTAGCCTTTAACACAATGGTGTATGCTTTTCCTTTAGCCATAAAACATGTATAAGAGGGTAGTGGTGAGGTTTTCCTAGCATAAAAACACAAATCTTGGGTTCCCTTGGAAATGGCGATGGAAGATATATCCAATTTCACTATACGAGATGTATCTTATTAGATTCCATGGGTGTTCAATAGCTTAGATGGTTTTGGTTTTGGTATGCAGAGTTATTGATCACTTGGATACTGTGCAAGCATGCTTCAATCAATTCTTGGATGATTTTGATTAGTTATATGAATCTTGATTTATCAAATGCTTCATTACAAAGAATTTAGGAAAACTCCACCATATGTCATGAAATTCATCCCTTAGCTACATAGAGATTAGTCCTTACTTCCATATTTCATCCTTGTTTAGTTTTTATTAATTGGACATATTGATTTAAATCATCTTTCCATTATGGATCATCTATTCATTTCATTGGAAAAATTCTATCAATTTTTTCTAAAATTCAATAACTAACCAATTTTTTTGTTTCAATGTTGTTTGATCACTTGTCAAGTTTACTCGAGGCTAAGTTGAAATCCCAGACAATTTTTTGCAATATGGTTTCATGTACACCTCAAGACTTATTTGGGATAATAATAGGATATGAATAATCCTAAGAAGAAATATAATATACAAGGAAAGGATCACTTTTAGATTCGAAAATTTTGATGGGTCAATTTTGCCTTACACAAAAATCAAGTGTGTGATGTTCAAGTCAAAGGATATGATGAAAACCATTAGTTCATCTTGATAAAGAAACCCATTAACATAGATAATGACAATAAGGAACTTGATCACATGGTTATGTCCACAATATGTCGCATCTCATGGATAATGTCTATTCACAATTTAAGATTATGAGAAATCAAAAGAAGTACAACAAAAATTATGCAATGCTTATGAATACATTCGTTCAACAAAGTCTACCAGATCGGGAAGTTTAATGGTTTAGCATGAAGGACACTAAGAGTTTTCCTACTCATCACAACAAATTCGATGAATTATTTTCTCAAATCCAAGCACCGAAAAGGAACATGAATGACAGAATGAAGGCTTCTCTTTTGTTGTGCACATTCCTACCATATTTCATACATTTCACACAACTACTGGTGATAGTACACCTCCTCATAAAAACCAAGTATACACTGATGTATATGGTGCACTTTTCAAAGAAACCATTCAACAAAAGTCTATCACTTCCACACATAATGGTGGTGGACATTGCACACAATGTTCATGATTCTCATTATAAAAAGATTAGAGGGAGCAAGACTAAGAAAAAAGATGGCAACATGACAAGAATAAAGTGAGTTACAAAGAAATCTGAAAAACCATTAAATGCTCTCATTGCCACAAAAAGGAACGTTATGAAATGAACTTTTATGCACTAAAGAATGCCAAAAGAGAAGGTCAAATTGATGGGTCTGTTGGAAACTCACCAAAGCCCTCTTCCCCATCAATAAATACAGAGAAAGTTAATGAAATTTTTCAAGATGATGATATCATAACATTGGATAGTATTGTTTCTGTCAAAGTGTTTATGATTGATTCTCCTTCCCAAACATGGCTTTTTGACTCTCATGCTTCTCTCCATGTGACACTACACAAAGAGTGGTTCATTGATGTACTTCTACGCTGAAGATAGAAGAAGATAATGCAAACTGTTATGATCTTGATGTTTTCAAGATCTGATAGTATTGTACCTTTCAAAGTTTTTATAAGTCTTTCTCATTCCCACACAAGGTTATTAGACTCCATGTGAAACTACAAAGGAAGGGGTTCACTACTTATGAAGAATCCTCTTAGCACACTTAAGCTTGGAGACTCCTATACATGTGATGCAATTAATATTGGAGATATCGTAATCAATTTGTGGACAGTTCATAATGCATCATGCATAATGTTCATCATGTTTATCACTTTCTTGCAATTCAATATCCAATCATCAACTCAACACCATCCAATATAAGGTCACTTTCTTTACTCAATCGATTCATATATCATAGGGAACATGGCTATTGCCAAAGGAAACAAGTTGGATCACTATATCCCATCTTTATATATCAAAAACAACACCAATGCTACTTGCAATCTATGATTGCTATATCGAATGGTCACGCGGGCTATATACCTTGTAGTGGATTGGAAGAACTTTCTCAATCTAGCTACTCACCAATGTTCTCGTTTCTCGATTTATCATCTTATAAGCATTGCAAATTCGACAAACACACTAAGAATGTTCATAGTGTGCATTGATTCCTCTATTCAATCCCTAGATTTTATTTATATAGATGTATATGGTCCTATGCCACACTAGATTTTTAGGTGATGTCCTTTGTTTTGTTGCTCTTATAGATGATGCTATTAAGAAAATCAATATGTATCCTATCAAAGCAAAAAGAGGATTTTACCTGCTGTAGCAAAGTGGCTTTCTTCGATAGAGGCTAAAATGACATTAATAGGAATGATAGGAATGAGTACACCTCTCATCACTTCAGCGAATTCTGTCAGTATGGAGAAACTCTAAGAGGGCTTTCCATATACCTCACTATAGAATCGATTAGAAAAAAGAATGAGTAGAACTAATCAATAGCCTCAATAACGAGTTCAT